>QXTE01000175.1:886023-1299796 GCA_003942145.1 Platysternon megacephalum | reverse complement strand
GCAGGCCGCGCTCAACCCGCTGCAGGCCTAGGTGAACAGAACCCCAGGCTGGCAGCTTAAGATCAGCATTTTAATTTAATTTTAAATGAAGCTTCTTAAACATTTTGAAAACCTTGTTTACTTTACATACAACAATAGTTTAGTTATATAATATAGACTTATAGAGAGAGACCTTCTAAAAAACGTTAAAATGTATGACTGGCACGCGAAACCTTAAATTAAAGTGAATAAATGAAGACTCGGCACACCACTTCTGAAAGGTTGCCGACCCTTGGCCTAGATGATAAAAATGATCCCTTTTGGCCTTTGAATCTATGAATCTATGTTTGGATAGAATTTGAAAGCTACTGAAAAAAATAAAAAAGGCAGATTTTCACCCTGAATAATGTTCTAAAGAAAGAAAATCCACATGCTTTAAAGGCTCAGCATCTTTGCGAAACCATTTGTATCTATGGTTAAATGTAGGATAAGGTCATCTCCTCTCCCAATTTATACAAAGCAGGACAATCCACAGAGCCTCAGGTTTACAATAATTAAATCACAAGAATTCTCTCTCTGAAACCAATAATCAAGGCAACACTTTTACAGAGCCAAATCCTGCAGTCTTTACAAAGGTAAAAATCCCAGAAAATACTGAATTGTTAAATATTCTAAGGGCACTGTGCACATAGCTTAAGCAACGTCACTGGCATTGCATTTGTTTGTGCAGAATAAAGTATGTTTAGAAGGACTGAAAAATCATAAGCCATTTTTGCTAGGGCTGGTTGGTCCCAGAATAGGTTTCTATACAGGCCTCAAATAAAGGGCTTGTTCTGTCATTACCATAAATTACACTAGAATATTAGCACTGATACAGCATCTTTCACTAAAAAAATAGAAAGCAAGCCTTTCAGAAGGGCTGCCACTTGCCATTCCTTCTAGGTAATCAGATAGCTGTTAATTAATAAACCTGTCAGGTGAATCGTCCTGCTCCGGTCATCATTATCCATTCTGTAACAGAATCCTGCTATCATCACCACTATCTGCCCCATAGCTTCCAGCTCAATTACCTTAATGCTATGCAAATGAGAGGCTCTCTTCATCATTAGCTTATAGCCCACGAATGTTAATAACATAATTGGGCCTTCAACAGGGTAATTAGACACGATTTCTTCCATTAGTCTTACAAGGCTAATTATTGTTGATAGGAGAGAGGGGACAAGTCCCAGTGCTGCGAGGAAAGAGGGGCATCTGGTTAAAGCAAATATAGACAAAACATCAACAAGGTTAAACAACAGTTGAAATCTATAGCAGGGTCAGGTAGGGGGGAAAGGAAGATATCACTATGAGAAACATAGGAACTGCTGCAGAAATTGTCCATGAGGCAGTAATTTAAAATATCATTCTGCTTAAAGACAGAGCTCTCATACACCTAACAACACAATAACATGATGCTTAACAAACCATCAGATGTTACCATGAGGTACTCCTAGAAGGGAGGATTTGAAAGCTGGACCTTTTAACACAACATGTTTGTAATGCAAATGTATGGAAATAGGGTGCGCAAAAGAGAGATTGAAAACTGATTTGGTCCAAAATTTCTCATGTCAAGATGTTTAGGGGCCCAATTCTGGAACCTTAACTCAGGCAAGTTCCTTTGACTTTTATGGGACTGTTCACCTGAGTAACTGCTACTCAACAATAGTAAGGATTGCAGACTCAGCGTATAAGATAGCATGTCTAACAGAATAAAATGCTCTTTAAAAGCCAGGGAGCAGAATGCATTCCAGAAATTTATTTACAATTTCTTTTTTTTAAATAAATAAAACTCAATACCACATGCAGGAATTCAAACCATCATGCTCTTTGATGTCACTATAATTGGACTTCTAGTAATGTTCTCAAACTGAAGTTAAAAGAACGGGAAGGTGCGTTTTCAAGCTGTATTTACATTTGTGACGAAGCTATAAAAACTAATGACTAAATTCTGCTCCAGTTATGTCTATGCAGCCCTGGTTACAGAGGTTACACAGGTGTAACTGGAGAAAGAATTCTGTCCTAAAGTTGTCTTTTTTTGGAAGGGGAAAAAAAATCTCTAAAAGCTTTCAAACACCTGCAACTTGTATTTGAGCGAATACATTCTTAAGTGTAATGCAGGCTTCAACATTTCAGTGCTTTATTACATAGCACTAAGAAAGATAGATAATTGAAGTGAAATCGGAAGACTCCCAAAGTATGATATGGTTGAGGAAAAATACAGTTCTTTTAAGTTCTTCTCTGTTTTTTGAACCTTTGGGGCTGAATTCTTGTCTACTGCAACTCCACTGACTTCACTGCAGTTACACTAGGGAGGAAGTTGGTCCTTTGTCCTTAGCCTGGAAATTAGTTTGTTAACTGTTCGGTTTTATATTTACTAAAACTGGTGACATTTATTCATCAATACTTAAATCAAATGCCAAGTATTTTGTGGTCTGCTCTCTGGTAAACATTAACCCGATGTCCCATGAGATGTCTCAGACTCATTAATTTAGTACATATCAGTGGGACAAGGTTTGTAAAGTAATATCTTTTATTGGACCAACTTTTGTTGGTGGAAAGTACAGGTTTTCAAACTACACACAAAGTTATTTTTCAGGTCAGTGTATGTCCAATAAAATATATTATCTTACGTACCTTGTCTGTCTCATATCCTGGGACCAAAAAGGCTACAACAAGACTACAAGCACACACATTAGTGGGATATTTATCAGAGTTCATATTATAAGAATTAGAATCCAAAGGTAATTTAATTATCTCTGTTTTGCTGATCTGTGCAATGTGTAACACTGCTTTTAAGAAGCCCATAAGCTTCTCGGAAACAAATAGTTTTAGAAAGAAATTGGGATCATAGTAGGTCTATATGGAAAAGAAGCAAACCTGGTTCAAAATTCAGCCTATGCCATACTAAGAGAGAAAAACAGCATTAATAGAGAACTTGTAAATATAATGCATTTAAGGACAGAAAATATGAGACTTACATACCACAATCTTGCATCACCTATGCAAAGTGTGTGTGAAATGGTACCAAATTAGAATGGTGGCAGTTTACATGTGTAAATGACCGCATGAGATGCAAAGTAGTAGAGAGTCAGGCCCAATGAGGCTGTAAGAAGGGAAAAAATGCTCCAACAATATCTTCCCCACAATAATAGCTGTAATGATATTACATTTCTGACCTCAGTCTTAAATTATCCTGCACTTACCTGCTAGAAAATACTGAGCAAATATCTTGTTGCAAGGCAAACATCAGTAAATCCATTGGTGTTTTAATGTAGATTAGACTTGTTAATCCTCATGGTAATAAACTAGTTTCCATTCAACATGCAGTATCACTTGACAGTTCTAACCATCCCATCTGAATTGTATTTGCTGCAGAAGGATGCATTCATCTTTCCAAATTTTCAGCTCTAAACAGACGATTTTAGGATCCTAAGTAAAAGCAGCGTATTCCCTGCTCTGTCTGTGGATTTCACTATGGCCCAGATTCTGTCAGCACTACTCGCTTTGAGTAGTGCCTTCCTCTAGGAGTAGTCCTATTCATTACAAAGGAGTATTCGAGGTCCTACTCAAGATGAGTACAATTGGCAGAATCTGACACTATGTTTTTATTCCCAAAGTTCTGGGAGCTGGCAGCCATGAGGTTCAAAGGTAATGTACATTTTTGATGTAGTTGCTTCAGAAGTAATTGCCCTTGTGCCCTCAAAGGCAGACAGCAAACGTAGTAACAGACTTTCATAAACTAAGTTTTAACCCACCCAGAAGCAAGGATGACCTTTCCACATTTACTCAGAATAATATTCACCAGACTTTTTCTAGCACAAACACCGGAGATAAAAGGTAAAATGTCAACAGTCCAATATGCTGAAACTAATGGGATAGCCTTCCTTGTCCTACTACTGTTTCTCAGTTACTATGGGCTTCATCCCACTGTTCTTACAGAGACAAAACTCCCATCAGCTTAGTCAATGAGCATTTGGTCTCTTGCAGGATCAGTCTCCAGAAGATTAGAATGCTACATCATAATACATTTGATGTTTCTCCATCCCAATTATTATTTGCCAAAAAAATTTCTGGTCCCAGTCAATTCTTGCCTCCAGTTGCTTCCTTATGAAAGCTTCCTAAAACATCTACAATCAGACTAGCAAATATCAGATATTTTTGTTAACTCTAGAGGAATGAGGAAATTAAGATGAAAAATTAATCTTAAAAATTGCTGGCCTAGTTTTTCTAAGAAGAAATGGTCAGATCTGTCACAGTAGAAGACTTCAGTACATCTTATGTTACTTGGTCAGTTCTATCAATGCTACATTTCAGGAAATGGAGTGATGCTACATGACAACATTGGGCATACAGCAAACTTAACTGAGACTGGCTAGTTAAAAGTAGCAAGTAAGCTCAGCTGAAATTTGCAGCCTGGATTTACTGTTGCAAATGACAATGCCTAAAATAACATCTTGGGATACTGGCATCTCGTTGGATTCTGAGTCAAAAAGTCACTGAGACTAAAATTAATGTGGAGCAAACTGGGAGACTTTGGTGAACCAAGTTCTGTGGGGTTGGTAAGGAGCTATTAGGAGTACACTTGCTGGCTCTGTCTGTCCTGATTTTCTGGTGACCTAAGCAAGGAGAGTTAAGGGAGGAAAAGTACAAATCAGATGATTAGACTAGTTGAGAGAATACATTGCTTTTCCATTACCATCAAAGGGAGCCTGTATCAGATGAGTTTCCAAAAACAGCATCTGCCTCCCATGACCAAAGCCAGCTATGCCCCCTAGCCACACTGGAACAGAGCCGAGAACAAGAGGTGAATCTCGTGATAACATGTGCAGCATCCTCCATAAGTGAAAGGGCATTATGAAGATTCAGGGACTCTCTACTGATTTTGTTATGCTTGGTTCTAGATTCTGAACACATATTAATGGCTTTACCCCAGGATAGAGAGGCCCTGAAGGTGACAGCACAGGTGTGACATGGTGGGTTGGGTCTGGAGGCTCCCTGATGGAGGCTTCTCGGCCCTGCCTCACCCCCGCCCCAGAAAAGAGCAGAGGAGAAGTCCTCGAGGTAGCCTACAGTGGCTGCAGGAGAGACCAATCAGGGGCCAGATGGACCATATAAAAGGAACCAGGCAGCAGAGACAGTGCAGTCAGTTGCTGCCTGGAGCTCAAAAATGGAGGACTGGGGGGCTAGCTAGCTAGAAGAGCAGCAGGACCATGGACAGGTCAGTGCAGCTGGCTGAGCCCAGGGGACTGAGCCCAGAACCTAGCCAGACCAGGTGAGGGTACCATGATGGCCCTGCTGGTCTGGTTGAAGACTGAGCCCAGGCGAGGGCTGCTGAAAGGACACCAACCGAGTGTACAAAGATGGGCCCCTGTTGGGCTATTAAAGAAGGCAGTGCCTCTGGAGAGGAAGTCTTGGCGCTACAGCCCCATACCAGGGCCATGAACAAGAACTAGAGACTGCATACCCCAGAAGGGGGGACAGTGTGTGTGACTCGGCCGGAGGGCTGAGTCACTGAAGACCCGCCAAAGAACCGTCGGCCTCGGGGAGGAACACTTGCGAGAGGGGGGTGCCACCCCATTCAAAACTGAGTGATTGCAGGCACATAACGGCCAGAGAGCAGGCACCTGCAAGAGGTGGGCGCCAGCCCCGTTACAACAGGTCATACAGTAGCTGCACCAAGAGCTGCAGAAAAGGCATCAACCTCTTTTGGGGGGAAATGCTCAGATTTTTTTTATCCACTGGTTCCCTTAGGAGAAATAGCTTCAACTGGGATTAGTGTTATTCTACCAAGGGAAGAGGGGATAGAATCTACTTTAGCAATAAAACAAAATTTAATCCTTTTATCCTTTGTGACTTCATAAAGTTTCAGAAAAGTTTGCTAGCAGGTCTCTTCTTCCCTGAGGAGGACCATTTAGAATCTACATTATCTTTTAAAGATTCAGGAATTAGAACCGATTGTTTTCCCTTATGCTTTTTCATTTAGAGGGGGGTCTCTCTGGGGAGCATCAAGTGACTTGCTGTCTGTCTCCTCAATCTCCAGCATTTTAGCAATCTTCAAAATCAGTTTGTCCAAGTCACCTGAGTCAAAGAGTCTTGCTGTCTCCAGAGGAACCAAAGAGGAGGAGGAGACTTTACCTTCCTAGGAGGATGGAGGCATTATCTTTCTGACTGGTTTCCTACCCTTGCCGCCTTTCTCTCTCTTTGTCTGTTGTTTTTTCTTAGGAGGAAACGCTGTGGAGGACGGGAGACAATTCCAAATGTTCTCTGGTGAAGAAGGATGATCCTTGGAGGTGGATGGGGAAAGAGGAAGGAAGGAAAGGTCAAAAGCAAGGTGGGGTTTGTCAGGTCTAGAGGTGCAGAGAAGGCATCATCGTCTCATTTAAGTACATGCATCTCTGTTGTAATAAAGATCCCTCGGACACTGGATGAGGTGGGCTGGTGGGCTGAGGTGGCACCGAGCACACTCTCTCTCCCCGGTGCTTGGCTGCCTGGCACTTGCTCACATGCTGAGGGTCTAGCAGATTGCCATATGTGGGCTCGGGAAGTAATTTTCCCCCATATAAGATTGGCAGTGACTTGGTAGGATTTTCGCCTTCCTCTACAGCATGAGATGCAGGTCACTTGCCAGGATCATCTGGGTATATCTCATTTAATATTTCCCTGCTATTGCAGGGGCCTCAGACATTGGTGTAACTAGGTCCCTCCTATTCTCTCCCTGTGACACAAAATAACAGTCTCCTGGGGACTGCAATACCTTAGTCTAATGTGCTACTGGTGGCCTGTGATACACAGCACGTCGGACTAGATAATATGGTGGTGCTTTCAGGCCTTAACTTCCATGACTTTATGACAGTGTTCCTCATTGCTACTGGGAGTGTGAGGCATCACTCTTGCCACGCTCTTGTTGTCTCCTGCTAAAGTGGCCAAGTCTGCAGGAAGCCAGGGTGAGACGAGGAGTGGAAAAAAAAGATTCCCCTCTGCTATCCAGGCCACAGAAATCCACACCTCTCTGGGCAAGGAGCGGCTTCTGCCAGCTAAGGGGTTTGGGTGCAGTTCTCTGCACTAAATACAGGTAGAACCCTACCAAATTCACGGCTGTGAAAAACACGTCACAGACCATGAAATCTGGTCTTCTGTGTACTTTTACCTTATACTATACAGATTTCACAGGGAAGACCAGCGTTTCTCAAACTGGAAGGTCCCGACCCAAAAGGGGGTTGAAAGGTTATTGTAGGGGGGTCGTGGTATTGCCACCCTTACTTCTGTACTGCCTTCAGACCCGGCTGGCCAGAAAGCAGCAGCTGCTGGCCAGGCATCCAGTTCTGAAGGCAGCACCACCAGCAGCAGTGCAGAAGTAAGGGTGGCAATGGGCGGCCAGAGAATGGTGGCTGCTGGCCAAGGGCCCAGCTCTGAAGGCAGCAGCACAGAAGTAAGGGTAGCAGTACCATACCAGGCCATCCTTACTTCTGCGCTGCTGCTGGCGGTGGTGCTGCCTTCAGAGCTGGACTCCCAGCCAGCAGCTGCCGCTCTCCAGCCACCCAGCTCTGAAGGCAGTGCTGCCACCAGCAGCAGCGCAGAAGTAAGGTTGGCAATACCATGACCCCCCTACAATAATCTTATGATGCCCCTACTACTCCCTTTTGGGTCAGGACCCCTATAGTTACAACACCGTGAAATTTCATATTTAAATATCTGAAATCATGAAATTTATTATTTTAAAAATCCTATGACCGTGAAATTGACCACATTCCACCGTGAATTTGGTAGGGCCCTATATAGGGGATTAGTTGGTGCCAAAAAGTATCCAACTGAGCTGCCTCTGTGAATGCAAGTGGTCTGTTTAGCTAAAGGAATCCCTGAATGTGACAGCAATGTATACAGTAATATATAAATATGTTACATATATATGTAACAGGCTGGCAGTGTTTGCTTGAAATATCACACACAGTTAGCAGCTGTTAATCTTGCTGAGAAAGAATTACGCGGGGTCTGCTGACTCAGTCAGACAGATGCCTCAATCTCTAACACAGATATAAAGGAAGAGGAAGCAGATTTCTAGGAAAAGAGGATCTAGCGTGTGGGCTGAGTACGGAACCCTGGAAGCAGCCAAACTTGGGGAAAAGGGTTGTGCTAATCTTTATCATTCTTATTGTTGTTTTTTACTGATAAAGCCAAAGCCCAGTAAAGTGATCTGTTTGGACTTTGTATACTATGTTAGCTGTGTTTATAAAAGTAGTTTGGGAAAGTTGCCTGCTCTCACTCTCTCTCTGTATTCCTGTGATCACCAAACTTTTTATTTTTTTTCTGTGTTTTTCTTGTGAAAATGAGGAGCAAATCGGAAGAGAAATTATAACATTTACCTCTCCGTCATTCATCACAGATTTTTGTATATCATCAGTTAAAAAGCATGCCTATTGTAAACACATATAATCCAGCATTTAAATTAGACCCATGTTTTTAAAAATGCCCTTGTAACACTTTCCATGCCAGAATAATTGGGTCATTATATGGATTCTCGATACAACTATTTTGGGACTTACCTTTTTCCTCATGAACAAAGCAAGATATTAAGTCATTTACCTTCATTTCCATATCTATGTCAGCTACAGAGGGTAGCAAGGAAACGGTGAGAAAAAAAGAATTTGAAGTTCTGAGCTTTAACAAAAATATTTCTTCGGATAAAGAAAATGCATCTGTGGAATACATATTCAGTGATAAGTATTCTAGTCCATGTCTAGTAAACTCTCCGATAATGGCAGCCTGGTAGGGTCACAGGGATTCTATTAGCTCAATTAACGAGGAGTAAGATAAGGCTAACACCTAGCTCTTCAAACGGCTAAAAAATAGAGCTGGTCGTAATGGAGTTATTAACCTTCGCCAGCCATTGAATTTTGCTGCTGATTCAAACTCCATTTCCTAGTTCAGGCCTCCATTAATAGGCTGTTTATTATCCCTAATCCACATTGGGATCAGCTGCAGAAATATGAAAGCTCCATGTAAAGACCAAATGATAAAAAAATAAAATCCCTGTTTTGCATTCTATTTTTTTTCCTTTTGTTCTTAATATATCCCCAGATTCTGTTTTAGGAAATCAGTACAACATTATCCTTGTTCTAAGTTATTGGCATACAGGCTATTATTAATCAGATGAAAAAGAAGTTTAAAAATATTAGATAAAAGTGACATAATTGGAGATACAGCCACATCCTTTTGAAGTCCGATCAAGAAGCAATATGATCTCCAAAATAAACTCTCTAGTGTCATCTTTAAAGTATTTTCTGCATTGGTAAAGAAACTTTGGGATTTGACAACTGGGAATTTGGTGAAGTATACCATAAACCTCTATTCATTTTATTGTTAGCTCCTCCTCCCAACTCACCCAATTCATGTGTCTATTTTGTTCACCTGTTGTGTCCTATCTGACATCTGCATTGTGTGCTTTCTGGGGCAGGGACTGGGACTGTCAGCTTTGTTACTTGTGTAGTACAATGGGGCTCTGATCTTTGATTCAGATAAATATAATAGCAATATAAATATCTCTCTCTGTGTATGCGCAGTGTGCCCAGCCATTTGATAGCATCATCATCAGCCAGGTAAAGAGCCAGTAGCCCACTGTCAAAGTAAGTCAGCTGGCACCCATCAAGGATATGCAACATAGTCTTAAGTTTACCGCATGTACATCACAGGCCATTAAAGAAACCCCATTAGAAGAGATTGGCCACACAATTGCCATGTCCTTTTTGAAACTGGTTCAGAGATAACCACAGGTGCCTTGACAGGTCAAAACCTGGTGGGCAGATGGTTGGGTTGGTGACAAGACAGTGATTAATGACTGTCGTCGCAGACCACTTGTTATGCCAAGCTGATTCCATCGTCATATCCTGTGGTGGCATAAGTGACCATAAAGGTCATTTATCAGCTATCAGTGTAGCAGAACGTTATGTATTGTTGGCTTTTACATCATTTCACATTTCTTGGATGTTAAACATGGCTATGCAACATACGTGCGTTCCAACATATCTGATGCTATTCCACTCTCTTCCTTCAGTTTTTATCATGTGATCCAGGTTGGTGGCTTTTTGATTGCCAACATATATGAGTCACCAACTTTGCACTGGGACCTCCCGACACTTGATCATCCAGCAATCTTCATTGGAGATTTCAACAGTCACCACTCTGAGTGGGAGTATGCTGATTTGGATGACGACGGTAAATGGTTGATGGACTGGGCGATTAGCAACTTTGTGTTGATTCACAATGCAGAACAACATGGCACATTTCTCTCGAAAGAGTACTCACCCGATCTTTGTTGGGTTAGTTCACTAGTTGGCCATCCACAATCAGTGAGTCATATAGTAGTTGATAACTTCCCTCACAGCCAACATAGACAGTCACTCATCCATGTTGGGCTCCAGCTACCCATTGTTCAATCAAGCATCAGCGGAATTTTCGTAAGGCATTTTAGGAAAAGTTTTCCAATGCTTTGGAACGTAGTGTGGTTACCATTCCGTCACATTGTATCCCAGTTGATGAAGCCTACTGCCAATTCCAAGGAGCCATTTACAAAGCCGCATTTTCAGTCATACCATGGGGCTGTCGACCAATTTACACTCCCTGCCTGAGTGCCAATTACCAAGCCTTGCTCAGGAAATTTGAATTATCTGGCAACCCAGACATTGCAGGCCATCTGATTGAGTCTCTGGACACTGCCAGGCGCACTCGGTGGAAGGAATTTCTGGCGAAGCTTGACTTCACTTATGCCAGCTGGAATTGCTGGAACCTGATCAGCTGTCTGGGTGCTGCCCAATGACCTCCAGGCCAAAATCACCCACTGGTTAACCCCAATGAGGTTGCAAGTCATCTACTGCAGGTAGCAAAGGTTCCTCTGGAGAAGCGATTTAGACACAAAGTATATGTCAAATGGGATCATCTTTAACATCAGAATGTGGGCAGAAGTCAACCAGAACCATTCACAGTAATTGAGTTAGATAAGGCCCTTAACTCCATCAAACCAGGAACAACAGCAGTGTAAGATAACATCTTGCTGGAATTCCTTAAGCACCTTGGACCAATGGTGTCACAGTGGCTCACTAATTTCTATATACGAGTCATTAATGAAAAGAAGCTACCACACACTTGGTGTCAAGCAAAGATTATTACCATTCTCAAGCCGGGCAAGGACCCCCCACAACATGGTGAGTTACCACCCAATATCCTTCTGTCAGTGTGTTTTAAGATGTTTGACCAATTGATCCTCCAACAAATTACTCTGGAGTTGGATGATGTCTTGCAGGTTGAGCAGGCAAGGTTCAGAAAAGGACATAGCACCTGTGATCAAGTCTTGGCCTTGACCACCTTTATCGAAAACAGTTTTCAACAAAATCTAAAGACAGGATCAGTCTTCCCGGATTTGACCGCTGTTTATGACATGGTTTGGCACAGAAGTTTTCTGTGTAAACTCTCTGGAGTTGCCCTGTGTTGGGTGGTCAAAGTAGCAGAGCTCTTCCTCCAAAACAAGCAGTTCAGAGTAAACATGGGTGACCATTGCAGTTCCTGGAAGTGTCAGATTAACGGTCTCCCTCAAGGTTCAGTTCTTTCACCACTACTGTTCAATGTGTACATCAACGACTTGCCAGAAACACTCTCGCGCAAGTTTACCTATGCCAACATCATCTGCTGCAGCTATCAAGCTCAGTCCTTCTCAGAAATTGACACGGTCCTGAATGATGATATGAAGCTCATGGCAGACTATTGTAGTCGATGGCGCCTGCAGCTAACTTTTCCAAGATGGGTTCTAACGTATTTCATCTGCATAATGTAAGTGCAAGCCACGATGTTAAATATTTTCTTAAACGGACAACACTTGCAGCACAACCCAAACCCGGGTTACCTCAGCATGACATTGGATAGGTCTTTGATGTACCGCAACCACTTTAAGAAGACAGCAGCCAAAGTTAGCATTCAGAACAATTTACTCGGAAAACTGGCTGGCTCAACCTGGATGCTTAGAATATCAGCCCTTGCCCTCTGCTATTCAGCAGCAGAGTACTGTGCTCTTGTCTGGTGTCACTCATCTCACACGAGCCTGGTTGATGCAGAACTTAACAAAGCTATGCACATTGTTACCGGGACTTTACATGCAACTTGTTGCCATGGCTGCCAATACTTAGTAACATAGCAACGCCCCATATTTGCCATGAGGGAGCTTCCATCATGCTCCTGGCCAATATCTGTGAGAACAGCAACTTGCCTCTGTACTCAGACCTCTTCAACCACCTGCTAGTTTGCCTGTTTATTCTAGATGCCCTTTATGGACACTTCTATAAATAATAATAATTAACTCCAGCAACTTGAACTCCTGAGGAACTGTCCTTTGACAAAGGCTACTATGGTCAACAAACAAGGTTGTCTGTGCTTTTGCTGCCTGTGAGTAGATTACAGTACTGTATAATTAAATAATTTTTTTACAAGAATATATGGGTCTCTGACAACTTTTTAAAACAAACATGTTTGAAAGATAACAATCAACTCTTGTGCACTAATGTTGCTGATCTATTAGGGCAGGTTTGTTTACTCCTTGGCACACCTTATGATTACAGCATTTTAAAGATGTGAATCCAATATTGTGCTTTTAGGTTAAGTTTTTGATGGTCTTCTTCAGGTTCCTAGAAGATCCAGATTCTCTCTTAAATGCTCTGGATATGACAGACAGGACAACCTGATTGAGCTTTCTTCCTGCCCAAGATACCACATCACAGAACTAGTGAGAAGGTAGAGAATGCTAGAGAAGGGGGTTGTATGTTGAATCAAATGATCTTGGTGGTGGAAGCATTAGACAGAGAGAGACTGTATCAAGGCACACACATTCTCAGCCACTTTAACAAAGTGCCAACATAAACCAGACCACAGGATCACCAGTGGTAGAAAGTCCACCAGAGGGAGGCTGCAGTGGCACAAGGTGGTCACAACTTCCTTTCTCTCAGGGACTTACAAAGAGCTAGAGCTCACAAAAAGTGAGCAGCCCAGACTAGGGAGCTGGGCATTTAGAGCATCCCTACACCTGCCTTGGCCTGCATGCTTCCTACAGAGCCCACAGCAGAAATGAAAGGGAAGCCACATCTTTAATGAAGGATGCCAACATGCCAATAGGAACTGTAGCAGGACTCATGTTTTAGCATAAAAATAGCGTGGCGTTTAATGCAGAAAATTTGTTTCCTCTTGCTCAGATAAATCAAATGGATTATGGATTATACTCAAACTTAAATAAATAAAAACAGACATTTTTGGATTGAGTCCATGCATGGAAAGATCTAGTCTAAAAATAAATTATTAGGAAAGTTATGAATGGTAGAATACAGGGGTTTTGACTTACCACCTCAATATTTACAGTATGATCAATAACAATAAGGTAACAAAAAGAGGGGTTGTTTTACCAGTTTTGAAGGGTGGGGGAAAAGGCATTGATAACAGGCATATAATACAGGCTTATCGAGTCTTGAGCTAAAGGGTCTTATGCTACTTCTTTTTGAGTCCATATACACTGAATCAATATATGATATTCATGACGCAAAGCAATTTTTCAGTGCATCTTCAGTTCCTTAGCAAGCACAGACAAATGCAGTCAGTTTGTAGACAAATGTGCTCTCATACACTCAGTTGATGTGACTGTGATCATTGTCATTATATTTAGAATTGACTGAGACAAGCTGTGCACCAGTTGGGAGCTGAAGTTAATAACAGGAGATATATAACAGTAATAGCCTACATTGTTGCTGGTGAACTTTATTTCAGCTGTAAGTTTGGCAAAGAGCTGTAGCTCTGTTTTACTCAATGTGTACTTTAGTAGAAAATCCAAACTTGATATTTTCATTTGGCCTGTGGTTTTCTCTAGATTGTTTGGAGAACAATTTGCCCCCCCAGACCTAGTTCATAGAGGTTTTACTGTATCTTAGAAACATCCAGAGTTGTACAATCTACTTTCTATTTTAGCTCGAGTAATAAAAGAACAAGAGCTAGAACTGACATTTGCACCTGCCTTGATAAAGGACTACATTGAACCCTTAACACCAGCAGTCCTGAGCATCTGATGCTAACCTGTAACTATATATGGACTCTCATTTACTGCAGACTCTAAGGGGTTAACAGTCTTCCTTTACTAGGAGGCTGAGAGACCACTAATAGATTCAGCTTCTTATTTGCCCTAAAGGCTGCCACAGTTCAACACGATTAGGATCCTGTCCACTTAAGCTATAACTGCATTATAAGGAGGAATGTAGAAGGCAACGCATGTGTTCTCAGAGTACAGAAAGACTGGTGCTACAGGAGGACATTTCTGTCTGATAGAATACAGGTTTCCCCGCACCAGTCTGCAGGCTAGTCTTGCTCTATGGTAAATACTAATTTTTTAAAAAATCTAATACCTTAGATTTGCAATGTGAAAATGAATTATTTTCCTCCTTGTTCTAGGGCAGTTCTTTGGATGCAGTGGCTGATGCTGTATGCACTTTTTTTATTATTACATTTTAACAAACTTTATAGCCCATTTTGTTTGTTTTCAAATAACTTTATTTTCTTTCTTTTTTTCCATCAATTACTAGGTTTGTTTCTCTTTCCGTAAGATGGAGGAGTCAGGAGACTGATCCCACTCAATGGTGTATAATTTAGTATTATGTGCACTAGGTTTATGTGGTGGGAGTCTGATAAAACATAGTATTTGAACACTAACCATTTATTAGCTCTAAGGAACAGATTTACGACTTGACAACCAGACAATAACTCTGTTTTCTGATCAGCCAAAGAGGTCTACTTTGAGTTCAAAACACAGAGTAACGTACCCTTTCACAAATAATTTTGTTTACTGATGTGACTAGATTTTAATAATAAACTTGATATATATGTAAATTTATTTTAATTTAATTTCATCTACAGAGCCCTCCTAAAATGAGACTTTGTAGGTTGTTTTGTGTCTGATTTATAGATTTCTGCATTCTATTCCCAGATTGATTTCAAGGCTATAATTCTATCCGGATTTTCTACTGATGTCAAAAACACCACCACTGCAGATAGTGTTTTATAACTAGCATCACAAGAGAAACTAAATTACAGCCCTTCTATTCCGTGCTGCTATATGTCCTTTGTTTATAATCTCTCTTTCTTTCTGTATATACCTGGTACTTCAGTTTCATGGGAAAAAAATCAACTCCAAAATCAATCAGGTTAGCATGATATCTGTTTTTGTCCCTTACTTCAACCCCTGTGTAAAACAGTAAAAGGCCAACGTCTGTACTGCAATACATACATGCAGCTTCTATTCAAGCCAACGGGAGTTGAGTGCATGGATCAGAGTGGAATTTTCATATCTACGCCTTTATACACCAGCCACTGTTATGTGCATTAGTAGGCACTGATTCTGCAAACATGCACAGTGAATTAAATGGGAATATCCACACGCATACATCTACTTATAAGTAGGGCTCTGTGTCTGTCATGGAGCTCGCGGAAGTCATGGATTCCGTGACTTTCCGCTACCTCCGTGACTTCTGCAGCAGCCAGCGTGACTGACTCCAGGGCTGCCCAAGCAGCTGGCCCAGGCAGCCCCGGGGACAGCCACACCAACTGCTGCTGGAATGGCTCCGCAGCCAGGTGCTGCTGGAGTGGCCCCGGGGCAGTGGTTGGGGGGGTGGCTGGAGCAGCGTCCGGGAGCGGCTCCAGGCAGCTGGCCCTGGGGACCGCCCGAGCAGTGGCCTGTGCAGTTGGCCCCAAGGTCCACCTGAGTAGCGGTCCTGGGGGCGACGGGAGCAGTGGCAGGTGGGCGGCCCCAGGGTCAGCCGTAGCAGCTGCTGCTCGGTGGCCCCCAGAAGTTGGTGACGCTGGCCACCAAGCCCCCCCCGAGCAGCGACCGCCCTGGCACCCCCCAAAGCGGAGCCCCCCCCGGCCCCCAAGAGCATTACCACCACCCACCACCAACCAGCTAAGATTTAGTCTGGGGTATATAGTTCAAGCCATGGACAGGTCACGGCCCATTAATTTTTGTTTATTGCCCATGACCTGTCCATGACTTTTACTAAAAATACTCATGACTAAATTGTAGCCTTACTTATGGTCATGTATACAGACTCTGTCCCTTAATTGTTTTTGTTTATGAATGCACCTTCCAGGAAATGCTATTATTTAATCTAATCTGACACAGGTTTAAGCATCTTCTCCTCTTTATCTCAAGTCATCAGGAAACTGGTTTCTCTTTAAAAATATTTGTTTTCAATAATTTTTCTATACCAAAGACTTTATATGAAAACAACACACTCCCTTCTCTTTCCTTGCCACATCCACAATACCTCCTCTCCCAACTCAATCCTACCCTTTCACCTCCTTCCACTGTAGCCTTGGCTAGCAGCCATATGGAAAAACAGCTGGGGGAAGGAGAGATTTTGCCAGTTTAGTGTTGTGTTAAACATTTTTGCATGTGAATTTCCTTTTTCAAGGTTAGCTCTGGAAGTGTAGGAGCTAAGAATTTCTAACATGTGCTTTTGTGATGGCCACCATCTTGGTCAATACCGAAGTACTGGAACCATGGACCTCCTGAGGTGAAAGCAGGAATCTTAACAGCTCGAACTGAATAGCCAGGAACTCTAGCTGAGAGCTGTAACAGACTCCCATCCTCTGTGGACCAGGCCCAGAGAGTGCCATATATTATTTTCTCAAGAGGTTATAACAGTTCTTTTATGATGTTTGAGTAGTTTCTGCCCCAAGAACTCATGTCCCTTATGCTATGTTCCTGAACATTATTTTAATAAGCTAAAATCAAATACAAACATCACATTGTCTTTCATTATTCCACATAAAACAAAAAGACACTGATCTCATAGTGAGGTCCCAGCCATACTAATATAATTCTAGGAGATCACACCTACACAGATGTAAGCAGCTGTAATTTACACCCAGCTCTAACAAAATATATGCACTGCATATAGTCCCAATTTAACCCCTTCTTGGGGTCTGGCTTTAATGATAAACCATCACAAAACAAATCTCAACCTCAGCTTGCTCCCCAAGTTTGGCTGTCCCTAGGGTTTCCCGGTAGGACATCTCTGTTCTAGCCTCTCTCTCTCTAACAGAGAAGCTCCAAACCCTTTTTATATCTCTGGCTGGAGTTAACAACATTCATCTGTCACCATGATTCCACAGTAATTATCCTGCATCTTTATGCAGGGTTCAAGCACCTGTCATTGGGATGACTCAAAAGGGGAGCCCTCATTCCTGTACAAAGTCCTAGAGTCTGTTATAACTAGCATAATAGCCAGACTCTGTGGTTTAAAGTTCTCAAAGTAATAATGACGCACCTAGTTCTAAGTATAAGTATCTTCTCTAAACTTGCAGGGTGGGATTTTCTGAAGCCCTCATCATTGGCCTAACTCTGCTCCCACTGAAATCAATGGTAAAACTCCTATTGACTTCAGTGGGACCTGAGTTCTTTTGAAAATCCTTCCCTTAGACTCCTGGCTCAATCAAAAAGGGGGGAGGGATAGCTCAGTGGTTTGAGCATTGGCCTGCTAAACCCAGGGTTGTGAGTTCAATCCTTGAGGGGGCCACTTAGGGATCTGGGGCAAAATTGGTCCTGCTAGTGAAGGCAGGGGGCTGGACTCGATGACCCTTCGGGGTCCCTTCTAGCTCTATGAGATAGGTATATCTCCATATATTTATTTTAAAAAGTGGATCACCTAAAGAAGGAGCATTTACCCATATAAAAACTGACTCTTCAATGAGCCAAGAAAAAATGGATAAAAGGATAAAATGGATAAAATGCTTCTATGAGAATCAGACTTTTTTATCTCTCATATTTGATTAAAGTAGGTAAGAATAACAAATAAACAAGAATACATATGGTTATTAAAAACATTTTTTAAAGTCTTACCTGTTTGGAATAATTCCTGCTCTTTCCATCTGTTCTGCCTGATCTAAATCTTTTGGGAAACCATGTAGCACCCAACCGTCAGTCATGCAGTCTAATCTGTTGAGACGATCTGCCAGTAACTTTAAAACGATGTTGTCTGGGACTAGAGAGGATTAAAAAAAAAACCCACCACTTATTTTGTTTGTCAAATCTCAGCACTAAGCAGACAGCAGAATGCATCTTGTTAGCCTATGAAGTGAATTTAGATACAAAAAGGTTATTAATGTTTGAAAGCTGTAAGCTTTTTGAGTAGGGACTATCATTTACTGTGTGTGTACAGTGCCACAATGGGGCTTCAAACTTGTTGAGGCCTTCAGGACAATCACAATACAAATAATAAATACTGCCTACATAAGCATGCAGAGTAATTTTTCTCATAAACAGTTAGCTATGTATATCTAGATAATCCATATTTTAGCTCTCTACTGTGTGACATGACCACATAAAACCTGCATAGGCAATGATGTAAATTGGATGAAATACCTACTTTGTAAAAAATATATATAAGTATTTGAACATATTTAACATAGCAGATCATAGTGGCTCATCTGCAGCAGTGCCTAGTGTATATTCTGGCCTTAAGCTTTCCTGTAAAAATAATTATTATTTTCTAGTCTTTGACGGAAAGATAAATTTCCAAATGTGATACAACTGTAAACTGTTGTAGTGTTGTCTTCCTCAGCTTGCAGAGTTCTAGCGCCTCTGTTGCTGTTTCTGTTTACAAGGCTCTGATCGGTTTCACAACTGCTGCTATTTAACAAAGTAAACCTTTGTTTTAATTTTATAGGACAGAGGAGAATGGAGGGATGGATCAGTTTTCACTATACCCTTCATAATCTAAACTACTTCAATCAAGATACTCCATTATCATTGCTTATTCCTACTGATTTATTGAAGAATTAAATTAGTGGACTGAACAAGGACTATTGCCAAACTTCCAAGCTGATCTGATGTATTAGGTTTAGAAGCAAATACCCAACTAGCCCCATGAAAGTGGTTAGGGAGCATGACCAGAAACACCTATTAGGAGTCATTTCATGGGCAAACATCTAAAACAGTTTTTAAAAAGCCGAGACAGTGCCTCCTCTTGTATTTGCACAGTGTCTAGTACATTAGGGGTCCTATCGGAAACAAAGAAGAATAATGGATTGCCACATAAATCCATAACATGGAACATCGATATTTGATTATTCACCCTGCCATAGCATTTGCATACAACAGTACAGTGGGAAGTTTTCATACCAGAGTATGTGTTTCAGATCTGTAATGCTGGGACTCACCTTTGCAGCAAATGGACAGGTGCACACCTGTATTCCAGTTGGGTATGTTACCATTGACACGATACTATCACAAGTGCTGGGTACTGCAGGACACACTGAATAGTCCATGTTTCTAGCAATTTTTAAAGAATGGACTCTCCAATGCATCCCACTTTCTATTCCCAAAACTTCAACATCATCCACAAGGGAAAAATCCCTTCAGTCCCAGTTGTTNGATAAAATGGATAAAATGCTTCTATGAGAATCAGACTTTTTTATCTCTCATATTTGATTAAAGTAGGTAAGAATAACAAATAAACAAGAATACATATGGTTATTAAAAACATTTTTTAAAGTCTTACCTGTTTGGAATAATTCCTGCTCTTTCCATCTGTTCTGCCTGATCTAAATCTTTTGGGAAACCATGTAGCACCCAACCGTCAGTCATGCAGTCTAATCTGTTGAGACGATCTGCCAGTAACTTTAAAACGATGTTGTCTGGGACTAGAGAGGATTAAAAAAAAAACCCACCACTTATTTTGTTTGTCAAATCTCAGCACTAAGCAGACAGCAGAATGCTTCTTGTTAGCCTATGAAGTGAATTTAGATACAAAAAAGTTATTAATGTTTGAAAGCTGTAAGTTTTTTGAGTAGGGACTATCATTTACTGTGTGTGTACAGTGCCACAATGGGGCTTCAAACTTGTTGAGGCCTTCAGGACAATCACAATATAAATAATAAATACTGCCTACATAAGTATGCAGAGTAATTTTTCTCATAAACAGTTAGCTATGTATATCTAGATAATCCATATTTTAGCTCTCTACTGTGTGACATGACCACATAAAACCTGCATAGGCAATGATGTAAATTGGATTAAATACCTACTTTGTAAAAAATATATATAAGTATTTGAACATATTTAACATAGCAGATCATAGTGGCTCATCTGCAGCAGTGCCTAGTGTATATTCTGGCCTTAAGCTTTCCTGTAAAAATAATTATTATTTTCTAGTCTTTGACGGAAAGATAAATTTCCAAATGTGATACAACTGTAAACTGTTGTAGTGTTGTCTTCCTCAGCTTGCAGAGTTCTAGCGCCTCTGTTGCTGTTTCTGTTTACAAGGCTCTGATCGGTTTCACAACTGCTGCTATTTAACAAAGTAAACCTTTGTTTTAATTTTATAGGACAGAGGAGAATGGAGGGATGGATCAGTTTTCACTATACCCTTCATAATCTAAACTACTTCAATCAAGATACTCCATTATCATTGCTTATTCCTACTGATTTATTGAAGAATTAAATTAGTGGACTGAACAAGGACTATTGCCAAACTTCCAAGCTGATCTGATGTATTAGGTTTAGAAGCAAATACCCAACTAGCCCCATGAAAGTGGTTAGGGAGCATGACCAGAAACACCTATTAGGAGTCATTTCATGGGCAAACATCTAAAACAGTTTTTAAAAAGCCGAGACAGTGCCTCCTCTTGTATTTGCACAGTGTCTAGTACATTAGGGGTCCTATCGGAAACAAAGAAGAATAATGGATTGCCACATAAATCCATAACATGGAACATCGATATTTGATTATTCACCCTGCCATGGCATTTGCATACAACAGTACAGTGGGAAGTTTTCACACCAGAGTATGTGTTTCAGATCTGTAATGCTGGGACTCACCTTTGCAGCAAATGGACAGGTGCACACCTGTATTCCAGTTGGGTATGTTACCATTGACACGATACTATCACAAGTGCTGGGTACTGCAGGACACACTGAATAGTCCATGTTTCTAGCAATTTTTAAAGAATGGACTCTCCAATGCATCCCACTTTCTATTCCCAAAACTTCAACATCATCCACAAGGGAAAAATCCCTTCAGTCCCAGTTGTTCGGAAGTCTTGTTTCTATTGACTCTTGTAAATCTATGATAGCTGCCACTCCATTTCCAGCACCAGTACATGCTGATTCTCTCATTTTTCAGAGCCTTCAACCCTCAGCCATGAAATTCACCACTTCTCCTTTTGGAATTGAATCATTGAGTTTACAGAATTGCTCTCAGGCTTCAATGTACCAGCAAAAATGAAAGAAAACCATAGGGAATTAATTAGAAAACTGATTAGTGTATTAATTGAGGATACGCACTTCACACTAACAAGTTAAGGATAGTACTCTTCTCTAAAATGCATCTGCTAAAAGAAAACTGCAATGGAATATAATATTTTCCAGTCACCTGATCCCATGTAAAATGACAAAATCACAAGAAGTACTTCTGTAAAATGCCAGAATGAAGAAAGAAGCAGCCATATTGTCAGACTGATGATATATATAACAAGAGGACGATCAGAGCTGCATCCAGAGACACAAGGAATAGACACTGGTTGGCTTTTTTTGGGGGGGGAGGGAATAAAGGTAAATTCTTTATTTTTTCCAGGAGTTTCACAGATTAACACAAAACTGAAAAAGCCCAGGACAAAAATTAAGAAATCAGCTAAAGAGAAGCGATGGAAATTTCCTCCTGTTCCCTGCATCTCTGGCTCGAGAACTGGACTTTCTGTCTTGATATTCATGACGCCTGCAGTAATCATCTTCAAAATGGGTTTACACAGATGCCCAATTCATATCAATGGAAATTTTTAAAGATTCCTTAAAATGTTTCACCACTACTTCATAAAGGAATTAAGTGATACTGTATTGCCTCTTCACTGGAGCCCCATTACTGATTTAGAACACCCTTTCATGCAGGATTCCAGAGGCAGCAGCTGGCAAGAGCTCTCGCTGGCTCCAATAAGGTGACTAGGGAAAAAGAGGGAGCAGCATAAGGCCTGGGAGATGGTACAGAGGAACAGGCTGGTACACAGCATCCCCAGGCCTCCAGCAGATCTCAGGGATCCTCAGATTTAAGGTGCCAAGTCTTTGCTTCTTGCATAGTGGGAGGGAAAACCCCCAAGCCCTAAAGCAAAAATTCAAAAGAAACTGTGAAGGGAACATTGTGGAATTATTCCTGGCCCTGGCCACCTTCCGCAAGTCTTTAGTTTGAGCGAATGATCAGATTCCAATTCTTAGGTGACTGTTTCTTTTGGCCAGAGTGTAGCAGCCATAAGATAAAAAGGGAAAATTCTACTGTAGGGTGAACCAACAATCCATCAGTTAATGGTGTGACTTTTGTGCAATGTACTAGACATACCTACAATGATGAAGAATATATCAAGTATATCGTGAAACATTGCTAATTTCAATGCCGTGTCACTAGATAACAGCAACACAAATGGATAGCCATGAATCACTTTATATATTCAGTACATGTGTACATAAACACACACCAGTTACATGTTTTCTTGTGTCTCTAAGTTTGATGGTGAGAAATGAAGCATAAACAAGTCAGACAGCAGGCTCTACTCCTGATTAGAAAACATAACTATCACTTTTATACAATAGGGGAAGATAGCTTGTAGGCTGTTCAATGGCATTACAAAGTACATCAGCCACCCTTGAACAGAAATAGTCACAGTTAAAGCAGCTGCTTTAAAACTGTAACATCCTTGGCAGACAAAAAAAAAAAAAAGGAAAAATAAATCCATATTATTCTTACTTCCCTGTGGTACAAACAGAGTAGTAGATAATGAAGAACTGTGGGGTATGGAATTCCTTTTCACTCATGTGGAACTCTCTGGTGATTGCGAGGGAAATTACTAACCTGTAATTGGAGTGATACACAGTCTCTAGATAACTAGCCTTGGATCCGCTGGCCTCAAGCGTATGACCAAGAGTGCTTGCTAGCAAAGTAGAATTTAGAGCCGTTCTGATGAGGTAGTCAATCTACATGCTTTAGGGGGATTATGAAGCACATGAGCTTTGAATAATCTTTTTTTTTTTCCAACCTAAACTTGTGTGAGTTTCCAACTCTGTCTCTGAGAGTTGGGCGAATGAGGCTCTAGAGAGGTTTCTTATCTTTACAGAAATCCAAATATAAGAGACTTTTAGAGATTTCCACTTGTGGAGATTGTTAGCCAAGAAGGATGTCCCTATTAAGTATCATGTAAACATATCTCCATTAGCTAGTGAGATCAAGACACAGAGATGAAGTTCAGCCACTAGCACAGAATCTGCAAGGCAGCAGAAACACAATGATGTTTCTACATTGGGACAGGGGTAAGTAGCTGTGGACAAGGAACCAAGGGTGCTCCATAATCTGTATATGTGGCAGAGCTGGGCTGGCCCCACACAGAAGTGCAAAGATCAAGAATTTATACTGGTCCTGAAGAAAGAATAGAGGAATATCCCTAATATCTTCCAACAAAGCATATGTAGAAGATCTCCAGCAATGGCTGGAAGTCGAAGCTGGACAAACTCAGACTGGAAATAAAGCATACAATTTTAAGAGAGAGAGTAATTAACCATTGAAACAACTTACTACGGGTCGTGGTGGATTCTCCATCACTGGCCATTTTAAAATCAAGATTGGATTTTTTTTTCTAAAAGATCTGCTCTAGGAATTATTTGGAGGAAGTTCTATGGCTTGTGTTACACAGGAGGTCACACTAGATGATCACAGTGGTCCCTTCTGGCCTTGGAACCTATGAATATGGTGATATGTATGATAAGTACCAATGGGAGTCCCTCATCTCGGAACCATACATTGCATTATCTACATTATACTGTGATGTTTAGCTAAGGAAGTATGCTCTTTGCTTTACTGTGCATTCCTGCCAAATCAGTATCAATGCTTCATGCCAGAAAACTTAGCATGTCTCCATTATCTCACAGTCATTGACACAGTGGACACATGACCTGTGTCATACAGCTGAACTCCTTGAATTAGACATGAAGACTGAATCAGCCTCTTGACCTAAGAGGTGATCCAATCAATTGAAGGATGAGGCACGTTGGCAGGGCACTGTGGGTAAAGTGTGAACTGCTGCTCTTTGTGCTGTAACCATTCTGTGAATAACAAGAGAACTTCAGTCTCTAGGATAGCCAATCAGCACTTTTCATGAGTACTAGTTTTCAGACATTAGAGTACAGCGCAGGCACTCATGATCAGAAGATAATATAGAACGTTTAATGCATGTCACCACATACACTTGCAGCAGTCTGCTGTAAAGTAGCCAAAACATTAGGAAAAGTTGATGGGTATACAAGGGAAGTCATGAGCCTGCCATTCATCCCAAAGGACTGCAAACTTTCCCACAAAGTCCCCACTGATGAAACTCATGGAAATGTGGCCTATAAGCTTGCTCCCTTCACACAAAAAAAAGAACAGAAGTGCGAATCAGTTAACAAAATTTTATCTTTATTAGCTGCTAAAGGTAAAAGGGGGGAAGGATAGCTCAGTGGTTTGAGCATTGGCCTGCTAAACCCAGGGTTGTGAGTTCAATCCTCGAGGGGGCCATTTAGGGATCTGTGGCAAAAATCTGTCTGGGGATTGGTCCTGCTTTGAGCAGGGGGTTGGACTAGATACCTCCTGAGGTCCCTTCCAACCCTGATATATGATTCTATGATAGCGAAGAAGAAGTGGTACATTAAGGGCAGAGGTGCTGAGGTTCAGTAGAGGCTGTGTAAGTGAAGTTGTGGTGTAAGGTTTCTCTCATGAAGACCTACAGAGGAGCAGTGCAATCAAGCATTTCTCATGCACATCAGGAAGGAAGGAAATATATTACTTGGGAGGCTCCAATGTATTATACCCCTCTATGCGTTCAAGTGCTTCTTCAGAGATACAGTAAACTTTATTAAATCACCTTGCCAGTCAGCTCCAGAGTGAAACACTAGAGCAGTGGTTCTCAACTCAACTCAACTAGCTGTGTGCTAGAGGCCGTTGGGCTGCCTGGCATGGCAGGGTCCGGGGTCAGGGCTGTCAGCCAGCCCTGCACAGTGGGATCTGGGGTCCCTGCAACCCGGCCCACCACCCATGGTTCCACTCCTGGCCCCACTCTGTGGAGGGGTCTCTGGGTGGGAGGCACTGGGCATAGAGGTTTGGGGGGGACGGGGACACTGTCTTCCACTCTGGATCCACAAAGGATACTTTTGTAGAACTGGTAAAATTCACATGTTCCAAGCTGAACACCTCATATTTCAAATGATACCGCCCCAATATCTTTTCCTTTAAAACGCAATGTTGAAAGATACTGACACTTCTCCAAACCTATAAATCCTTGATTCCAAGTACTGTACAAATACATTTGCAGGGATGTGTCCTGTTAGTTTTGTGCAGCAGCAGAAAGTTTAAAGTCCCTTTGATAATACTGTCCATATAGCCTTTATCATTTCCTTAGACAGAGATTTTTCAGTTAGGTCTAAAGTCTTTCACTGTTAATTCAGATGCCTGAGGCCTGATCTCAATGTTTGACAGTTAACATCTTGCCCTGAGTATAAACCACTGCCAAGGGCTACTTCCTTGGATTGTCCTGTCAACTGTAAATTTAGCAAAGTGTGAGATATGAATATCGTATTGTTCCAAGAGCATCAGATTACCCACACTGGATAATTTTATTTGGTTCTTCGTGGGAAGCCTTCAGTTTTCTCACTGACCTCAGGGTTGTTAGAGTTCATATTCATTTGGGTTTTTTTAAATGTGCTAAAGAGAGATTTAAACAGTGATTTATTTACTGTGGTGGAGGCTGACCAATACCTTCATTCAGCCTTGCCAATGCACCAGATTTGTGATGACAGAAGGATTTTCTCACCATATATTATGCACTGTGTTTCACCTCATAGAATATCAGGGTTGGAGGGACCTCAGGAGGTATCTAGTCCAACCCGCTGCTCAAAGCAGGACCAATCCCCAGACAGATTGTTACCCCAATTCCCTACACAGCCCCCTCAAGGATTGAACTCACAACCCTGGGTTTAGCAGGCCAATGCTCAAACCACTGAGCTATCCCTCCCCCCGAAAACCTAATGAAATACATACAAATAAATATAATTCTTCAGGATTCCAATGGTAACTCAGTACAAAAAGGAATAGCTATGGGAGCAAGGGATGATTTTTGTTCACATGCACAGAGTTGATCATTGAAGGAATTTCCTCCCCACACCAGTATTGGGGAGTTTTCACCTTCTCCGGGAGCATTGAGCAGGAACACATGGGTGAGTAACACATGTTCAGTTCCCTGCACTCGCAGGGGGCACAGGGCATCAGACATCAGTGAACAGCAGTCATCTAGTCTTCTGTTCCTTTGAATGTGAATTTATTAATTCAGAGGCTCATATATAGCCTGCATGGACTCAGATATGAGTCTCTAGAAAACTCAAGAAGCTTTGAAGATGACTCCCAAAACTACATTCAGTATAAAGGCCACAATATATTGCAAGGAGGGTTATATAAATTAGGCTTTCCATTGGAAACTAAGCTTTGGACTTTTCAAGTGGCAGCTAACACATAGTATGGTGATAGTGAAGCAACCATTATTTCCTTAACACTGAAGCTGCATTTATGGTTTTGAGCCCCCTCAATTGGTGCTTTCATAAGCTTCTCACTGATATTACCAGAAATCATGACTACTGTAGATGACTATGATAGTAATAAGCAGAACAGCGATCACATTAGGCAAGGATTTTTTTCGATGCTGTTGTTTGTTATTTACTGCCACCTGCTGGTAAAATGAGATTACTGCAACACAAGCTAATCACTAGACAAGGTATGGAAAATTATGAAATGGAAACGACCCTGTGTGGAAGTTTCAATTATGCATTTCTGCAGAATCTCATCAGGTGAAGGCTGGAACAAGAAAACAGGACTTGCCATAGAACAGACTCTTATTTGTCCACAACCGCAACCGACAATAGAGTCCCACAGTATTATATGCCAATCAACAGCATAGAATTTTGGCTAATTTACAGGAACTGTCAGAGATACTGCTCAGTAGCTCTGTTAGCCTCCTTTAAGTGCAGAGATTTAGCTTCTTGACCCAGGGGATCTTAGAAGCATTTCTGTTTATTCATTCTGAAACCACTTTTAATCTGGTTAAGAGAAAATTTAATAAATAATGACCAGTATTTATGTAGCATTTTCAAAGCACTGTACAACATAAACAAAATAAAAAAAACAAGAAACACTCTTACTGTATGCTCATATTCACTATCCCTAGCTATGCTGATGTAGGACTTGTCATCAGAATTAGAATAATTATTTGTATGTAATAAAATAAAATATAACAATCTAAATATTTCCATTCTACATTCTCAATTTTTTACCTCTTGGGACAAATGTGGAGCTTTTAGATTCCTAAGGTTTTACAGAGATAATATGATATAACTTTGGGCTTTAATTTTTGTTTTTTTTTAAATAGAAAGCAGGTATATTAGAGTTGAAGTGAAAATATTTGTAAAAGACATTTAAGATCTTAAAATCATGTGTAGAATTAAAAATTACAAGACATATATTTTAAATAAAAGGAGTTGACCATTCTTTTTCTCAGCTGCCAAGCATGAGTTTCGGGAGTCTTTGTTTGCTCCATTACATGTTATGATATTCTTCACGCTTAAAGAACTACGAAAGACAGCTCCCTATACTGATGTAGCTATTAGTGATATCCTTAGCTATCGCAGGAGAAACAGAGAAATCCAAACTCAAGGGCTGGTGCATAAAAAGCTACTGTTTCTCTTTAAAATATTACTTGAATTTTTCCAGTTCCAACCAAAGACACAAATTCTTCCCCATTTACATCTGGGCAGTCTTACTGAAGATCATAGGGTTTGTGACTGAAGGAAGAATTTGGCCTGCAGAATCTTTCCTGATGATGATGATGTGCAGGAAGGAAAGAACCTAGGCTAGCACTTGCAAAAACTATCTTTTGACTTCTAAACTGAACAAGCTTGATAAGGGGTCATTAATGCAATAAATCTGGAACCTCACCAGGCCATTTTTATGGTCACTTGGAGAACAGAACGGCTTGTTCATGTTAATACAATGCTTTGAAAATATACAGCATTACGTAAGAGCTAACTATGTTTTTTAAACCTCTTTAAAAAAAAAAAAAGCATTTCAGTTTCGCATTAAGGCCTGATTCTATATACATGGCTCCTAATGAAACATACCCACAGAATTTAATTTTTAATATTTACAGAATAAAAATGATGGCTGCCAAAATGTGATATGCTTTCCCCTTCATAGGTGTCTTATAAATTGATGTGATTACTTAACCCCACCCAGAAAATACAATTTGGTATTAAAAACAAAAACAGAACAGAAACCAAGTTAGCAGTCTAGTGCTCATGAGCCACTGGTTTAGTCAGCTGGGCAGGATAGAGAGTAGTGGGAAGGGAAAGAAGATATTTGTCAGCTTCTCAAGAATTCTTGTAAACAAGAAGGAGTCAAATAAATTTTACGTGATTAACACATAGCACTTTGCCTCTTCAAAGCTCTTTATGAACACAGGGCTCCATCCTATGAAGTGCTCAGCACCTTCAGTTCCTACTGACGTCAGTCAAGATTTAGGGCACTCAGCACATTGCAGATTGGGCCCACTGATCATAGAATCATAGAATCATAGAACTTGAGATCAGAAGGGACCATTATGATCATCTAGTCTGACCTCCTNCGTAAGAGCTAACTATGTTTTTTAAACCTCTTTAAAAAAAAAAAAAGCATTTCAGTTTCGCATTAAGGCCTGATTCTATATACATGGCTCCTAATGAAACATACCCACAGAATTTAATTTTTAATATTTACAGAATAAAAATGATGGCTGCCAAAATGTGATATGCTTTCCCCTTCATAGGTGTCTTATAAATTGATGTGATTACTTAACCCCACCCAGAAAATACAATTTGGTATTAAAAACAAAAACAGAACAGAAACCAAGTTAGCAGTCTAGTGCTCATGAGCCACTGGTTTAGTCAGCTGGGCAGGATAGAGAGTAGTGGGAAGGGAAAGAAGATATTTGTCAGCTTCTCAAGAATTCTTGTAAACAAGAAGGAGTCAAATAAATTTTACGTGATTAACACATAGCACTTTGCCTCTTCAAAGCTCTTTATGAACACAGGGCTCCATCCTATGAAGTGCTCAGCACCTTCAGTTCCTACTGACGTCAGTCAAGATTTAGGGCACTCAGCACATTGCAGATTGGGCCCACTGATATCAATGGGAGTTGTAGACACTCATCACCTTGTAACATGCATCCTATCCTGCACCCCTTATTTATGTGAATAGTTCCATTAATTTGAATAGCACTTCTCATCTAAGTAAGGACCATTAATAGATGCTACCAAAATACAAATAATAATTTTAAATAAGGGTTGAGGATCAGGACCTGAGGCCATGATTGTACTTTCACTGAAGCCAATGGCAAAACTTTCATTTATGTCAATCAGAGCAGGCCCATTAACTAATTAATGCTCACATCTGCATTGGAAAATACCCTCACTAGTATCTATTTCCTCTGATCTGGGTTCCAAGATGAGATCTTCATTTTAACAGGATGATCTTTCAGATTTTTATTTCTTTGCCGAGTGATTCTCACCATGGCCCATTTCTGATCTGAATATTTGGTCACACTATTTGTCAATTTTAGCTGGTCTGTGCTGAGCAGAAATAGAGCCAATAGATTCCAGGATATTAAATTAAAAGAAAAGTGGACACTAATTTCTCATCACTGTGACAATTCAAACACATAAGGAAAAAAAATAACAGCAAAACTCAGACAAGCAGAGGGACAACTTATAGCCCACATATGTCGATGTACAGCTCACTAGTCTATAACCTCTCCTCTTTTATTGAAACATTAGCATTTAAAAAGGAAAATATCTATATTTTAAAATGTTATTTTGTTCTTCTGACCACCAATTTTCTACTAGTGGAAAAAAAGGCTCCTACCTATTTTCCATAAAGAAATCTTTGTAGCAGTCCCAGTGGAAAAGTCAAAAGTTTGACTTGAAAAACGGAGCTACTTCAAAAGCATTGTCAAGCAGAGGTGAAGGGTTCTTAAAAATGTATAAATTAAAGTGTGGTGTGTTAATAAATATCTCTATAACTTTATACTGTCTGTTTGTGATATAGATGTGTGTACAGAAGGTCCGGATGAATGTACAGCCTGGGTATAAATAGAACTTTAATAAAATAGGAAATCAATCTGTTTATTAGTGACTGCTTGGACTGTATGTCTATGTGCGTGTGTGTGTGTGTGTGTGTGTGTGAAAAATGAAAGAAAAGTGGAGAGTTTTTTTCAATAATAAAAAGGGAGTTGCACTGCAGGGCCCCTAAAGCTTGTGAAAAATTAAACTCGACGGATTCAAACTGTCCTATTTCCACTTCAAAAGAGAAGAGGCACTGAGCTCTTCCCAACTTATCTTCAAACGCCCAGCACCCTAGAAAGTTTCTTTAAAAAAAATAAAGTCTCTAGTTCCCTCAAGCACTGTACCCGTTACTGTAGCTGCTGTCTCTCCCTCTTCTAATTATACCCATGTGAGTCTATTAATCAACTTGTAAATTATTTAGAGAGCCATGCGCTGTCTTCAGCTAGTACAAACACACTGCATGCAAAGACTTGCTGAAAACCAATGGAGCTCCCAAAGGGTCTCTCTCCAATGTTCAGACAGCTTGCAGCTTGCCAGTACAACACTGTTAAAAACAAGAAATAACACTAAGCTTACCTCCTCAGATATCAAGATTTACTTCTCCTTTCAACTCTCAAGCTCTTTGCAAGTTTTTAACAAAAGAGAAAGCTGTTCTATTGTCAAATCTTTAGCTCACACTTAGTGATGAGAATATTAATTTACTGTCAAAAGAAATGAAGTGCTTCAGGGAGGCTGTGATCACCATCGCCAGGGGACCCCAACTTTCACAGACTGCACCAAAAGCACCCCTTTAAAATCATGCCGATTAAAAAAAAAGCTACATTTGTATAGCAATACTTTGTATTAGTAATTTCAGAAATTAGGGGATCCCATATTTTATTCCCCCACATGGAGAATGCTATTGGGGACAGCTTCAGATATTACTATTTTATAAATAGAAAAGGTAAGGGGGGGGGAAGCAACACAGATTGTTTGTGTTTGACTCTAACAGGCTGCAAACAGTAGGATGTTTTCTATCTTTACCATCTGAATCTTCCCTTTGAGTGGAAAAGCCATTATCCAAACTAACCGCACTTTTCCCAGCTGAAAAGCAGCATCTAGTTTTTTACATTTTGGTGCTTGCTTTGCATGGTTCTGTTTAATTTTTCGGGGCTCGGCTTATTGCAGTATTCCAAACAGGTATATGAATTAGCAGTGATTCTTCCATCCCATCTCTCTGATAAACACATGCAAATGTTTGAAAGGTAAAGAATGACACATGAATTCCTTCTCATCTGAAGATTAACCCTGGTGTTCTCGTGATGACCTCACATCCCAGGAAATTATTGCTTTTATTTTTGTTCATAAAAACACACTCCTCACATACCAAACAGCAAGGATTTCAACTAAAAATCGGATACACTTTTTTGCAGTTTTTAATGTCCTCCCAAGGTATCATATTCTGACAGGCATCTGAAAAATGGTGAACATATGTGCTGCAAAAGCAGCATCACTGTGCACCTGTATTGTGGCAGAGATCTGCTCCATGTGCAATCTAGCCCTACTACTACTAATAATAATCCAGGAAGGAGGTGGTGGCTGTTCATAAAGGTCAAGAGTGTATATGAATGGTCCTTATGCATGTAGATTCCTTGACTACGTCCCAAAAGGATGTAGGAGAGAGGTGGTCTGCAGAACAGCCTCTCCATATTTTGGAGGGAATCAAATAGATTGGATTAATGTGGGCCTTGTGCTGTTGTTGTTGGCTATGGGCTTTCTGGCATGAGCCAATGCATGGAGCAAGCAAATCTGGCTCAAAATACGTGTCCTCCAAAGATATCCATGCAAAGAGTGAGAATGGTCAGCATTACCGTACCACTAATATCCAGTAACACAGTTAACTAAAAGAGGGAATGGAGAATTAGACTAACTGGATTTAGCTACAGAAAACTGGGATCAAACTCTAATACTGTCACTTTTCACACATAGTCAGGAGTAAATTTAGCAATAATTCATGTTTAACACTTGGTGAAAACATAAGATCAAAGAACCCCTAAGGAACAGTCAGTGCATTTCAGAGTGGTTATCCAAAGGATGACTCTATGGACATGACAGCCAGAAAGAATTTGGATGCTGAACTTTTGAGTGAAAATACATTTTTTAATTATCCAATGGGCACAAAGTGTAGGATAAGTGTCCTGGGAAATTAAAAATTCATGGACTCAAGGACATTTATGCTGCCTTCATTAAGCCAAATAAATCACCATGAACAACCTGGATGAGGCTGATAAAGCAAGGAGTTAGGAACTTCAGGAGAGTGTGACTGTAAGCAAATGCACAGAATAGAAATGTAGAGAGTTTGCTAGTGGCTTGAATAATAGAATTGTTTGAATATAAGATTGGGGTCCTCTTGTAGTACATGTAATATATTGAAAGGACAATCACAGGGAAAACATCCCCCGGCAATACCAAGAATAATTCTGATTGTTTTTGAATCTTTAAAAGCTAACAGAGAAACTGTGCTTATCTACCAGAACTTAAGAACTGGTATGAACCCAGATAAATGCCACTATATTGCTGGAAAGGAGAGTGTCAAGATTCTTCTGGTAGCACATAACTATATGATTTAGGGCTCAAATTTACCACGTAATTCATAGTGTCTCTCACCCCCACTCTGACCCCTTTACATCAGTAAAATGGCTGGAGCAATGCAAAGGGGCTCAAAAAGGCCTGACTGTTTGTGAGAGAATTCCTCTGGCACAGGAAGTGAAGAAGACAGCCACAGGCTGTCTTCTGAGGACTTTTCGCAAGGTCTGACATAAAGGGTTTGCCAGGGTGGGTCTGGAGGGGGGTGTTGAGAATGAAGCTATAGCACCTACAACTGTGAAGATTCTGGGCAGTGTTGCTGTCCATAGGCAGCCAGGGACAGGCTGCCATAACATAAACAGCCCCACAGCGCTGTCGGGCATGTCTACACTGCCCCTCAGTTCAGACTGTGAACAGCAGTGTGCACCAAAGTGCTGCACTGTAACTCCCCAGTGTGGATGCTAGGGGCACACTTAAAGTTCCAGAGTTTGCACTATTCCCAGCTTTGCCACTGGACTGCAGAGTGACCTTGGGCAAGTCACATCATCTCCCTGCATCTCCGGTTCCCCATATGTAAAATACGGATAATGCTACATACGGCCTTTGTAAAGTTTAGACTATGAAACAGTTTCCCAAGGGAAGTGGTGGAAGCTCTATTGGACAAAGTACTGAAGGATTGTACTATAATAGAACAATCTTGAATAGGCAGCAGGAGGAATGATGCCTTAACAGGGCTATTCCACTTCTAGACTCTGTGATAAAACTATTACATTTAGATCTTAGTACTACTGCTTGTTACTGGCTTCCTTAAGCATTTTCATTACATTTTTATGCTCTGTGGCTGGGCTAGTTGTTAATTTATTGGCATGTGCCAAACTGTCAGACATTGCTGCAGCGTTTATGTGTTGGGGTCAGATTTTTAAAAGCTGACCTCCAGTTTCATGCCCATAATTTGAAAGTACAATATTGTGGGTACAGTTAATGTCAGACATTGAAATGTCTCATTTACCGGCACAATCTGGTACTTCAATGTCTAAATGACATTAATTATGTGTGCAATTACTTGTGCCCACAAAAAGAGTGGCCGGATTCAGGCCAGTCTCAAAACTTGGCTTTATATGAGAGTTTCAGAGAAGTCACATGATGTTAAGACTATTGTGATTCTGAGAGATAATAACTTGGGGGTTAGGTTTCACAGGGGCTATCTTTGGTTCCCCCGTAGTGGCTGATGACACTTATGAGTCCTTGCTTGGAAGGAGGAATAGGGCCCCTCTGTCTATACCTTGTGGGGTTTGTTGGCTCAGAGGGCTAGGGATGCCATGAAAAGTTTAGTCAAATATTAATTGCCTTTCACATTTTAAACAATGCCAGTTGCTATGTAAGTAATCAGTTGACATGTGACCTCGAGACCAAATTTGGTCAAGTATTATGTATGTTTCTCTCCTGTTTTAACCTGGTTGCATTTTTGCACCATTCTAAATGGAATTCTTTGCCATCTTCCCTCCTCAGTATGCTATGCTCTTTCATTTTCTCAAGGCCTTTGTGAGGGCACTAATGAATTCTTGTTAGTGTTTACTAATGTAAATTCATTCTTTGTTATCCCTGGGAGAGGAGGATTAGTGAAATGACAGAACTTATTATTCCTGGTACTGCTATATAATATTTATTGTTATTCAGTACTTAATTCTGTAGTACGCCCCACCAACAAACAAAAACAAACGAACAGTATATATAAGCAAAAACTATGGGAAATTTTTTTAGCACAATGCACAGGAATCGTCATGGCTCCCATTAACATCAATAAGAATTGGACAGCTGCATTCTTGCATGTTACAATAAAAATATGTTCATATTAATTTGAAATAATTCCTAATTTTCTGGGGAAGTTATAATTCTAATTTCATTTTGCTGAAGTGAAAGCAGCTCACTTGGACTAAGGAAGGATGTATTTTTTGGACTGGCTAGGATATTAATATCCTTCCAGTTATTTTAACGTATTGGGAATGCTCCCAACATCTTCATTAAAGAAACCTTAATGGTTAAGGAGAAGTTTGTAAAATACACATGAAGCATGCATGGTAAAGCTCTTAAAGGACTTATCCTATAAGGATATAATTCACCCAGGCTCCCATCACAGCTATAATTGAAATTTAGAGAGGCATGTCTTTACAACACTTGTTCTTCAGTTTAGTGGGCTGAGAAAGTGAAAATGGAGTATGCATAAGAGTCTCTACAAGTATTATAAACAGTGAAAGATACATGGGCCCTGATCCTGCAGCCACTTAGGCATGCAAGTAACTTCACACATGAGGAGTCCCATTGAGTTCAATGGGACTGCTTGCATGCATAAAGTTAATCCCATACATGTCTTAGCTGTGATTTTTTTTTTACTAATAACCCACATAGGTCTCCTTCCCTTGAGTTATATGACCACCAAGTTTAGTACTGAAAATACCTTAACACTCGATCTGTATAGAACCTTCTCTTAAAAATGGCAGCTACAAGCCAAAGGGGCGGGGAAGTGGTGGTGGTGATAGGCGTGTGAAAGTTATTGTAACCCAATTGGTCAGTGTCCTTTGCGTGTCCCCCTCACTGCTGGATTGACTGAGGATATGAGTCTGTTGCAGACCCCATTTATACAACCTACCCTCTTCAGCTCAAGTTGTAAAAGCTCATACTTTCATGCTCTGGAGGTCCCTGGTTCAAACCCTGATGTCAGCCAAGATGGTGACTGTCACACTGTATTACATATCTTGAACCAGATGGGGTTATTGCACCAGCAATGAACATGACCCATTCAGTGGAGCTGAAGTTAAGTGTTAAAAACTATTATCATGTGGTTTGACAAATTGACAGAGGATAGAATACCCAAAGCTGCAGGCTGCCGGAGGCCTTTTTGAAATGCTTCAAAAAGTACTGAGTCTCCTGACATGGTATCTGGGGAACATCAGTTAATTTTATAGGCTCACGTTTCAGATCTATGTAATTCAATCTCAGAATTAAACTATTGTATGAAAGAGGGGACTTGCTGGGCTTTCCAATTCACCAAATGGCTTTCCTTGCCGAAAATAAAAGACAATGCAGATTTCCCTGCACTCAGAGGGGGTTTGTTCAAAACTCCATTAATACTGAAGCTTAACTGAGATTTCTCCATCTTCAGTAAGACTATTTCCCTGTAATACTTGTTCCTCTGGTAACTATTTGGCATGGTGCCAGAAAAAGGACTGGCGGTTCCTATAGTATCTAGGCTCTTGTACTTGCCAAAATACAAGCATTCCTTCACCACATTGGGATATACAACTTACCCTTTGGAATTGTGGGGTCTTTTTCATATCTATAAGAATAAATGGTAAAGATTGTAAGCTTCTCAAGGCAGCAGCCTATCCTTATTCGGCTGTTAATTGCCTTGCACAGTTATGGCCATATAGATAGTGTGCAAGGCAATTAACGTCTGAATAAGACTAGGCTGCTACCCTGAGAAGCTTACAATCTTTACTATTTTTCTCAATATAATCACTCGTCAGCCTTCCAAAAGCAAAACTGCTACGTTCTTATGGTGCCCCCTCACCAAAAAATCCTATGGGACAAATCTTACAGTAGCATTTCTCATAAGTTAAAATACTTGTGTCAAACCAGACGGACAATCTCCATCAGAGCATGCTTTGATGAAAATCAAAAGGTTGTTGTGTTTTACAAACTACCAATGACAAAAAACAACGCCAGATTCCTAATTTTAATTCAGGGACAACAATTAGAATTCAAATATGGGATCTGGAAGTAAAGAGTCTGGGCTTCACTCAGATAGGTACTCAGTCTCAGTTACCCTGAAGAGATTTACCAACTGAAAATTCTGATCTCAGTTACACTCCAGTGTAAATCTGGAATAACTAAACTGCATCAATGAAGTAACTTCATATTTAAACCAGTGACTGTATGAATTTCTCCCACAGATTATTTTCTCCCACGAACTTGTAACTACAGTGCAGTAAGACAACAACATGCCCTACCTGGCCATCCACTGTCAAAATAAGGCTTAATGAGTTCTCCAAGTTTTGTCTTGTCTGCAACAGCTTCCTTTAGCAGTTGCCCGCAGCAAACTGAGAGGAAGGAGGAACAAAAAGACACAAGGTTAAATTTTAAAAAGGAAGCAAGCAAGAAAGGAAAAAAAACCCCAAGAAGCTGCATATTGGAAAAAGGTCACTGAATAAAATAAAAGTTGTGGGATTTTTTGGATTTTGGGGTTGTTGTTTTTTTTTGGCCAAGCAAACCCAAAAGCAAAGAGATTGAGCAAGGGAGAATACTGAATAAAAAAGAATACATTTGACAAGGAACGTATTAAAAACAGAGGCAGAGAGAAAGATACTAATCAAATACGTTACTAAAATAATAACTCAAGGGATAGCTGGTGGGGTTTTCACTTTTTATAAACTTATAATTACTGAATAAAGTTACACTTGCTGAACAGCTCTGCTGGAGGTACAGGATAATATGCAGTTCAAGAAAGTGGCCCCCTGGATCATTTAACAATCATGTAAGAATTATATTCATGAAACTGTGCTAATGCAATATGATGGTTCAGAGTTCAGATAAGCAGAACATCATGAAATTTAGAATTAAGGTACCAAATCAGGACCACTGCATATTAAATAACAATACTTTGTACCTGTATGGCACATTTCATCCAAGCAAATTAATTAAGCCTCATTACCCCTACAGGAGTTAGATAAGTATTAATTATTATTATAATCAATTTTATTTTTGATTAGTCAAATGACAGTCATTACTGCATTAAAGGATAAAGCTTTTGTTAAAATTAATAAAATATTTAAAAAATAAAGATACAATGTAACAATGGAATTAACATACTTCAAGGTACAGTAAGGTTTTACTAATTCTATTTGCAGATTTAATTTTTTTATTATACAGATTTAAAAAATAAGGATTCTTATCTTTTTTAACTTTATTAGATAATGTTTGTTAATTATTTGTAGTGTGTTTTCAGACGCATTTAAGTAAAATGATAATTGTTCAAAATAAAAAAATACAAGGGCCAGATCCCCAACTGGTATAATTACAACATAGCTTCATGACTTCAATGGAGCTACACCAATGTATAGCTGCTAGATCTGGCCTGAGAATGTTTTCCTTTAGTTGCAATGATCTCAAGGAACGTATGAGCCCATGCTTGCAATCCATCCTCACACTGAACTCATTGCAGGTTCTGGGCACATAGCACTTACAGGATTGGGCCATGGCTAGGACTAGTGTAAATGTAGCGCTGGTCAAAAAATTTCTGTCAAAACAGTTTTGACAGAAAAGTGGGTTTTTCAACAAAATAATTTTTTTTTTTTGCAGAAGGTGTCTGCCTTCTGCAGAACATTTTGAGTTTTTGTCAAAAAAAAAATCAAAATCTAAAAAGTATTTGTTTTCTGTCTAAAATTTTGGTTGGTTTGTTTTTTGACAAAAAGCCAAAATTTTCCACAGCAATGTAGACAAACATGTTTTTTTGTTTTCATCAAAAATTTTAATGACACCCCCGCATTTTCTGATCCGTAATAGCATGGGTAAATTCTTATTCACAAGAGTAATCTCATGGGATTGCTTCGCTGAGGGCCTGATCCAGCTCTCATTGAATTCTTTCTGTTGACTTCAGCAAGAGTTCAATTAAGTCCATAGGACTCGTCACATCAATATAGGGGGCAGGATCAGGCCTACTGCTGTCTTTTTTCCCTAAAACTTATTATTTCTGGTTATTATTGTAGAGTTTTGTGTGTTTAAAGCACACTAATGAAATCTGCTTAAATATTACCTGAAGGAAAAGAGCTCATCAGCTATGCAATTTTACAGTGACAATTCCAAAATATCTGCAGTTTTTCCAGTATTACATAATATTACACAATGTGATTGCAAATTACACTGACTACATTGCCAGTTGTGGTCTACTTTAGCCTACTTTGATGCACTTGATACTATGAACATGTACCAGAACAAGCTTCATGTGATGTTTTCTGGGGCTCCCTTATAAAAGGCAGAGAAAGATCATTTTGATATTAGTTCACTTTTTAAAAATTATATATTTGAAATGCATAAAAACTAAGAGTCTTCTTCCCATTTCAGAACCACTTTTCTTTTAAAAGCCTCCCAATACTGAGTAGACATGTGAAAGTGCAAAGTCATTATGCAAGACCCACTGATGCGATGGAGAATTCAGAGCACTACAGACTGTTCACAGGAGTACCTCTGGTGTATAACACATGAAAAACTACTGATCTAAAGGGTATAAAAAATGATGACTAAAAAAAATGTTGGAGCTAGTTTGGCACAGGATATATGTTTTTATTGGTTAATATTTTTTTATTGCAAGATTTTCCAGCCCCCCCGCAAAAAGTTTGACATCCACAGTGATGGACTAACAGAGAAATTTTACGAGCGAGTAAGAAAGAAAGACAGCAGAAGATAAATGATCAAAAGGAGAGAAAGAGGGAATGGAGCAAAGTGCATATTTACTGAGAACTTACTGTTGACAATGCTGTATTTCTGAGCTATTAGTGCTGCCTGCAGGCTCTTCCCACTGCCTGGGGGTCCACAAAAGAGAATCCGTGGTGTAAAGGGGGCAGCTGATCGGCACCAGGTTTGGACATAGGTCAGAGCTAGAAAGATAACAGAAGGATAAGAAAGTCAGATGCCGATAAAAAGAGTTAAAATCCATTTACTTTTGCTTTCTTAACAGAAACAATAATTGATTAATTTCTTTATTTATAACTATGACATTATCATCATTTATTTGTATTACATGAATTGAGATCAGGGCTCCAACATAACTGACATACTCTATCTGTAACTTACCATACTATGGTGACAGGCATTTTAGGAAACCTATAGTTAAATTATACTTAGCACTCATATTGTGCCTTTCATAAGTGGATCTCAAAGCACTTTAAAAGAGAGATTCAATTACTAACTGCACTTTTACCATGTAATTTTTAACAGAAACCAGCTTTGCTTTTTAGCTACACTTACCATGCAAGCTGCAGGGGGATTATCATTACATTTAATAGTTATGGTAGTTTCTAAACAAATAGATATGGTAATTATGAAAGAGGCGGGATGTCAATTTGTCATGACACTTCCCCAGCTTCATATGTGATTAATGCCCTCCTATTTAGTATGTTTTAAATTTTTGTGGCACTAGCGTAAGTCATGACACAATATAGCATTGATGCCATATCATTATATGTGATTTTATTCTTGTGCACATCATTTTTGCATGAAGGGTAAAGACAACTTGATGTTTTCAGCCCAGCTCCACTCTCCCTGTTGGGCATCGCTTAATTTTTGTTGATCTTGCTTTGTATTGGGTAGAAAACTATTAATTTTATATCAGTCTAGGGGCCCATCTCCTGGGAACTTTGAAAAGATCATAGACCTTGTAAAGAGTAATTCAAATTGTTGCATTACAAGTGATCCCAACTTTGCTGCAGTCCTAGAAGAAGAGTTTATAAGATAGGTCTGCAAGAAGGTACAGTAAGGTTTAGCTTGATAATGAAGATATTTTATCATCAGAATATTTGGAACACAGTCTGCCAACGTGTTGAGACCCTCAACTCCCATACTCCTTTCAGGATCAGGCCCTTGATGAACAAGGAGAAGTAGATATGCAGTGTTGTTGTAGCCGTGTTAGTCCCAGGATATAAGAGAGGTAAGATATTACCTCTCCTACCGTGTCTCTCTAAAGAGAAATAGAGACACTTAAGCAAGACTCTAAATTTCCCATGTTACACAATACCGTATGTTCTATGGAAGACACAACTGAATGTCTGAATGACTATTTCAGTCCAGACAACCTTAAATTCATATAGATTCTATGAAGATGCAATGGAGTCTCTGTGATACACACTATATTTAAATCTAATAAAATGGGTACAAGAATCCAAATCTTAGACACTGATTTTCCCTTTCAGAGTAATCCCATATTTTAAACAAGTTCTCCTTCACTCCATTTGGCACTTTAGGGGATTGGTGCTTTTTGATACACTAACGTACACTTGTTTAATGATCCCCCTTTGTGTCTGATTTCCAGATCCTTGTACCTCCTACTGTAAAAAAAAAGACAGAATAGCACATTCCAGTTCTGACATTTCTAGCTCCTGAACTGGGAGTAGTTGCTAAGGAGCACTTGAATCATACTGGAAGTGCATGGGATACATTCCTTGCTCCCAAACCATGGTGAATGCTGTACAGCTGAGATCTCTGAATATATTGGATGTGAGTCTGATCTCACACCAGAGTAAATCAGGAGCAATTCCAATTAAGTTATTGGAGTTGCAATGGTGTTTAATTGGTGTGGGATCAGAATCAGACCTTCAGTTCCAAAAAATCTAATGAAGTTGCAATTTCTTGACTCCCTTTCTCACCCACATCTGTCATTAAACATACAAATTAAACATACAAATCTTGAAAATCATAATCTGTCTATCACATAATTTATCCAAAAACAAATGTCAGCTAACCAAGGAGGGCTCTAGTTATTCTAAGCACTTTCCACAACCAGGGTATCCAAAAGCACAAACATTACTGGCAAACCACCCTGCTTACAAATGATGCTTAATTTGCAGTAAATAACCAAGTTAATTAGGAGTAATGATCCCCCAGACAGTCTCCACATCTAATTATTCCTTAAAAAAATATCTGGCTGCTTGATGCACTGCAGAAAAAGATCTAGAGAGGATTTTTTTTTCATTCCAATTTTCAATTTATCTCACTACATTATTAATTAATAATAATTAATATTCAGGCATTCACATTTTTATTTACAATTCAAGGCATGAATTCTTTATGAATTATGATATGAACTTTTAAATTTAATTAAGCAATTTAGAGGTAATTAATGTGTAAATTCCGAATATAAACTTCCGAGTTGTTTATCTTAAAAGTGCAGCACTTGTCATTAAAAAAAGACCTTTTTGAGATGCAAAATTACAGGGCTATAATAGACCATCAACAGGCTGACAGATACAAAGTACATTATCACTTGGTCTTCCCGACAGTTTCCTCATTTTTTTCATGAAGAATCAACATGCAATATCAGAATGCATCAAAGTAAAGTTGAACAAAAGCAAACAAAGGATTACCACGTAGCAAACCTTTCAGTGCAGGCAACTTTTATATAATGAAATACAACCCGCCTTGAACTACTACTACTACTTAATAGACTTGTGCAGGTAGTACCTGTACAGGAGACTAGCAGTGGTTCCAGTATGTATACCAATATTGATACTGCAGGCTTTTATAACGGCAGCTCTAGGCTTCTCCATCACTTAGGAAATGATTCTGTAACCCTTACTCACATTGCATCCTCAATGGGACTACTCTTATGAGGAATTGCTTTTCATTATGAGTAAGGGTTGCAGAATCAAGAAGACCTCCCATTCAACCATGCCTGTTGTAACCAGCAATGAAGCTGTCTGGAACAGCCCAAGCTCAGCATGCCACAGGGAACACAATCAAATTAGAGGCAAGTCAACATTGACTAATACAGGTGAGATCTTAGTCCTATAACTTGGCACAGTTGTCTCTAAATGTTGGGAATGACTCTTCCAGATGAGAATTTGTCAGCTATCAAATTTCCTTCCAACTGTACACAATCGATATTTACCCTGGGAGAAGACGTCTGCACAAGGTTGGTCGGCATTGATCGATTTTGATATTTGCTGATAGATCTGGAAAACTCTGGGAAAGTTTCTATGATATTCCAGCAGGTGCTTTGCTGTCTCCTGTTCAGATATGCCTTCCGCCTCCACCAAACGCTGTTGCACCAGAGGGTCGCTTGGCCAGTCAAAGGTGGTATGGTACACCTCTAGAAGTTAAACAGTAATTAGGACCCAGTAGCAAAAAGCATTTGATAGAACTTGTTCAGCTTGCAAAAAGGTTCCTCACCATTATCAAGGTCTAGATTGTACCAAGACCTTAGGTTGGGGCATAAGGAGAGGGGAAGCACAGTGATTCCTTTCTAACTACTACCGTATAGCTCCACAAAGCAGACAGATAGTGGCAGAGAGAACTATCCAGCCATGTGACAATGGGGGGTAGGTATGTTTGTGTCCTTTAGTGGGGTGCAGCAGTGTGTCCGCTACCACTACACACTGGGATCTCCAGAACAGATCTATGCCTATCTGGTACCATCAAGCCTTTAATTAAGAATAAGAATAATACTTTGCACTTCCCTAGCACCTTCCACCTAATGATCTCTAAACACTTTTTAAGCATTAAAATATTGATTCTTATAGCACAGCTGTAAGGTAGGATATTATCCCTGTTTTCCAAATGGGGAGACGGAGGCACAGAATGGTTGCCCATGGTTACACGAGAAGTCTGTGGCAGATCTGGGAACAGGACTTAGATTTCCTGGCTCCTACCCTGAACTTTAACCAAGGCCTCTGTAGAAAAGCAAATAAAAGCCATCTCTTTAATTCAGCATGTCCTTCCCAATGCTACTCCTAAAACAACTGACATGGGTTCCTGTGGAACACCCAAAGTGTGCCATCTGCAACATTGCCATTTCCTGTTGGCTCTCCCACTTGGCATCACACACAGTGGAGGTTATCCAAAGGTGTTACTGCCTTTTATGGAGAGGCAGACATTCAAGGTCTATCAAAGATGCCATGGTAAATAGTAAAATTCTTATGGTGTGACTACACACATTAGGGTGACCTGTGCTGTAATAGAGCAGTGCTGCTTGCCACAAAACAGGTCTTTACAAATACTTTCCCCACTAAATTGGTGCAGAAAATGATACACGTTGAATTTAGAACAAATTAAAATAAATCTGATTCAGAATTACATTGCCTATTCACATCATAAAGGGACAGCATTACAAATCAACTTTAAAAGCATCAACACTTCAGTGTCTCTTGGGTTGACACAAAAATGTTCTCCTAGAAGGGATCAGTAACAAAAGCATACTACACCTTTTGTGGGTGGATCAATCCTTTTCCCAAGGTTCCTCTCAATAAGCACCGTGTCTGGAGCATACAGCACAACTAAGCATAGAAGAAACAGAATAGAAATGCATTTTCAGTTAGTTACTGATTTCATTTCTTGGAGATGCTTCCAAGTGTGCTCTGCAAGTAAGGATGGATCGATGCAGTTCATGTACATTTAGCCATCTTCCCCATTTGTAACATTTTCCCTTAGTTTACCTATGAACATTTGATTTTGGGGGGAAATTTTGGCCAAAACTATCAATCAGGTAGCACTTTTAGGAAGAAATATATTGTGATAAATACATAGCTCAATTTAGTACATTCTGTGATGCAATAATCTTGCTTCTTTTATGGCCATTCACTTACTAAATTCAACTAATTTAGGCATGTGCATTCAATCTTGCAAGGTTCTTCTTCATTTATATTCTAATTAAGGGTGCTATTTTGTTCTTGGTTATACAGATAAAATTGAGGGAAGAATTTGACCTTCAATATTGTTAATGACCATATAAACACATGCACTACATACAAGTACTATCCAATATATATATTTTTCTAAACACTATCACAGTGATTCTGAATTCCTTTACTAACAGCGGAATTGTGTACAAATCAAATCCAAAGTAGCAAATTATCCTGTCCCTGCTGACTACAACTGGGGCTGGTTTATTACTCACACTTGAGCTGTGCAGTTTTTAAATCATTTTCACCTGCCCCACCCGCACCCCAATTTTCATTTTTCTCATGCATTTTGGATAGGTCCCTATCTAATAATGACTTGGAAATGCAGACAGTCCCAAGGTGGGGAGGGCAGGTGCTAGGGTCTTGTCCTTCAAGGCCCTGCCACTATAGAATTATCTTTGCTTTGACTTACACAAGATTCCACCTGTGGCATGAAAGGTCAGGCTTAAGGCCTGGGTGTATCCATTTCATTTGTGTGTATTGAGTAAATTGTATTTATTATTTTATCATACAGAGGGAATGGCTTGGGGGCTCTTTTAGATCCTTTTTGCTCCCAGGGATCAATTAAAGCAGAATCCTTGAGATTTGGGTCCTGAGGTCAGAGGAGGTTTGGACTCACTGGTGAGGCAGAGGCAGAGAGGCACAGCTGTTTGCAGTCACTTGCTAGAAGAGGCTTGAATTTGCTGGACTAGAGGAAGGTAGTGGGCTCTGAAGTGGTAAGAAGAAAAAGGTTCATCTAGGGAAGGTGGGGTAAATAGTTCAACAGACTGCCTCAAAGTTTTGGTGGGCCTGGGCCCCATTTAGCCATTTCCTCCAGTCCAGCGACTGTTTCTGATTTGCTCTGATCTCTTGGGCATGTTATACGCATTTAAGAAATACTGGTTTTAACATTTCAAGGTGTTTTTGTTTAGGTCAGTAGTGGCTTTCGCCTCTGGTACACAAACAAACAATCTTGTATTTCTTACCAACATGCCTCGGAGTGATGCCAGCTGACTGCAGCATCCACGCTTGATCCCGGTTTTCAGGAAAACCTTCCAAAATCCAACCCTATTGCACAAAAAACATGAAAGAATTATTGATCTAATCCGAGGGAATCTTAACGATTAAATCCTAGGACTAAAAATCCTATTTGTTGAACACAGACTCTCTGATTCTGATCTCATATCAGTGTAAATCAGGAATAAGTCATGCATTTAGACCAGGGCTTCCCATTTCCTAGACTAAAACATCAGTTAACATTTGAATCTCCTTCTACCTCTTTGAAACACTGAGTTATCTCACCTGCTCAGACAAAAACAATTGTAACCTCATTTCATTCTTTCCTAGTGGACAAGTTCGACCTATGAAATTTTTTTAGAAGAGATTTAGGATCATAATCTTATACTGACCCTAAAACATATTCAGAGTACTCTTCTAAGAAATTGTTTAGTACAATCCATACAAACCTCTGAAATGAATGACTGATGAAGACTCTTCCACACTGAGCTCCTCTATGGAATATCATAATCACATGCAATGAGCGGAGGGTAGTTTAATGTTTTGAAAGCTCGGTAGTTTCAGTACTGGGCACTTTTTGAGATTTTTGAGTGTCGAGAAGATTTAATTACAATCTACAGATCATTGGAGACCCAATTCTGTAAGGTGTCAAGAGCACTTGATTCTCAGTCCATTCTAATCAATGGGATTTAAGGACATAGCACACACACTTCCCCCAGGATTGGGCCCTTGGTAATATTGCTAGTTACATTCAGTTTTTACCTCTTGAATATTTATCTGGATAAAGCCTGGATCTTGGATCTGACTGAGATATGCTCAACACAGGACACGAGAAGGTGGAGAGGCAACTGGGGGCCAGTTCATCCTCTGCATGTGTCAGAGCAGCCTCAGCGCTGCTCTAGTTTATGGTGCAAATGCCAGGTGAGGATATTCGGGGTATACCATGTTCTTTCCAAGCGCACTGCCCCGGCATAACCCTTATTTGGGGGTGGGGGTGGATTTTAGAGGTTAGAACAGACTAGCTGTAAACCAGTCTGGAATTCCTCTTTGCTGGGGGAATCTTCAGATGTCATCTTAGGGCAGCTTTATGACCCCTTTATGCCAGTAAAGTTGTACAATGGGGTCATAGCATGGGCCAAGGTCTGGCCCTAAATGCATAGTTCTTATTGACTGGTGGTTCATCTTTTTCTAGAAAGCTGATCTCTTAACATTTCTATAGGATACATAAAGTTTAGGTGCAGTGAGCTGGAGACTTGCTAAATGCAAATGAATGTATCCAAATTTATTTATATTTTGCCATATTTTAGATTATTTATGTGATTAATTTTTTTCCTAATTTTGGATAGTTTTAAAAAAAATTATTACATTTATTGAAGTTTTTGGTACATGAGAAACACTCAGCTTGGACAGTGAAACCAGACAGGTCAGATTATTATCCCCATTTGCCAGACAGGGAAACTGAGGAACAGAGCAGTGAAGTGACTTGCTCAAGTTCAGACAGGGAATCAGAGGAGGTAACAGGAACCAGATCTCTTCACTTCTTGTCCTGTGCTTTAGCTGCAATATCATCCCTTCTCCCTTATTTAGGGTAAAACTCACACCCACACCCACCCAAAGCCCAAGAAATCAGATTTGATGTGAGCCATTAAGCAGGCTTTAAGGAGATATACCATTTACACATCCCAAACTGCAGACAGACCATGGTGTTGCAATGCAGTCCCTCTAAAGTAGTTACTCCAGCTTTCTGCAGAGGGCAGTCCACCCTTCCACAATACAGATGTGATGCCCCTTTGCCTGCACACATAAAATTTTGCCTCAGAATGGGACCTTGTTTGGGTCCTCAGTACCAAAAATGAATTTCATCCAGCAGGAAAAAAACATCTCAATGAACTAGAGCATAAGATGTGTTCTACTGTGGATGTTTGGGAGAAAAGAAACTGACCATTTCCAGTTTTGAATGTGTCTGAAAGCAACATACACTAATAACATCACCACAGTAAAATGGACACTTACATATTCTACTAGTGATTTATTTTTAAAGTTTTAATCTAAAAAACCCTCAAAGGATACAAACAAATGTCTTCTTTCTTGAAAAACAAAACAAAAGGCAAAAATACCCCCAAACAGCACAAACCCACCACTATTTCTACAATTTTGAAATATTCAAAAGAATACCAAGCCACACCATGGATTAAACAAAAAGATAAACTAAACAAATCTAAAGAGCAATGAGAACTGAAGAAAATATGCACTCTTTCATTATTTTCTTAAATTATACAGGAAAACTCATAGTAATGGAACCCTACTTCCCAGAGCTAATGAAGCGAAAGAAAGAAAGAAAGAAAGAAAGAAAGAAAGAAAGAAAGAAAGAAAGAAAGAAAGAAAGAAAGAAAGAAAGAAAGAAAGAAAGAAGATCCTTTTGCTCCCTTAAGTCCTTGTTATAGCCAGATAAGTGTTGGACTGAACATCTTAAAAAAAGAAGCATTTACAGATCTATGAAATACCAGAGGAGTGCTGCAGCATTACTCAGTTTCTATGTCATGCAGTATCTGAAATCTACCTCTCTTATGGCTCCTGAGTCTAAATCTGCTAAACTTTGTCTAAATTGCTCTTTGTTAGTTGCTTAGCTGAACAAGTCCTTGTCGCTGTACTCCCAATAACTTTCTGGGGTGGTAAGGAAGCTGAAAGAACATATCTTTGTATGAAAAAAGACATTTTAATACTGTATTGCATTAGCTAGCAACCATCATCATCTCCCACATAAATCTGAAGCTCTATCATTATGGGGTACAAAGATTTTAGAATTATTTCAGGGAAACATACCTCAGTGATTTTTGTAGAAGGAAATCAGGGCATTCCAATTACACAAGAAAATAGAGTAGACTACTTAAAATTCCCTAATTAGCCCGATATCACTAACATGCCATCCTGCAGTTATCTGAGGGCAATAAAAAAAAGACTCCAGTAACTGCAAGCCATTTTTTGCCACTCCCAGTGTTTGCTTTATCAAATTAGGATGAACTACTGAATAAGGTCACACAGGTGCTAAAAAAATCAATTTTTCCCTTGAGAGTTACAGAGGAGAGAGAACAGAAATAGGTTCCACCGTGTTTTATCAGTATGTTAGGAACCTAGGCATTGTATTGTAAATGTGCTCTGTTCAGCCATACATGTGAAACTGAGTCCTATACCACAGTGGGCCAGATCCTAAGATGGTGTAAATGAGCATAGCACCTCTGACAATCAATACAGCTATGCCAATTTACACCAGTTGAGGACCTGACCCACTATCTCCATTCCATATTCTTTGGAATCTAAACTAAACAACTTATTACAAGATTTCTGGTGCCAGGGCAGTTTAGAAGCATTACAGCTCAAAAGCAAATACTCAGCAATGAACAAGAGATAGAGGATGATCTTTTTAACAAGATGCAACACACTTTATAAGATTCACATACAATTATACAAATGCCAAAGTCCCTTAAAGCAGAGAGCATACCATTTAATGGCTAAAAGTTCAAGTAAGAAATCATAGCTCAGTGAATAGCTGCTTGTAACAAATATATTTTAAGGCACTAAACAAATACATAATAAATAAACCCTATATAAATAGTTAGCTTTTTGGATCTTATTTCCAAGGTCTCTGAATTCCGAGGTACCAGTAGTCCCTAATTAGAATACATTATCCATCTACTTGACACTTCAGTGAAATGTCTATTCTACCACAGAGTTGCAGCTTTGTTCAGAGCAGGTTTATTGATATTCTGATGCATTCCCTCCCCATACCCCCAGTGGCTTGGTTCTGTTTTATCACACATCAAAAAGGCCGTATGCTCAGGGCACCCCATGCACAGCTCAGAGCTGGAGGTCTGAACAGCTGCAAGTAGTATGGTATCACAGGAGGGACAAGCTCCAAGCAGATGTCACAGATAGATTAAAAAAAAAAAAAAAAGACAGTAAAAAGGGAGTGTGGCTTGGGAACTAAGCAAGAGGTAGCAACATACAGCAGAGCAAGACCTGACTTAAAATATGCCTATCGTGCTTTATGCAAACACCGGTCTTTTCTGCCCTCCTGACTATCATTAAAGTGTAATTAGTAACTTCACTTGATAAGAATGTGTTTCTTTATGAAATCATCTATTTTCTCTTCTTGATAACAATAACCTCCAGGCAATTCAAGCATAGGCAGCACATCCTCACGTCTAGCCGTGAATAAAAGCTAGGGTCCTGAGGATTCCATAATGCTTCATTCTGTGGCCATCATCTACTCCCCACAACTGGACCCTCAAATCCCCTCCAACTTCAAGACAGTGATAAAGGCGGCATTCAGCTCTTGCCTTAAGGTCAGGTAAAGTGCTCCTTGGACACCTACCTCACTGTGTAAATCAGCAGCAATGAGATATTTGTACGGATATCACCTCACTCCTTCAAATTCAAGGAATCTGGAGCGGTAGAAACCCAAGGTCATTCTCAAACATGGGTGTCCTTTGCTGCAGTGCAGTATTGCCATCAACCTATCAGTGACTGACACCTTCCACCCAAATAATAGTTACACTGATACTCAGCTTTCTTTTGTTACTGTTTGGCCTGAGCATTCTCAAAACGTATTACAAAAATAGAAAGCTATTGACACAGATAGGGTAAGAACAAGGCAAAGAGTGAAGAAATGCAGAAAATCAACACTCAATCACATTAGACTGGAGAAAGAATTCTCAGCCCCAGGCCCACAGCTCAGTAATCTGCTTTGATCTGTTTGCGATCCCTTATAATCACTTAAAATCTATCTTTTTAAAATCTAATAAACTTGGTTTTGTTTTCTCTAAAACCAGTTTGTGGAATTCATAACTGGGGGGCAAAAAACTGTGCAGATCTTCCTCCACATTGAGGGAGGGGGTGAATTTCATGAGCTTACACGGTGCAGTTCTCTGTGCAGCGCAAGGCAATATAATTTTGGGTTTATACTTCAGAGGGGGTGTGCACTTGAGTGCTGGGCAATTCCTCAGCCGAAGCCTTCCCATGCAGAGCTGATCTGAGTGTCTGTGTCTTTCTGCAGCTGGGTGTGTCCCTACCTGTGTGTGGGCTGGAGGAGGCTTGAGGGCCTGGCTCAGCAGGACAATGTAAGGAAGCCCAGGCTGGTGGAACAGGCAGGCTCAGTGGCACTCCAGTACATCAGGTGGGGGAGGGGGCAACCCGTCACAAGGAGGACTAGAGGTTGGAAGAGGTCACACTTTGTCAATCTCTTTATTGGAAAGGAAACTCTTTTCCCACATAAAAAGCATTTTGGTAGCTTCAGTACTGAATAAGAAGCCGTGTCCTGTGTAGACAAATAAATTGATGTTAATGGGCCAAATTCTCCCCTCCGTTACACTTGTCTAACACAGTACACTATCAACTTGCATGGGGTTGCACAGATGAAACTGGAGGCAGGATCTGGCCCACTGATTACATGACCTCATCCACCAAACAACAACCAAAAAAAGATCCTGTAACCAATGCAAGTGTGAGTTCATCACTTTTTACACCCAAACACCAGCAATCTTTTCTTTCACATCAATGAAAGCCTCTTCCACTCTTCTGAACTGCTTAGTTTCAACAAGTGAAATACTCCAATTACTCAAGTTAATCACTGGCAAAGGCTTAGTTCCCAAATGATCTTGAGACTGGTGCATAAGGTTCAACTGCCCCTCTCTCAGACAGCCATTCCTAAGGGTGCAAATTCGCCACCTAGCAACCTCTACACTAGACTTCTCCAGTTCTATAAATTCATTCCACAACATTACATCCCAACAGCACCAAGAATTAGGTAATAGCCAGTGGAGCTTTAGACACCATGTACTAACCCTATAAGATGAAACATCCTCATATCATCTTCACAAGTCCCTGGTTCTAACATAATGCTTGCAATAAGTTTTCTGTGTATGCTGTAAGACCTACCCGCCTGATCCCTTGCAGTCCTAACTACATTTGTATTAGAGGAACACACAACATACAGTCTCAGCAGAGCTGTTGATCAATAAAATTGTACTCCTTAGAGGATGCCTGTGACATCTATAAACCTGTGAGTGTCAAAACAATGGCACAAAAAATTCTGTATTCCTACTGTCAGTGGGATGAAAGCTGTGCAATTAATGCCAGCCCAATGACACCACAAGGAGAAATAAAACAAACAGCTGGTGGTACTATGGTCCAGCACACTGCTCCTACAATCTAGTAACATCTTCAGTATAAAATACTGACTTGTGTGATGAGCAATATACCATAAATCTATACAAAGAATTCAAAAATCTACAGTCCACAATATTAATTGTATTAGATTTCACTTAAAAAGAGTAATAAAAATGCACTGATCCTCTTTCATATGGAAATTAAGCATGCACAAGAAGAGGACATCCTTACATTTAGTGGCTGTTGATTACAGCACCATTATACATTCTTTCTAGAGCTCAGTGAACTTATTCACATCTAACTGAACTAGTAGCAAGCACTCCCTTTTTGCTCAACTTGGCTTTTTTGGAGATGTCTGTAAGTTTTTATTGCCCCAAATGCCCCATCACTGCAAGCACTGGTTCAATTCTACTGGCAGTAACAACAATGGGAGTGACAGGGTTCCAGGCAGTTGCTGGCATTTTAAGCATCATGATGTCCTACTCAGAGCAGGTCTACATGCTTAAAATGTCAGTAGCTGGAAATGCCTTTTCTTGACTCAAGCTCCGATCTTTGCCACCACCAGTGGAGCTTAAACAGCATTAGCAACTGTGGAAAATGTGGGGCAAAAAAGTGTAGTGTGCACAGGACCTGTGGAGAAGAGTGGAATTTGTCTGTATATTGAAGAATGTCAACACCTATCTTAATAGCACCACAATGAACACGTAAGAAACTTATCTGTTAAAAACATGTGTGCTTCAGCAGGAGAGAATATGGTTTCTGTGAGGGATGGGAGCACATTACAAAGGGTTTAGAAATACCCTGGTGTTTTTCAAAAACTCCTAAACTGAAGAATTATTCACCAGTAAACAGAATCTGCTTTGAAGGCCTTGTCTGCACACACCCTCTTTCTCTAAAATTTTCCACCATTTCTACCACCAATTACCTCCACTAGTGGTGACAATAGTGGAAACACTAGTGTACACAATGCACCAGCAGCTATCGTTTCAGTAGGTCTGATTGACCATGGTTAAACAACATGCTTTTTAAAACACTAGTGGCAGCCTGTAACCTTGTCTACACTAGCAACCCCATCGCTTCCACCACCAGTGGACTTGCACCAGTGGTAGTTATGGTGGCAAATCTGAGTAAAAATAAAAACCTAGCATAGACACTCCTTTCTTTGATAATGCAAGGACAGTGTGTCTAGTGGTTAGCACTGAGAACTCCTGGATTTCATTCTGGGCTTTGCTGTGTTTTGTAATTATATTTATTTCAGGGCTTTGGCCTCTGAGAACAAGCAAGCAGTTCCATCTAGCACTTTATAGCCATCAGGCGTCTTACCTCCCAATCTCCTGGTCTAGCCATTAGATCACACTCCCTGCCTTCCAAGTCAGAATTGTGTCACTATTATTAAGTGACATGATAAGCATGCTGATTTTACTCAACTAGAGAAATATTAAAATGTTCATATCCAATTGTGGGGGCAACAATCGTGCAATAAACTGAATCATTCCTTGCCATAGAATTGCCACAGATATTTGACAGTCTCATAGCACTACCTCGATATAAAATTTTGGTTGTTTCTATTCCCCCATTCTGCTCAGTTTCAATTATACCCACAGCTGACAATATTGGTTTCACTTGAGTTCAGCGGTTAAATTATTTAATTCAAAATACCATATAAATGTACAAGACACTGTACTGTATAGTTGGGTTTTTAAACACATTCTACAGCTACACAGAAAGGCTTAATTCCAGAGTGTATTTAGCCCATTTATGCAGATACAGTAAATACCACCAGATATTTGGCCCAAAGGGATAAACATCTATCACCATTACAAAAAAAAAAAAAAGGCAGATCATCTTAAAAAAAGCTCTAAGAGAAACTAGGCAGACCCAAATAATTCAAGCATAATGATTTGCAATGCAGAAGTTTAATTCTACTTTGCAAATTCAAAATGAACAGATAAATTATGGATTAAGGCATACAGTATTTTGTACAGGAAAACTGACAACCACTTCCCAGACATTTAGGGTTTTTTCCCAATCTCTTTACTAATTTCCTTCTAACAATTCAAAATGATTGTTTCAAATCTCCCAGTGGTTGGGAGATGGAGAGTGTGCCATGACATTCTAAAATGCAAAGAAAATGGGCCATTTAAAAAAGGACGGGGGAGGGGAAGTCTTAAACATAATGAACTGAAAAGCTATTTCATAGTTTTTTCTGTCCTGGACTCATACCACTATAGCATGAGGGTTCAAAAGGGAAATAACAGCTAGATTTAGGGAAGGAGCATCAGTTTGAATTAATAAAGTTGTGCCTTTCGTTATAGATGATGTAATTTAGATATCTGGGGCCTGATTCATCATTATGCTACTCCAGTTTTATGCAGCTGTAACCCCACTGATTTCAAGGGAGTTACACTGGCATAAATCTGGATTAACGTAGTGGTGAATCAGGTACTTGGTCTATGAATTTCCCTTTGTAAAATTATGGTATATATTTGTTTGGGGTTTTTTAATACATGGTACACCTCTACCCTGATATAACGCGACCCGATATAACACAAATTTGGATATAACGCGGTAAAGCAGTGCTCCGAGGGGGGCGGGGCTGCGCACTCCGGCGGATCAAAGCAAGTTCGATATAACGCGGTTTCACCTATAACACGGTAAGATTTTTTGGCTCCCGAGGACAGCGTTATATCGAGGTAGAGGTGTAACTTGGAAAAAAAATCTTATTGAAAGGTTACAAAGCATACCCTGATTTTTTGGATGACTCCAGTCTCCTTAGTAAATACATATTTAGCTAAATATATATTAAGGTGTTTTAAACCACTTTATTTGTAAAATATGTAGAAATAATTTAATAGATTCACAGATTCCAAGGGAAGAAGGAACCATTTTGATCATCTAGTCTGACCTCATATAACAGGCCATAGAACTTCCCCAAAATAATTCCATTTGAACACCTTTTAGAAAAACATCCAATCTTGATTTAAAAATTGCCAATCGTGGAGAATTCACAACGACCCTTGATAAATTGTTCCAGTGGTTAATTACCCTCACTGTTAAAAATGTACACCTTCTTTCCAGTCTGAATTTGTCTAGCTTCAACTTCCAGTCATTGGACTGTGTTATATCTTTATCCGTTAGATTGAAAAGTGCTTTATTAAATATTTTTCCCCATGTAGGAAATTACAGACTGTGATTTGTTTATTCATGGATTCATAGATTCATAGACTCTAGGACTGGAAGGGACCTCCAGAAGTCATCGAGTCCAGTCCCCTGCCCTCATGGCAGGACCAAATACTGTCTAGACCATCCCTGATAGACACTTATCTAACCTACTCTTAAATATCTCCAGAGATGGAGATTCCACAACCTCCCTAGGCAATTTATTCCAGTGTTTTACTACCCTGACAGTTAGGAACTTTTTCCTAATGTCCAACCTAAACCTCCCTTGCTGCAGTTTAAGCCCATTGCTTCTTGTTCTATCCTTAGAGGCTAAGATGAACAAGTTTTCTCCCTCCTCCTTATGACACCCTTTTAGATACCTGAAAACTGCTATCATGTCCCCTCTCAGTCTTCTCTTTTCCAAACTAAACAAACCCAATTCTTTCAGCCTTCCTTCATAGGTCATGTTCTCTAGACCTTTTATCATTCTTGTTGCTCTTCTCTGGACCCTCTCCAATTTCTCCACATCTTCCTTGAAATTCCTTTGATGCCTTCTCTTTAGATTTGAATGGAATTACTTAAGGAATAAGATACAGCACAATGCAATTAATGGTACCACTGTGTGGCCTTTTGTGAACTGCAAATAGGTAACCATAGTGTATTAATGTCATTTTTTGCATTTGATTTCCTTTTTGTTGTTGTTTTTTTTAATTTCCACATTACCATTTAAATGGTTGCATGTAAACACTTAAGTTCAGACTTCATGGTGGTAATGGGGTGAACAATGGGACCGTGCACACATTAGCTGTTGCTCGGCTGGAGAGCATTTTCTGCCACAGGACAGTACCACACCACTTACATGGTCATAGCTATATATTTGCAACAAAAATAGATAGAAAAGTTAACACCACTTGTGCCACAAACATCTACCATCTGAAAGCACAAGGTAGTGGCCCAAGTATGTGGTACCCATGGTTTTGTCTCACCTGTGACAATGGGACCATGACATGTTATAATCATATTCTAGCCCCGGGTGTTTAAATGTGGTTGGTTTTGTAAAATAAACAAGGCCTCTATTTTTCCTTTTAAAACAAAAGCCTAGAATTTGCAGAACATTGCAAAATGCAGTACAAATCATGGAAACACTATGGAAGCATGGGCTACATGACATTTTTGGCACCTGCAATTATCTCCTGTCCCTGATATTAAGGCTGGTTTAGGAGAGGATTTTTCAGTATTTCAATAAGACATTATCCCAACATTAGCGGCTGTCTTTGCTTTACTCAATGAACAAACCAGACAGTGATGTCAAAAAGGGACAAGGTTTTATTAAATGGCAAACCTCAACATCCCTGTGATGGCAGGAAGTGCCATCTGCAGGTGGGTAAACTGAGGCACAGTTCAGCTGATACACCACAGACTGCGTGAATCTAATGTAGACTGTGGTTTGTACACTCATTTTAGAAAAGTGCACCATATACTGCAGTCTGTGTTATGGCATAACTTAGAAAGAGGCTTTATACCCAACAGACTGTTATGGCTCTAACAATCTTAATAATGGGCTGATTATTGACGCAATAAACCATAACAGCTTCTACTGATCTAAAGGAAATACACAAGAGGGGGTTGGGCTTTCCTTTAGTCCAGATTCAAACCACTCAGTTTGCCCAGTATTAATCTACTTCAGAAGTTCCAGTTTAGGACACCCTCCTTACATTTATGCAAAGCCCACAGAAAAGAATTCCTTGCACCCATGGACATATTCAAGCCTATTCACTTGCCCATTTCTGCAACCTAATAACGAACTTATTAATTATTACCTAGAAGAGTGTATGTTCAAATACAGCATTTCCTAGCATGGAGGGGAAAAAAAGATATGATGAGAAACAGAGGAGATTGAAATGAAATGATAAACATTAGGGCTCTTTTCCCTCACCTTCAAGGGGAGATAAAAATCTAAATCAATATATTGATTTTTATGTATTTTCTGTTTATCTGTTTTGTCCACTATAACTCTGCCAGTTGCCCCAGGCAATCAACAAAGCTATGCTTGTTCAGCCTTTGATCATCTCGCTGCTATACGATTAGCATATGCATCCTCTCATCCTCCCCTTTATCCTGTTAGTAAAGCACCAAACTCCCTCCACGGATGTTCAAGAAAGCAATCCGCTCCTGAGCCCCTGTTGATTTGCCCCCATTCCCTCCTCTGCTCAGGACTTGGAATGCTAACTACTGTGTGTGAGTCGTGTAAGTGCTTATCCACTGGCCCTCCGAGGAGCAATTCTTACTTGTTTGATGCAGTCCACGTTTGACAGACGTTCCTGGATCAGATTGGCCCACAGTGCATTGGGAATTTTCTAAAGAAAGAACAAAACAAAAAAAACAAAAAAAAGAAAGGCTGAATATTCACAATGGAGTTCAAAAGGAATTTTATCATGAAGGCACTCTGGCTAAAGGTGGACTGAAATGCCTTCTTAAAATAAATAAATAAATCAAACAGAGACCCCCAAATCATTAACACAACATATATGTTGAGTTAAAAAGAACAGAGAAATTAATTTAAAAAATAAACTAAATGACTTTTTACTTGCCAAGCTCTGAGTTCATGGTTCTGCATTTCCCCTACCAGGCTTAAACATGTCATGAACATGTAAACAGCCCTGAGAGCCGCACTTCTACTATTGTGTTAGGCCACAATCCTGCAACTGAAAAAGCACCTTACGCTCATGAGAAGTCCCACTGACTTCAGTAGAATTCTGGTCTACGTGCTGCTTTACAGGACAAGGTCTGTGGCATTAGTGATGTTATCAGCTGTAATATGGGACACGAAGAACCCTGAACTCAGCACTGGCAATCAGGGAGAACCTGATTTTCAAATATTCGCGTTTTATAATCTTATATCTCTGCATTTTTTACATATATACCCTGCTAATTTCCTGGGTTCTTAAAACAGTCCTTTATATTTTTCCCCAAAGCATTTCTCCTTTTAAATTAAGGGAAACAATTTACAAATATATCAGAGGAAAACAAATACAAATACCATAGGTTCATTAATAAGAGAAGTGGAAGACAGGAAATTGACAATGATTCTAAAAAGCTACTGAACGTTTTTTTTTAATAACAAGGAAAAAAGATGAAAAGCATACAGACAGTAAGAAAAAAAATGAAGAATGCTTTTTAAAAAAATGATCTATACCAATTCAACGGGTCTGGATGGTCTGCAACGCGGATTACTAAATGAATTATTTGCGAACAAATGTACTGAGCTACTGACATTGTTATGAAGCCAAGGAAAACTGGAGAAACACCTGAGTATTGGGGGACACAAATAGGACATTAACTTTCCAAAAAAAGAGGAAAGGACAATCCTGGTAATTACTCACTGAAAAACCTAACTTAAATCACTTAAACAACTCTCCAAGAGGAAAATAATCTATAAGCACCTACAGGATGATGGAACTACAAGCAATAACTAGCATGGGTTTATAAAAAACAAATCATGCCACACAAACATGGTCACTTTCTTCAATTAAATGTTAAAACTTAGAGGGAAATCATAATGCAGGATCCTTGACTCAAAGAAATTGGATATAGAAAAAAATATCTATTAGGCCACCTAGTGCATCCTCTGGTAAGCCAAGACTGTTCCCTACCATATTTTGTCTAGAGCTTAACTCAGTGTAATTTTTAATGTTCTGAGCAATATGGGTTCCACAACTTCTCTTAGGAGAATATTCCACAGTCTTTTACCTCTTGCTGTCAGGAAAGTTTTCTTGATAAGCAATTTGAATTTCCCTTTCTTTATTGTATCACAATACTCCTAATTAATAACTCTTTGTATCTCCCTAAATAATTTGTGGTGTGTACGCCACATATCGTCAGACAGTTATCATGTCCCACCCCACAAAGCTCTAGTTGTTAGTCAGACAAATTAAACATTAACAAAAGCTTTTCATCTTTCCTCATAATTAAAGCCCTTCAGCTCCCTATTCCTTTCAAAAAGAACAGGAGTACTTGTGGCACCTTAGAGACTAACAAATTTATTTGAGAATAAGCTTTCGTGGGCTACAGCCCACTTCTTCGAATGCATAGAATGGAACATACAGTAAGAAGATATTTATAAATACAGAGAACATGAGAAGGTGGAAGTAGCCATACCAACTCAGCCATGCCATCAGGGGCTCCTTCACCTGCACATCTACCAATGTGATATATGCCATCATGTGCCAGCAATGCCCCTCTGCCATGTACACTGGCCAAACCAGACAGTCTCTTCGCAAAAGAATAAACGGACACAAATCTGACATCAGGAATCATAACATTCAAAAACCAGTAGGAGAACACTTCAACCTCCCTAATCACTCAGTGACAGACGTTAAGGTGGCAATTTTGCAACAAAAAAGCTTCAAAAACAGACTCCAACGAGAAGCTGCTGAACTTGAATTGATATGCAAACTAGATACAATCAACTTAGGTTTGAACAGAGACTGGGAATGGCTCGGTCATTACACTAATTGAATCTATTTCCCCATGTTGAAGCAGCCTCACACTTTCGTGTCAACTGTCCGAAATGGGCCATCATGATTATCACTGCAAAAGTTTTTCTCCCCTGCTGTTAATGGCTTCTCTTAATTAATTAGCCTCTTATAGTTGGTATGGCTACTTCCACCTTCTCATGTTCTCTGTATTTATAAATATCTTCTTACTGTATGTTCCATTCTTTGCATCCGAAGAAGTGGGCTGTAGCCCACGAACGCTTATGCTCAAATAAATTTGTTAGTCTCTAAGGTGCACAAGTACTCCTGTTCTTTTTGCTGATACAGACTAACATGGCTGCTACTCTGAAACCTATTCCTTTCAGTTACTCTTTTCTGTACTCTATCCAACTTGTCAATATCTTTACTTTCTGGCAATATTTCATAAGAAAATATCTTCCACGTCGGATAGCAGAAGAGATTGTATCATTCTAGATGTTTAGTGATTTTTTTCCCTAATATTTGGTTCCATTGTTTTACTAGGTTTACTGGGCAGCTATTGTCAGAAACACCCTTCTTTCTTTTTCTGAAGGCTTGTACCACAGCTGTATTTCTCCATTATTTTAGTGCCTCCCATTTCTCCATGGCTTTTCAAAAATAATGAATAATGGTTTGGTAAGTTCATTAGCTAATTACTCTGACACCATAAACGAGTATCATTCTATCAATGTTAAGATAACTATTAATTATTAAATTACTAGGGCAATTGCTCTTTTTCTTTTTACTTAAAAGTCTTAGCTGACTGAGTATCCTCATAAAGGCACTGTACATTGGATATTTCTTTTTCTTTGGAAATTAACATATTAAGCCTTATTTAGGTCATCCAGACTGGTGGATCTTAAAATCCCTTTCTACCACTTCTTATTCACTAGGGGTCTGATCCTACAATGAGCTTTACACAGGCAGACCCCCAAAGGCCCACACAGAGTTCATTGCGGGATAAGTACCTTAATTTTGCAGTTTTCCAAAATGTACCTTGCAGAAGTCTAAAATCCTCTACTGCTCAGCAAAACCATTAATTACTCTGCTAAATTGAAGTAGCTCATGGTCCATGGTACCAAGCTCCCCTATTAATTTTCACAATCTCATTAAGTTCCCCATTATTGATAAGAACTAAATAAATATAAATAAATATATGGAGATATACCTATCTCATAGAGCTGGAAGGGACCCCAAAGGGTCATTGAGTCCAGCCCGCTGCCTTCACTAGCAGGACCAATTTTGCCCCAGATCCCTAAGTGGCCCCCTCAAGGACTGAACTCACAACCCTGGGTTTAGCAGGCCAATGCTCAAACCACCCCCAAATCCAGAATTACTTCTCTAGTTGGATATTCTACTTTCTGACTCAATGTTATCCTCCACCTAACTCAGGAAACTCTTTGATTATGTGCATTATGTGTTGTTCCAAACAAACATTTACATCACCTGTGGGTTTCCCCATTCCTTGCTTTCACCACACAATCTGATTGGTGTAAACCTGAAGAAGGTTTAGTTTTTGGGGTGTTTTTTTTTGTCCTTCTGGTTTAGGATGACATAATGGGTATAACTAGATGAAAGTGAACAACAGAAAATTTGGCTGAACAGCAGGAAAGATTCCCTAACAATGATCTCTGTTAGATCATGGAAAAATTCCCAAAGGAAATGGTGAAAGCTCCATCATGCAAGTCATTTAAAATTAGATGGAGAAAGCATTTAAGAATATACCACAGAGAACAATGCTGCCCCGGCTGGGGAATAGCCAAGATGACCCAATTAGGTCTTTGTTATCTCTAATGTCTCCAGTTCTCAATCATTTTCCTAATATCAGCCATTCACGAAGCAGCATTCAAGCAGGTAAAAGAGAAAAAGTGAAAGAAATGGCTCTGTTTCTTGAAAGTCAGCAGGTCCCATAGGGTGGTGCGTCTAAGCCTCCCGCAGCCTTTCACTGTTGGAGCCTGGGTCTGTGGCTTTGAGTCTGTCACCTTCCAAAGGTGCGTCATGCTGCTATCAGAAACAGCTAGTGTCTTACTGACTTCTTTGATGTGTCACGTCAAGAGAGGCTAGCAACTGCCAGGGGGTCCACTCTGCTAAGCCCTGCCAACCCAATTTAAACCAAAATTATTCTAACTTCTTTCACTGCAGTGGTAATCTTAGCCCACTCTTTTGACCAGAATTTGCTGGAGAAAAATAATCAAGAGCATATGTATGGGTGCTGCACTTTATCAGTACTCAAGCCAGATCTTTCTGAAGACTATGGCTCAATTCCAGTTTAGTTTCCTGGTCAGTGAAGTTTTCCCTAAGCAGTCGTCTACAAAATCACCACTCTGCTTAATATTTTAATAGGGCATATTCAATCACTTTAGAGCAGATCACTACACTAAAAATGGCGAAATCTGATAGACAGCATCCGATAGAACACAGCTATTTAGAGCAATTCCTTGCCTCATCACAGCAAAATTACAGTAGGAGCTAACACACTGGTGTTATTACAAAAAAAGCCCCAAGTCTATTATGTTGTTAAACATCCTCCCACTGATCTGTGATCTCAGACATTGGTGCACATGCATGGTTGGTAACTGGGAAACTGTATTCCTACCTGCTACGGCACTCTGAGCCTGATCCAAAATCCATTGAGGTCAATGGACAAACCCACTGTTTGGAATGTTAGACTTTCCTAAAACTGTGATGTGGTTTTTGCCTTTAAAGACAAAATTTTTTTATGCATACATGGATTTGATCAGTTCTATTCATGATTCTACCTTATTAATGATACATTGAACTCATTCATGATGAATTTCAAGTATTATGTGTTAGTCCAATGACATCATAATGCATACTCTGTGCACAGTCTTCCCGCAAAAGCATTTGAGTAAAACCCTTAAAAATGCTTTTTGATTAAAAAATATTTTAAAAAAAAAATATATATATATGGAGATATACCTATCTCATAGAGCTGGAAGGGACCCCAAAGGGTCATTGAGTCCAGCCCCCTGCCTTCACTAGCAGGACCAATTTTGCCCCAGATCCCTAAGTGGCCCCCTCAAGGATTGAACTCACAACCATGGGTTTAGCAGGCCAATGCTCAAACCACTGAGCTATCCCTCCCCCCAAGATTATAGTGAGGGGACAGGGATGTTCCCCATATGTTCCAAATGGAGTTTCTTCACTTTCTTCACTTTCTTATTGCAAAAATGTCTGCATCTAGAAACTTCAATAGTTTTATAGTTCTCCCTGAGGAAAGAAAAGCATTCAAGTTCGAAGAAAACTGGTTTAGTATTTTAGAAGTCATAAAAGTTTCAATTCAGCTTGTTCTCTCTCTCTCCCTTACACAGACGCATACAGATCTTTTTACATACTGTGACGGGGTGTACATATCACACACTGGACAAGAGAGGGTTAATCCCATACTGTGGGCAGAGGGAGTCCCACCACTCAGACCATTCTGGGCATGCTCCAACTGTTGCCTCAGTATAAAAGGGAGCAGCCCAGCTCATTCTAGGCTGAATGCCGTGGAGGGGAAGGACTTTTGGCAGAGACTCCAGCTGAAGAGCCGTCACATCCCTTGCCTGCGGGACCTGGAGATCCTGAGAGTCAGACTGGAGGTCTGTGGCCAACGGAGACCCAGGGAATCCTCCATGCTGAGGAGCCCAGAGACCCTGACGCCCCAGGGATTGCAGCTTCTGGAAGCACAGTAGGAAGTGACCCAGGGAGGGTGCACGAGTGGTATCTCCCACTTGAGTGACATCTGCGTGTTTTGATGGGATTCCCTGCTGTAGTGGACTACTCCGCCACTGTTAGGGCCCTGGGTTGGGGCCTGGTGGAGTCAGGTGCGCCCGGGCTCCCCTACCCAGGTACTGGCTGATAGGCCACGTTGCCCTGAATACAAGGGCCGTTGTAATTGACTCTGGCTGCTAGGCCGCGCTGCCCTGAACGCAAGGGCTGCTGTAATTGATTCTGGCCACTGGGCAGAATCAAACCCTGACCCCAAGGGCAGCCATATTGTCTCCGACCTCTGGGCCGTGCCGCTTTCAGCCTAAAGACTGTCAGGTAGACTGTAACCGTGGTGGTATCACAACCCCACCCTGGCCCAAAGGAGGATGGGGTGTGCATACCACGCGACACATACATACAAAGATTAAAACATTTTCTATTTGTTCTTTTGTAGTGCCTTGTCCTGGAACAGATCAGATCACTGGGCATGCAAAGATAAGGATGCCTCTGTTTTTCTTCTCTTCTCTATTTCTTCTTTAAAAGCACAGGGAGACTATGCCGGTGCTGACTCGCAACAGCAGAGCAGTTTTAAGTAACTACATAGTAGGCAAATATCTGCACTACAATTTGCTACAGTCCAAAGAACAAACCTTCACAAGCCCCTAAAACCAATAGTTGTTTCAACTTCTTGTTTTAGCCAGTTGACAAAAGAAGTAAATCTTTAAATACTTAATCATTAAACTTCACTAGAGGAATAACCTGAAGGTGGTTTCTACTGTATTAACATTGTCCTAACTAGAGATGAGGAAATAATTTGCAATGATTTATCTAAAAATTGAGTCTCTACTTCCGTTCATGGAATATTTGTTAGCAGATCATGATTCCCTCAAATGTATCCAATATTCAAAAATATTTGACTTCTTCTTTGAATATTTGTAAATGTGGATTGATGACAGTTGGCTGTCATTATTTGAGCTCATTAGTTAGTGCCAGACCATGGGTCAGCGAATGCTTGCATGTGCAAATTTAAAATTCAGTTTCTGAGAATAATCATACATTTAAAATCCCCATTCAATGAACTCCTGGGCCAGTAAAACTCAAATGCTCAAATTTTCACAGGAAGCAAATGGGGCCAAAGTGAACTAATCAAAAAGTTTGAATAAATATTTGTGGAAATTTTTTTGCAGTACGTGCCCAGCTCTAGTAACAATACATAAGTAGATTGAGTTAATGAATGCCTGAGCTTTTTGGCCTTTGGGTTAATTTAGCCCTGGTTACCTCATACACATGAAGTGAAATGATCATCTAAATAAATTAAACTGCAATGAATGATCTTCAAGGTGGACTTTACAAAACACAAGCTCATTTCATTTATTAAACTGCGTTGGAGAGGATTGCAGGTTTTTAGTGCCCAGTTGCATATTGCGCTATATGAACCGTTCTGTATTCTAGTCTCTGCATACCCACCCTTTTCCTCTTAGTGCTAATGGGTGTTAAGTGTGCATATGGGATCAAATTCACCACTGGAATTATGGCCACTTATGCCAAAAGTGGGTTTAGCCCATGGACAGAAGGAGTGAACAAGGAGAAAAAAAACAAAAAAAATCTTTGAGGGTGATATCCTGGCCACAATTAAATCAGTGGCAAAGCTCCCATTGACTTCCACAGAGCCAGAATTTCATCCTTAGTCATAACAGTCATATATGAAGAGTCAAAATCATGCAAGGGAATTGGAAAAAATGATTTATGAAAGTCATCCCTCTAGTAGCTAACATCCTACAAACAAAGGTATAAACAGCACAGCACTAAAACACCACCAATTTCAGCTCTCAGATGCTCTTTGCCACCTGATTAGCCCTGACATCTTTGGCTTTCATCTTCCACACCATCAGTGTTTTTAAATCAAGTAAGCCCAAAAGGACACCCTTGAAAGTGCTTCTCTTCAGTCTGAAATATGTTAATAATTAGAGTAATTAAACCAAAGGGAATTTTTGTTTTAAATTTCCCCCTCTCTAAATTGAGTTTCATGAATCTAGTAAAATAATCTTTAAAAAAAACCCTTCACTCAAATTATTAAAGTTCATTTTCTCAATAAAAGCCGTTTTTACACCAACCTATTCCATCCCAGTCAAAAGCAGATGTTTTGCAGGTAGTCTCAGTGATTTTGATGGACTTTTTCCTCACAAACCACAGGTTTAGAGATGCCTTCAGACCAGGAGTTCTACTCAAGGCATCTCTAAACCTTATTCTTTGATTCAATGTAATAAATATAGGGTCTTATTTTTATTTTTTTGTGGAGGGGAGGGTAAAGGGGGTGCTGACCCAATTTATTCAGGACATCCTTCCCCCATTTCATTTTCTTCTATCTTCACTAGCTGTCAACTCTGTAGGATTTACTTCACTGACCTACAAGGCAAGTAACTCTCATGTCAATACCATACCTCAAGTCAACTGGCAAAAATGCTCATTGAACAACTTATTTCAAAAAGCAACAGAGAGTCCTGTGGCACCTTTAAGACTAACAGATAGTCTTCCATGAGATGTTAGGGAGGGGGAAAGAATGGCTCCAAAGTACTGGGCCATAGATGAGGGGTGGAAGGATTAATGAATTCAGAGCAAGTAGTGAAACAAATGCTTTTTTGAAGGTTGGTTGAAGCATTTAAATTTGGCCAGCCTAGGAACTGGGTATGTCTACACTGCTATGTAAGCCCCAGGTTAGTAGAACTTGAGTTAGTTAACCTACCAGATCCTGGGTTTGTTAACCAAGGGCTTCAGCGTCTACATTCAACTGTAACCCCAGTTTAGGAATCTGGGACCCCAGCATCTACACTGCATTATGTGGACCTGAGTCCAACCACCCCTATCCCAGACTTCCTAACGCCTTCCCAAAATGTGGCCACTCTAGCCCTTTGTTCAGGTGCAGTGCGGGAAAACTTGACTGACCACCAAACTTGACTGTACAGAGGACAAAGAAAGTCGGCCCATGGGACTGTGGAATACTTTTGGTGGACTCTGAGAGTAAGTCCAGTCTAGCTGCATCTTCACTACAAAGCAATAGGGCTGGAATCCTGGGTCCTGGGTCAGAGGTTCCACCCTCATGGAGTCCTGGGACCCTGGGTTTGAGCCCTGGGTTAGCATGATTTGTGTTTAGACGGAAGGGGTGTTAGGCTTGAGCCTGAGTTCGAACCCTGGGCTTATGCTGCAGTATACACAAACCCTAAAAGTCCTCCTGACCCTGCTGCTGCCTCCTCAGCCTGAGCGCCTCTTGGGTTTGCACTCACCAAATGACTGGATCGGCACACTACTCTGAATTAGTGCACCAAGTACATTATTTGTGTCATGCTACAGAAAAATCAACCCTACATAGCTAAGTAGCTCTGTCACATCAAAGAAGTGTTCTCCATGAACATATCTTCTGGAAGTATTTTGTACTGAAACAGACCCCAGAGAATAGTGCTTACTTAATGGAGATCATCAAACATGCTAAAACAGAACAGGCTTTCTCTTGTGAAACCGTATAACTCTTTAAACAGTACTGTGCATACCCAGAAATGTATTTCTAGTATCTAATAAGAATCTAATGTTAAGGTTTTCAATCGTTGCCAATCCCTGTCTCTCCCATCCCTGTCTGTGTCATAGTATATTTTTATCTCTGCTCATATTATTATATGTAGCAAAAAGGTTATTTTCTCCCTATGGAAACCCCTGCACCTACAAATTCATACACCCATGTTCAAACCACCATTGATGCAAAAGTTTGTACTTTAATCTGATCAAGTTGTCCACCATTTGAAATCATGGCAGTATCATATAATTTGTCTTCCATAGCGCACTGAGCTGGTACTGTTACCTCTCCCTATGTACCTGTCCTCTCTCTTGAAATGCCTTTACTTCTTTTGTCAGCTCTAATGTTTCTTCCAATAAAGTCTCCTGAGTGATACGAGGGATATTCAATTGTTTACAAAGCCACGTTGCCTGGGGAAAGAAATGGGGGAGGGGGAGGAGATGGGTGCAAAGAAAATATGTTTTCAGAAGCCCCACAGAAAGCAAAACAAGTCAGTATTTTCCTAGCCTCCAATTTAGACAAATAATCAATAACTGTAAGCTTAATAAGTACTCACATTGCAGAACAGATGCTTTGTTAATATGCAATTAAGGTTGTGAATATATATCAGTAACTTAAGGGGAAATAAAAGAATGCTGAAGTTTTCAAAACCATATATACACTGAACAGCCAGGAAAATTTGAATTTAAGGTAAAACTTAAAAAAAGCAGACAAATATGAATATGCATTGTTAAGAAACACAAAAACAACCTTAACTCTGTATCCATGCCCCTAACCCTCCATCCAAATTAATGACACAACCTTATGCCTGCATGACATCTTTCCTGCCTTAGAAAGTAATTAAATAGGTTTCTAATACCATAGATAGACATTGAAAAATGAGCCAAATACTTCCATTACACTGTGACCATACTCAGCATAATTTGTGCAATACCCACCCACTCCATGGTCACAGACTGTCCATTCACAACATGGCAACACCAAACACTTACCTTTTACACTTCATAAGCACAAAGGTTCCAATCCAAGGCCCACTGAAATCAAAGAGAGTGTTTCCACTGACTTCAGCAGGTTTTGGACTAGGCCCGAACAACTCACCTAACCTCTTTCTCACTTTCCCAATATAGTTTCCTATATACACTTGCAACTCAGCTATGTAAACAGTGGTATATCAGTCCAGGGGGGAATTTTGGAAAAGGTGTCTGGAGTTACAGACTTCTTAAACTCTATGGATGAAGCACCAAATTATAAGACTGAACCTGAGAAGTACTGAGCATCTCCAACTCCCACTGACTACATAGGATTTAAGATGTCCCCCAGACAGCGGGGGTCAGGAGCCAACCACGAAGGCATATATCGGGTTGAATAGGGCAGCTGGCTGTAATATACAACAATACCTGTCGAACAAGTACCTATCTTTCAGGTAGGGTGCACTAGATGGCGGGGATATCAGGACAGAATATAGATAATGTATGGTACTTTAATTCTCTAATTACATAGTATTGTTTACAATTTTAATTTAACTTAATTTCCTAGCTTTTCAATGTTTTCTTTGAAATTCCACAGTTCTTTTAAAGTTTATTTCCTCCCTATTTTACATTTTTAATATGTATTTACAAGTATAACACCATTTTCACAAAGTTTTTTTGACTGGGAATTTCATAAACTCCTATAATCTTGTCAAGGGAAGATACCAGTACCCTGCCATATAATGGAAATATATATTTATATTACATGGAAAATAAACACCAGCGCAATTTCATTATTTTCAGTGGTGTTGTACCAGCATAAATGAGTAGTATTAGCCCTGCGACTGAACCAGTTAACAATTTTCTTAATGATGCACAAACCGGATCAGAATCCAGCTCCCTATCTCACAACTGCACTGTTTCTGCACTGCCAAAAGGAGAAAAAAATAAATAAACGGTAGAAACTTATTTTTGTCCCTGAAATTTGCAAATGTGATTTTAAATACAAACAGAGAATGGAAGCTGTTGAGGAAGGTGCTAGTTGTACATAGACCATTTCTTTGACAAGTCTTAACTGCATCTGAAAAAAGTTTCTAAAAAAGAAAAATATAAATGGATGTTAATTCTGAAAGCATAAAAAGCCATAACTATTTTTTTTTTAAATACACTGTTATCCAGTCCTATAAACTGTAAAACTTTTAGGTCAAAAGCAGTTGTGACAATTAACACATTTTAAATTCTGTGTGGCTCAACCCCCTTCCCCCCCTCCCACCCACCACACACACACACACACACACACACACACACACACGTAGCAGTACACTAAGAACCACACTTTCAAAAGTGGCCTCTAAGTTTGAGTGCCCAACTTTAGACACTCAGGGTAGAATTTTTAGAAGTGCCTAAGTGATTAAGGAACAGTAACTTTTAATAGTATTTGTGCTCCTAAGTCACATAAGCACTATGAAAATCATACCCCTCAAGCCTGATTTTCAGAAGTGCTGATCACCCAGAACTCCAACTTAATTGGGAGCTGTGGGTGACCATCACCTCTGAAAATCAAGCCCAGAACATCTAAAGTTGTACATCCAAAACTTAGAAAACACTTCTGAAAATTTGAACCTAAATGTCTCAAATCCATAAACGTAACAAGCCTGCCAGGTTGTTTTGTGTAGACACCCCTCGTTTCTCACATTTTTTCAGTTCCTCTGTTCTGAGGTGCCAGTGCTTCTGTCTAATCTAATCTAGTCTGTCTGTCTGCCTATCACTGTGGTATCTAGGCACAGGCCAAAACTATGGCCCACAAAAGCCCACAAAACAGGAATAAAAGTTATTTTTATTCTATTGTCACAAGACTTTTGACTTCTAAATACATAATTATTCTAGCATAATTGAACAAGAAGTTCTAATTTGCAAACATATGGCAGTGCAGTGTTATAACACTTAAGGTAATATACTTACAATAGTGGTTTTTCCAGAGGCGGGTGGACCAAGTATACAAATTCTTGGAACTATAAAATAAATATACATGAATGTCAAGATACAGAAAGGCAAGACACCTTTATTGTTTCTCCATATTACATAATATACAACATATGTAATTATACTGTAATACAGTTACTTCACTGGGAGTTCTGCTTGAGTAAGGACTGCAGGATTGGCGGACCAAGCTAGACATGACTATGTCTTAATTTAATTTCCATAGTTAACACGTTTAAGACTCTGACTTGGCAAGGCACTTAGCACATATCTAGCTTTAAGCACAGACAGCTTATTTGTAACTCACATAAACAGGGCATAAATACTGAATACTTATTTTTCTAACTTTGCTTTTTATTCCCAACATGTTAAATGGTTTTGATCTGATGCATCTTACAGTATTTTAATTTTGTATATGCCGTATGATGGCCAATTTCAAAGTGTATAGTTTCTTATTTTACTGCTTTGTACTAATAATGCATTTCCTTTTCATTTTTAGAAAATGAAACACGAGTAATATAATTTAAACTCACACCTTTCTCTAGATAGGTTATGTCATGGATCAAGAAGGTTTATACATTGCAAAATGGGCACTTTTCTTTGCTATTGCGGATAGCTACCTCATGGGTAGAAATAGGAAAAAAATTTATATGAAACATTTCTCAGATTGCCTGTGGGACACTAAAATTTTTCACAGTCACAGGAGAAAATGGGCTACTCCACATTTCTCCTCTATCCTTTTATCCACTGCCCTTCATTTCTCTAGTCAGCATTAAGTTCCATTTTTTTCTCCTTTTGTGTTTATCTGCTGCATGTCAGTGTCCCTTACATGCGGAGGGGATGCAAGATGAAAGGAAGGAAAAAAAGTTACTTGCCATGGCAGCAACCTCTTTTCCCTTAGCACACAAGTTCCTGTCTCATCTCTACTAGTATTTATTAGTTTGGGTTTTATTATTCTTATAGTGCCATAGCTGTACAAGGCGACCTAAAGAATAAAAAAAACTGGATAAGGTCCCGGTCCCAAGAAATTTACAATCATATAGACAACACAATGATTATTCTCATTCTATGGTGATGTAGGGAAGGATCAGCGGTGTGAAAAAACAAGGAGAAAGGGGAAATATCGCTTGAGAAAGATTTGAGGCTTTTTTGCATGCATGCATTTTGGGCTATGATCCCTTGAATTGCTACATTAACATCTTGGGTTTTTCTTCACACTTTCCATTGTGGGGAGAGACGGAATCAGGCTTGAGAACAGTGACTGATAGGTATTTACTGGCAGTAGTATGGGTCAAAGAAGATGAGTTGGGGGATCTATCCAGCCAAAAACCTCTCCAGGTCATGACAACCAAAAGGAATATACTCTCTGATCTTGGCAGACAGGAAAGGATGAGAAATGTAATTTTATGAGGACCTTCCAAACACTTAGGAGCAGCTGGGCAGGTGCAATTTTTAAACATTCATAAAACCCAAATTACAGCTTCATCTTTACAAAGTTATTTGACTGGGAAGGTTTAAGGAAAACTCCCCCCGTATTGGTTCTTGCAAGCGCAACAGAACTAGTACACAATGTCGAAAAATACTTTAAAAGGATACATCGGCTGTTTTTATCACCTAATTTCTTTCAAATGTAATGTGATTAAATCCTAGTTTCTTAAAATCTAACACCTTGAAACTCCAGCCCGATACTGAGGAATTATTTATAAACAGCGTCATAAAAGAGTGCTCGGGTGCCAACACTAATCAACTTCTTCAAACCACTTCAAAGAAAATCAAAAAACCTTTCCATCCACAGATCCTTTTGAGGTTTAACTAGGAGCATGATTTAAAATTCACAGAAAACCCTTAGGTATTGAAGCTTTAATACACAACTTTCTTGGACAAACGTTTGATGAAAAACGAAACGTACCATTATATACACCATATCATGCTTTAATATTGCCCAGGGCTACTGTAAATGCTCACTTTGTACTAAATCTGGTTTTCTCTCTGCTTAGTGGCTGGCAGCAGATGAGGCAGTGTAATGCACTGATTTACTCATTTGCACACTTATAAGAATCTTCTAAGGCATTTTTCCCTAAACATATGACACAAGGGCACAACCAGAGCATCACTGTATGTAACGTTTAACCCCTCAAATCAGCACACAGTTAGTATTAAATGCTTGATGTCTACACAGGCAGCTAAATGAACACCGAGAAATCTGCACAACACCTTTTTCTTTGGTAATAAACCACATCTCAGTGTTGAATCTTGAGATGTTACAGAATTTACTTTTCCAAGCAGTCTTAACATTTAGCATTCAGGTACAGTTTTAGGAGAAACTGAATTATTCCTGGTACAATGCAAAAGGATGGGCTGGACTCAGTAGGGGTCCCTTCAAGTCCAAATGATTCTGTGATTAATATTAATGCAAAAAAAATCACTTAACTTGTAAGGCAACTCCTCTGTGGAACCGGAGAAGTATACAATACAAGACTAACATTTTTCCAGAATTTTGTAACATTTCATCATGGGCATGGTTATATAGGAAATACTCACCAAAAAAAAAATGTTACTTGGATTTTGGAAACCTTTTATTAGCACAAACCCAGATAAAGTGTACAAAACTGACATCTTTGCATTAAAAAATAGCTTAGTCATCACATTGTTCTAGCTTTTTAGAACAATCACATGAAAGAACAATACCACATAGCCTTGAGTATGAGAGCCCAGTCACCTAATATTTGACCCAAGAGCTTCATCAGGATTGTTGTAAGTTATAATCTTTAGGTTGGTTTGTATTTTTTAAAGAGTGCTTTAGATCCTATTATTAATTAAAAAGATTTTCTGACTTCACACCTGGGGTAGCTGCAATACCTTTTTTCCACATCTCTGTTTGAAAATTTCTCTGGGGCTAAAACTGTCTAGCAAGGCAAGATCATGAAAATTCATCACTTTACTGATGGCTCTAATAAGGGTTTTTTCTTCTAAAGAGTCAGCACCTTCCACCATGATCAAAAAGTAAATATCAGCTCTACTACAGATTTCTCTTACATTGTTTTCCATAACATTTACTTTTAAAACAACATTTAGGCTTTAATTTTAATTGGAGTTCCTTCCACGTCTTAATAGATTCTTTCAAACCACAAACAGATAGCAGTTTTTCATTTGACAAACAATTGCTGTGGTTCTATCTTTAGCCTCTTATTTTACTGAAGTCATGAATGGCAACCTGCTTGATTCTGTTCAATACTGTGGGGTTAAAGAATAAGCCTTAGCTCAGTGTGATGGAGATTTATCAGCATTCTATAAAATCCCATGAAATTCCTCAACTGTGTACTTTCAACGGGGCTGTAAAACAGATCAGATTTCTCATGCTGCCCACATCAGAACAGGCTGGACACAATTTGCAGGATTTGATTTTTGCTATTTAGCCGCATTTCAATCGACATCCATCTGATCACTAAGTAGAAAGAGCTCTTAGCATCTCTTGTGATAATGATTTCATTGATGCTGCAGCAGAACTTTCATAATGGTTTACTATGGTTTTAAAGAAACATCAAAGCAACATGACACCAGCTACTCCTGACAGCTCATGCGGAACAAAATTATAGTTCAGTTGTGCATCTCCAAATATAATCTGCCTAAGGGTGAACAGTTTGTAAATCAAATAATTTGATTGAGTGTACATGCTTTTATTGTGCAGAATACATACTTCCTATTCAATTTATCAGGTTTTGTTATACACATGGGTAGGCATGCTTGCTGTTCCTTCATCTGAGATGCCACTGAGCTATGGAACTCATTAACAGTAGCAAGTAACTAAGTATTCAAAAAAACAGAGAAGCTGCCAGCCCAGGTAGAATGGGAAACCAATTTTACACCTGACAAAAGGGGTAATTAGCGAGTTTAAAGACAACAGGAAATATCAGATGGGGCACAGGAAGCATTAATAATTGATACACTAGAACTCTTTGTTATTCCCTTAGAGGATTTCATTTTTATAACTGTTCAAGTGCATTTTTATTAGATTATCCACTAGAAAAGAAATTAAAAATATCTTACCAATAACTATTCCAAATCGCTTAAAAAAATTTGAGATACAGGCTGAAAACTTTTATCCACCATTTGCCAACTGAAGTTGAGCTTCACAACAGTGGTTTATAAATCACGAGTTGAACTACATATGGTCTCTCATTTTCACTTACCATGATCATTGTCTTGCTTTAAGTGGCTTATCATATACTGGATGGGCTCATCAGGTTTATGGATTAACAACCCTTCAAGCATGTTCTGAAAATAAATAGGACAGACTCAGCAGGAAATTTAACACAGCGATAGTAATAATAACAAATAAATAATAATAATAACGATGATGATGATGATGATACTTTGCATTTCTATAGCAATCTTTCATATGAGGACCTCAAAGCAATTGATATTCATTGATCTTCATAAGTTCCTGTGAGGTAGGGAAATATGAAGCGCATTTTAGAGAGGGCCAGACAAAGTACATAGAGGTTAAAGATGATTTGCGAAGGAAAATAAATGGATGTGGGTCCCTTTTATTATTTCTGATGCAGCAAGAAGGCCTGAAAGATTTGGGGGATGTTATTTATTTTATTTATAAACTCCCACCCCACCCTTACTTGATTTACCTTAAAAGTATCAAGAATTTCACATATAGTCTTCCCTGTTCTTGCTGGAAGTCTTCTTGGAGAACATAGAAATGTGGATTGTGAGCTCTCTCAGACCTTCATTGAAAGGGCAGGATGTTGAATCTTAAAGACATCCTTTCTCCCAAACATTTCGCAGCCAAGTCAAGGCAGTGTTAACACAAACAAATTAAAAAATAAGGAATTGTGACTAGTGTAAATAAAAATAACTTTCCCTCTTGATCGGTTTTCACATCCTCTTTCGGTCATAATCCTATTAGTTCTCCAGTAGCCTATAAGGCTTCCAGGGTAGACAAGACCTGAATTTCTGTTGTAAAAAACCCTGCCTTGAAAAAATGTTTTTTCAGGTCTTCTTCATACATCATAAAGAACCAAAAAAAAAAAAAAAAAAGAGCACAAACTTCTTTCCACCACCTTGCAGGTCATGTTTCCATTACTCCGGTTCATACAGGATCTGATCCAATTCCCATTGAAATCAATGGATATCTTTCCACTGACTTCGGAATAAGATCCAGGAATCCTAACTTTCAGACACTCTTATTATAACTACACAGCACCACTCCATCACAGCAGATAAGTCCATAACTGGACCTACATGTGAAAAATGTCTCTAATATTACTCCTTAGTTTTTTCAGTGCTGGAATTTTACAGTGATAGAGTAGTGCATATTATTTCTGGTAGCAGGCAACAACGCTCAGGAGGTTAGCCTGTAGGAATATAGGACTTAACTCAATAAAACCTCCTTCCATTTTCTGTGATGCCTAAGGACTGGTCTACCCTACAAAGTTATAGTTTGACATAAGTTGCCTTGCGTCAACTATTTATTCATGTGTCTACACTCAATGTGTCTCCCGCTGATGTAAGCACCCCGTTCTTGAGAAGCAGTAACACCACCTCCCCAAATGGCATTGATTCATGGTTGATGTACCATGGTCAACACAATGCAAAGTAGACATTGCGTGACATATGTCAACCTTACCACTCCCCCAGCAGCTGTCGCACAATGCCGGACAGTGATCGCTCTGATCACAATTGTGAACTCCACTGCCCAGGTCATGGAGACCAGAAGCCAATCTCTACCCCTCCCGATCTCTGCGTATTTTTTAAATGCCATTTCCTGACTGCCAGCTTGGCGAGACACACCTAGCAGTTCTCCCTTGTTGTGTGCAACTTTCCAACCGACCCTGCTGGCTATACGTTATAGACATGTTCCTTGTCTCCAGTATCCAGGAGATACTGGATCTCCTGGGCCTGAGGAGAGAAGAGGCTATGCAATCACAGCTAGAAACCACTTGTAGAAACATGGACATCTACAGAAAGATTGCACAGGGGACGAAAGCAAAAGGGTATGACAGGGATCAGCAGCAGTGACATGTAGAGGTAAAGGAACTGCAGCAGGCATATCATAAGGCCAGGGAGGCCAACTGTCAATCTGGTGCTGAGCTTCAGACCTGCTGCTTTTACAGGGAGCTGCATGCCATACCTGGCAGAAACCCCACCAGCACCTCGCAGAGCATCATGGGTTCCTCAGTGGAGCCCGAGACCAAGGCTATGAACAAGGGGGGGGGGAAGGGGCGCGTCCCATAGTGGGGGGAGTCCAGCTGTGAGTGAGCCAAGATCTATTAAAGACTCTACCTCTAGCCAGTCCTACCAGCCAAGCCTGATCTGGGGGAAGAAACCAGGATAAGCACATGCATGTATTCCCCCATAAAAAGTTTAAATGTGAAGATGGTACCCAGCACAAACCCAAGTTAGCAGGACACAGGTATCTGCTTTTCACTGTTTCACTCGTACGAAAAGACACAGAGGTACAACAAACAGAGGTAGAGTTATCTGCTTTTCATTCCCTTGTATTGTTAGGTTGGGTGGGGTGGGGTGGAATGGCATGCTGAGCAGTTTGTTTATGTATACAGGGATGTCCCTTATACCCTTCTGAGGGATCTCAATGAAACTTCCATGGAAGTACTCTGGAATCCTTTCCCAAAGAATATGAGGAAAGGCTGCTTTATTTCTCCCTCCTCAGTAAGACACTTTCCTATGCCACTCTGCAATGACTTCAGCAGGCACCACTGTGGTAAACAGGCTAGCAGGATAAGGGCCTGAGCAGCTTCAGGACACCAACAGCAGCTGTGCTCTCTGTACCTTTGTTAGCCTCAGGAGTGAGATAACAGCTAAAATCACCACCGCCTGTGGAAAATAGCATTTGTACACAGTGCCATTGCCCTGTACTCGTACCCGTGGAAACAGGGTCTGAATTGTTTTTGGTTTACTTACCCAAACGACTCACTCTTCACCCTACATTCTCCTCACCCTCAGCAAGCCAGACTCACTATGGCTGCAGCTAGACAGTGGTGTTGTGCAGAGGTGCACCAAAGCTGAGGTGTCTTGATTGAAGCGTATCTGATTTAAAACTTTTATGGGAATAGGGGAAAGGAGTTCTGAAACGTATCTTTTGCTTTCCTTTGTGACTGTAAACACAATGATACATCTGTCTGTTTTATCCATAGCTGCTGCCATTGCAGCCTTGAAGGGTGCCCCATTCACACCTACAGAATGCCTGACCCTGATGAGAAGAAAGAAGCAGACTTGGGAGGACATGTTCAGTGAGATCCTGCAAGCCAGTGCTGTCTTAGACCACAAGCAGAAGGTTTGGCGGGTGAATATAGAAGTCAGCCTGGAGAAGGAAAGAGCAGACAGGAGAAAGGCCTAGGAGTCCCAGCAGGAAAAGGTGAGGGAGATGCCCCAGGATATAATAGGGCATCTCAGGCAGCAAATGCAAATGCTGCAGACTCCTGTTGTCCTACAGGTCCAACAGTCAAGTGCTCGCCTCCCCCTGCAATCAATGGAGAACTCCATTTCACCAGCTCCCTACACCCCCCATGGCATCATGGGCCACATCTCTATCATTACCACTCCGTGCCAGGGGACAACAACAAAAACCACAGCTTCACACATACTGACCTGTGAGAACCATGGCTGATGTATGTTTGGCAGAAATGAATTGAAATTGCTAGAAAACATTCATGTCCTTCTAATTTTAAAGCTCTGTTCTGTTTATTTATTTTATAAGTTTGTACTGTATTGCTTTTTAACTGCACATTACTCTTTGCACTGTTTTTGTTACACAATACATTTTTATTTTTTGGAAATAAATTAATCTTATTTCATAACATATACAGCAGAATACCTAGTGCTATCAAAAGCACACAAATTGTAGTTGAACAGGATCACAGAATTCATAGGTTCAGTGCAAAACACATGGTAATAATTTTAAATGTCCAGTAACCAGTGTGATATTCATAAATGTGTTTTCAATTGTAGAGTACCCCCCAAAACATCAGGGCCAGGCAGAGCACAGTCCAGCACAACATATTAACGTTGCTGACTGTTAAAGTGCTCTTTCAAGGCCTCCTTCAGCTGCATAGCTCCCTACTGAGCTCTTGTATAGCCCTGGTGTCTGGCAATTCAAAGTCAGCAGACAGATGCTCCACATCTACCTTCCCCCTTTGCCTCACAGATATTATGCAGGACAAATAGGCAGCTATAACATTGGGATATTTTTCTCACTGAGAGCTAATTTAGTGAGTAAACATCACCAGTGTCCCTTCAATCCACCAAAACCACATTCAATTATTATTCTGCACCTGCTGAGCTAGTAGTTGAATCTTTCCTTGGAACTGTCAAGCTGGCTAGTGTAAGGCTTCATGAAATGGGTTCCTCAGGATCACTATTGGCATTTCATCACCACAAATGGTAATCTGCCAGTCAAGAAAGAATGTCCCTGCTTGCGGCTTTCTGAAAAGTCCTGTGTTCTTAAAGTTACAAGCGTCATGCACCTTCCCTGACCAGTCCATACTGATATCAGAGAAGTGGCCCCGGTGACTCACCAATGCTTGCATAACCATAGAAAAGTAGCCCTTTTGCTGATGTACTGTGTTGCAAGATGGGATGGGGCCAAAATATGGATGTGCATGCCATCTACCACCCCACCACAGTTTGGGAACCCCATAGCTGCAAATCCATCCACAATGTTGTGCACATTGCTGAGAATCACAGTCCTGCATAGCCAATTAACCAACTCCAAAATTATTTCCCACTAAGCAGTAGCAATCCAGTATTGCAAGCATGCACAGTGCAATCACCACTCGTTTCTCAAATGTCAATGTAGCTCTCATTCTGGTGTCCAGGCTCTGGAGGGCTGGTGTGAGCTCGGCAGACAGATCCAGGAATGTGGCTTTTTGCATCTGGAAGTTCTGCAGCCACTGCTCGTGATTCCCAACCTGCATTGTGATGCGATCCCACAAGTCAGTGCTCATTTCTCTGACCCAGAAGCAGTGATCCACCACTTGCAGCTGCTCCGTGAACACCATCAACCTTGAATTGGTTTTGCTATGCCCATTAGCACTCCCTCCTCAAAGAAATCATCCTGTCCCCCGCGGTACTTCCTGCGGCTCTGCAATTACCCGAGGATCATATGTCCTGTGTCAGTCTTCTCTTTTCCAGACTAAACAAACCCCCTTTTTTTTTTTTTCCAATCTTCCCTCATAGGTCATGTTTTCTAGACCTTTAATAATTTTTGTTGCTCTTCTCTGGACTTTCTTCAATTTTTCCACATCTTTTCTGAAATGTGGCACCCAGAACTGGACACAATACTCCAGTTGAGGCCTAATCAGCACAGAGTAAAGCGGAAGAATTACTTCTCATGTCTTGCTTACAACACTCCTGCTAATACATCCTAGAATTATGTTCACTTTTTCTGCTACAGCATTACACTGTTGACTCATATTTAGCTTGTGGTCCACTATGACCCCCCCAGATCCCTTTCTGCAGTACTCCTTCCTAGGCCGTCATTTCCCATTTTGTGTGTGCGCAACTGATTGTTCCTTCGTAAATGGAGTACTTGGCATTTGTCCTTATTGAATTTCATCCTATTTACTTCAGACCATTTCTCCAGTGTGTCCAGATCATTTTGAATTATAATCCGATCCTCCAAAGCACTTGCAACCCTCCTAGCTTGGTATCATCCACCAATTAATCCTTATCTCCCAAAGTTCCGTGTGCAACTCATTTCTACACTAATAAAATCTTGTATCCAAAACCTTCCTATCTACAAGTAGGAAACATAATGAGCCTCAGTTACACTCATATCCAAAACCCCATTTATCCAAATAAATTCCACATCTCCTGTTCCATTTCGATAAACTGAGTGTGTGAGGGAAAAGGAATCTACAGCATATCTGCCTGACTTTTCACTATTTATGCTGTTTACCTTTTGTATTTTATCCAGTTTGGACAATGAAAATAAACTAACCAGTTTCACTTGCAAGTTCTCATGCTGCAATGTCTGAGTAACAAACACCACAGGAAAATATTTAAATCTCAGGAAAGAAAATTGTTTTCATTGGTATTACAGTGTAAATACATGAAAAATATACTATGTTTTTCAAAAATGATTTTAAAAAACTGAATTTGGCACCTAAGTTTACCTGATAGTGATTCTTTAAAGATTATAAATAACAAACCCAGAAAACTTGCAAAGTTATGACACATAGTTCTTTGAGCTGTTGATGATTGTTACTTCTATAATTCTAAACCCCGGTGCTGCAATCACTTATGCACAAACTTAATTTTACTCACATGTTTAAGGTTAGGTAGATGCATAAATGTTGAAGAGTTGGGGCTATTTACAGGTGTGTTTATTTATGCCCTCAGATGGCTAACAAAGCTGTGATCTGAGCAGATCCAGATTCACTCTTAGCAGTCCAAGAAGGATTTTCTGTGATGTGTGGTCATGCTGGTGTTTTTCACCTCTTTGGCATGCAGAATGAAGTTTTGCTTTGAAGAACAAATTTTATACAGCATTGCTCATACTAAGTGGATCTCAAAATTCTCACTGAATAACATGGTTAAGTTACAGAGCTAACAAATAATAGCAGAGACAGAGAACAAAGGCTTATGCAAAGGAGAAAAAGTATGTTTTTGGGTAAGATATGAGAAGATACAGTCTTCATAACACACAAAATAAGGATGTGAAAAATGTTAACACTGGTATGTGTTATGGCCACTTTTTCTAACAAACTATAACAATGCTCATCACAATATTAGAACTCTTTTCCCTCAACAAACTTTTCAATGCTCAATATAAGTAAATTAGACCTAAGGAACAGACTGTAGAAACTCACAACCTCCTTTTTGGCTAGGAAGTCAATCTCATTCTTTACTAAAATAACAAGGCTTCTTTGTAACTGTGTTTTTATTGGTTTCATATTAGTTGTACATGTGCATAAAAAGGCACAACAAGAGCATAAATGTTTGATGAAACAGCACAAAATAGACAATGCCTCCCCCCCCAAAAAAAAACATACATTAGATTATGCATTAATTCATTAACCTAGTCTCAAAAAGGGCAGTTACCTTCACATAAATTTTAAATACAGGTTTCTCTACTACTGCTCCACCATACTACTTCCCATCCCAATCCACAAAGTATCATACTTATCAGGCCTGCTTTGCATTTGATCGACTGAACACCTTTCTTCCACAGACAGTCAACATTTTTGCAGAATTATATATTGCAAATAAACCTGGTTGACAGCCAGTGCATTATGTTTTTCTAGCATATAGCTTGTCCAATTTCCTTGAGACAGGGACAGTGTCAGCAAAGTTTTCCAGAGTAGCAAGCCCAAAGATAGAGTTTGAAAAGTAAAGAATCATAGTGCTTAAATAAATAATGATACTCCTAGATACATGGGGGATACAGAGATTAGTATTTCCTTGTGTTTAATTTGACAACACCTCATGCTGCAGACATAAACAGTGCTCCATCGTGAAAGATAACCAGGAGTCCAGCGGCACCTTAAAGACTAACAGATTTATTCGGGCATAAGCTTTCATGGGTCAAAAACCCACTTCTTCAGATGCATGGAGTGAAAATTACAAATACAGGCATAAATATATCTTGAAAGATGTGGTAAGATACCTTGTGTTGTAAGTGCTGCCTGCACCAAAAGTGCCCAACTGCATATCAGAGGTGCCCAGATGTACCCTAGGAATCATTGCTTCTTTTTTTGCCAGGTGCACCCCAGCAAGTGCTAGCATCACTCTTCATGGTTCTGAACCCGTCCACCCCATAGCTCTCAACTGCCTGCTGGGAATGGTCATTACACTTTCCCCCACCCTCAGGGTACCCCATTGTATGCTGGGAATCGTTTATACACCTCTTCTGAGCACCCTACTACATGCTGGGAACAGTCATTACACCCCATGCCCTCAAATATACTGTGGCATGTTGGTACTCAGGAACAGTCTGCACTGGGTAACCCCAGGCCTGGAGTAGGGTTACCCAGTGTGTGCTAGGAATCATCAATATGTCCAAATATACCAGCCGTATGGTGGGAGCAACTGTTAAACCCACACACGTGGGGCAGGACCCACAGTATGCTGGGTGCAGTCCAACCAATGCTGTGAATTGTAAGTACCACCCCACCCCACATGTGCTTGGGCACCCCAATGCCTGCTGGGAGCAGTCCTCCTTACAGGGCCCCCCCTCCAACCAATGCTGGTGCATGCTGGGAACTATAGTTGTTACCACCACCCCCCTCCCTTCACCTCTGGCTTGGGCCCCTCAAGGCACGCTGGGAACTATAGTTATTGCCATCACCACCACCAAACCCACCCACGCACTTGGGCGCCCCAGTGCATACTGGGAGGTGTGTCCCCCCGGGGGGAGCACTGTTATTCCATCAGTATCACCTGCGGGCGAAGGGACTTGCGGCCTCCCCGCCCCGCCCCTCACCTGCAGGAGCTGGAAGAGCTCGTGCTTTTCCGCATAAATGCCCATCTCCGGGGGCACACGGAGCGGCCGGGAGGTAGCGTCCATCGCACCCTTAGCAACCGCTCGTCGCTAAGGCGCTTACGTTATCATCACGCGACGCAGGAGGCCCCGCCCGCCCCTGAATCAGCATCTCAGGGACCCGCCCTTCCCGGGGCTCGGAATGGGGCGTGTGACCTCATCAAAGAGCGACAGACTCCTTTAAAGGGGCAATAACTGAGCCCGGCTTGTCCGTGCCCCGGCGAGTCAATGACACCCCCCTTTCTGCCTTTCACCCAAGGGTGTGGGCACGAGTCCTTCGCGTTAGAGCCCCGGCTGTCTGGACGTGGGGGGAGCGGCGTGTGTCCTGACGGGGGAGAAAAAAGCTGAATCAGATCTTCGCGCCTTCCAATTCCCCACCCCAGGACCCGTCCCCCACAGACCCCTATCTGTGCCCCCCCCCCCTCCCACACAGCCCCCTACCACTACCCCCTGGCCCTCCCCTACAGGGCCCCTGCCCCCTCACATACAGCCTCCTGCCAGTATCCCCTGGTCCTCCCCCACACATCCCCTGCCTCCCCTACAACTCCTCCCACACAGCCTCCTTGCCAGTGCCTCCTGGGCCCCTGCCCCCTCAGCCCTCTGTCAGTGCCTCTGCCCCCTCACATACAGCCTCATGCCAGTGCCCCCTGCCTCCCCTACAACTCCCCATCAGTGCCCCTGCCCCCTCCCACACAGCCTCCTTGCCAGTGCCTCCTGGGCCCCTGCCCCCTCAGCCCTCTGTCAGTGCCTCTGCCCCCTCACATACAGCCTCATGCCAGTGCCCCCTCCCACACTACCCCTGCCAGTGCTCCCCGCCAACAATGCCCCCACTCACCCCCTGCCAATGCTGCCCAGCTCAGTGCCCGCTCCTCCTACTCGACCCAAACTGACTCCCCCCCGCCCGCTGGTCTCTGTGGCCCTATGGCAGGGGGAGGCGTGGATACCCTACGTCACCGTTACCTAGGGAGACGGGTGTAACAATTGCCCTGCTGGGAGCTCGCAGCTGGGGCTGGCGGCCGCAGGGCTGCGGGGAGCAGGTGGTGTCGGGGGCAGGAGGTCCGGGACATGCAGGAGTGGGACAGGAGACACAGGTGAGTGGAGCTCCGAGTCCAGACTGGCCACAGGGACTCACCAATCTTCGGGCTGTGGGGCTGGGATAAGAGGCGCCCCTCGGCCAATGCAAATGCCCCTCCCCGCCAGCCCCTCTGCCCTTCCATGCCTGTGGCGATCAATGCACCTGCAGCGGACCCCAAAGGCTGAAGCTGCATATTCAAAATTCTAAACATGCCTTTGGGTCAAGGCCACAGCCCCGTTCTCTGCCAGCCCCTCCATATTCCACGGACCGGCCAGGCTCCTGAGCCAACCCGTCTCTGTCCTCTCAGCGACCCAAACAACGCGGCCTACAGGGACTGCTATTAAAACTAACCAGCAGCTAGGTGAAACTGACCTCCTGCCTTGACAGCTATAGAAAATAAATCCTCAAACAGGGAGAAGGGAACTTGATTTTAAATACTGTTTTGAACAAGGTAAGGTGTCATTAGCAAGACAGGTAAGGAAAGGGGATGGTTGACAACATGCAAAGTTAACAATGGCAAGAGATAAGGAGTAGGTTTATATTCTGTACCTGAAGTGATCATGAGCTTATCTGAACTGCACTGATCTGGTCAGTTGGTGAAACAGTTTTAACCGAAGGCCCTAGTTAGCCTCGAGAATGCTTTACAAGATAAGGCACTTCAGGCATAATTCAGTTGCTGGAGAAGTTTGTTTATGCTGCGTTAGTGGCAGCCACACTAATCAAAACCAATTCCTTGTGTGCCATTTACTAAACAACTTTTTTTCTTGTCTAAGGCCTTTCTACTAAAGACTTAAAAGCACNCTGGTGAAACAGTTTTAACTGAAGGCCCTAGTTAGCCTCAAGAATGCTTTACAAGATAAGTATCAGAGGGGTAGCCGTGTTAGTCTGGATCTGTAAAAGCAGCAAAGAATCCTGTGGCACCTTATAGACTAACATGTTTTGCAGCATGAGCTTTCGTGGGTGAATACCCACTTCTTCGGATGTGGGTGCCACAGGATTCTTTGCTGCTTTTACAAGATAAGGCACTTCAGGCATAATTCAGTTGCTGGAGAAGTTTGTTTATGCTGCATTAGTGGCAGCCACACTAATCAAAACCAAATTCCTTATGCGCCATTTACTAAACAACTTTTTTTCTTGTCTAAGGCCTTTCTACTAAAGACTTAAAAGCACTTTACATAGCAGCAGGGAGTGTTCGGAAGAGCCTAATTGAATGTAACTGTAAGGTCACCTCATTCCTAGGAAAATCCCATCCATCCTCCTGTCCGTTTACTACTGGATGAAAATGGGATTGTGAGTTTTAATCTGTCTGTTCTTAGTTTAGTCTCACTTTTGTGACAGTCAAACTGTTTTGATGTCACTGAGAAGCAGGACTTTTGAGATGGCGAATAAGCAACAGGAACAAGTGAATGCCACATGACTGATTCTGGGAAGTGCTGGGTGCCCTATATGCCCCATTGAAACCTTGAAGGCAATTTGAGGGCCTGTTGTATCTTCCAAGCTGCTAGAGTTTCCACCTTAATGAAAACTTGCTCATAAAAATAAATCATAATAGTTATAGAGGGTGGTTTTAAAGGCAAGGTATCTCAAAAGTTTTTCAAACTTTCCCATGAAGTGCAAGACTTTAAGGCTCAGTCCAATTCACATGGTAAGGAATGGGAGCTACTTTAGACAAGAATATACATTTTGGTTAAACCTATTTACTATCTTATAAAAACATCCATTAATAGATCTTGTAATGAATTATTTTGCTAGTAAAACACTAATAGTAAGGAGTACAAGCTATATTTTAAAAAAGTCAATAGCCAGATCTGTTACTTGCTCTGTTTCTGAAATCCATAGCAGACCTATACTTTTTTTTTTTTTTTTTTTTTACACTTTGGACATTTTTTTTCCCTAACAGAGTTGCAGCCTATTTATGACACCTGCAAATAAATTCATTTGACAGAGTACCTGTGCTTTGATTTTTAGAGGAACTATGCAATCCAACTTCCACTGAATTCAAATGGGAGCTGCTGGTGCTCGGTATCTTTGGGAAGAATCAAGACATTATATTACCCATTTATTATGGAAAGCCAGATGTATTTTATGTTTTAATTTAGATTTGTTATATTTCTGATCTAATCTCTACCCTCTTATAAATAATTGTAAACATTAATTTTTATTGCAGAAATGTAAACGTTTGCTGTGTCAAACTATTAGGATTGGGGAAAAAAATACATTTTCTCCATTGGAGACTTTTACATTGTGGCTTTCAATGCCAAATTGCTACTTAGTTATTAAACATGCAGAAAGTGTAAAAAGCTTCTTTGTGATCAATTTTGATCTAGGTAGAGGGACAAACCTAAGCCCACCCAAGTGAGTTTCCCATCCTCACCCATCCCAGCGTATGTGCCAATGTAGATTTCACCTCCCTCCAACTTGAGGGCTTCTGAGGGCCAGCTATAGTTTTTATGTGGGGATGCATGGGGCCTTAGGCATACATCCATAAACTCCACAACATATTTGGGAGTGGGAGGGTTTGGCAGCTGGGTAGGACAGATCAGTATGGGGATACAGGAAGATTTCAAACTAGTATTGGAGGAAGATAGAGACATCAGGGTGCTTGTTACTATGGGGCATCATCAGAAGTGTAGAGATGGAGGATTTTAGCAACTAGGAGATGGCCCATGTTCTGTCTGTAAGAAGGGAAAGCCTCACGATCTGTTGATGGAGAAGGCACTCAAACGTAACTATACACTTGACAAATCCAGCCATGGAATTTGGAACCATGGACAGTTTTCCCTTTCATTCTGGGTCACCTTCTGGCTCTGCACTGTATCCTCAGAGTATTAATACCACTCCCAGCTGAGTGGTGTATGCACTTATGGGCACTATAACAATCCTTCCTCTGACCCCAGAACTTGAGAGCCAGATTTAACCAAGGACATGCAAATGGTGGTGGTGCCCACAGTGCCCCTTTAGCATCTAGATTGCTGGGGCTAGGAGCAATAGTAATGAATTTTTATATGTTTCTTTTTATTTTTTAAACTGGAGGAAGATCAAAAGGGCAAGAACAGTAGGAGCTTCTCTGGGGTAGGGGCAAGGCAAGTTAAGGTGAAACTAGGGGGGTGGGGGATTATAGAAACTGGTAGCCCTAGGCAGTGCTCACACTGCCTCTACATTCATACAAGACCAGCACTGGAAATCAGCACCCCTTGCCAGGCCCTCATCTTGCTGTGAAAAAGCCAGAGGTTAACCTCAAGTCCAGGTCTCCCTTCTTCCATCGCACTTTACTGCACACGGCCTCTCAAGCTGGCCTTCATTTAATGTTAGAAGACAGTTTTCAAGCCGCTTGGGCAATAGCTTTACACTGGATAAGAGAAGATATTTCTCCCTTTGGTCCTCTCACAGCATTGTGTTTGATGCATTGCGACATTATGTTTACAATAGATCCACTAGGGTTTATGGCATCTGATTGTCAGTGGTCCCCTCTGGGTTCTCTACCTCTGTTTGCAGCATCATTACTACCTCATTGACTTACTGTTTGGGGCTCTGGGACTGCAGAGCCTTAACACAATATATTTTCCCATCTTCTTGATTTTTTTTCATTTTTGGGGGGCAATTCAACCCATCTGGTTACAGCTGTAGGTGAAAATAAAGTTGCACGTGTAAAATTGTATCACTTTAAAAAACTAACTTCCTCCCTCTCCTTTTTTCAAAATCCAGGAGGGGGGGAAAATGAACGAGGTAAAAGAATGTCTGAGAAACATAGAACAGACTTACAAGATCTTCCAGCAACAGCAGTTTACATTTATTGCAGCACTGGAACACACCCGAGAGGAGGCACATGACAAGATCAGGCCTGTAGCAAGTATTGGACAGGTAACAAAGAAATCAGCACAAAGATCTCTGCCAGCAGTGATGGGGACAGCATAATGCTGTCATGCACTTGTGTATATTTCAATGGCAAATAACTATTTACTAGGGGAAGCTATATACAAACCCCTCTAGTAAGATCTGTTTATTAACTCAATATTATATGCTACAATAGATTATCAAATAGATACAGAAGTATCTACATTATGATTTACCCATTTATACAAACGCTATACTGCTTAGTACCACTTTAGACAACTTAGCCTAACAATCCCATTTCCCCACCTCACTCCTAACCACAAATATACAGTACAAGACAAACATACCCACCTTCCCCCGCCACACATGAAATCTGTAAACCTTAACTTGATGTAGTAAGCAGCTTACTTGCCAGTCCCCCCTGGTATTGGAGCTACTGTATTTTTCTGTAGTGTTTATTAAAAATAATGGCTGTGTTACAGAGGTGGAATGAGGCCTGAATGTCCCTATAGAGTAGGGGGTTCTGAGTTGGTATGTGAATTGTCTTGGAACTTTCAAAAATATTGAATATTTTAAATAATGTGAAGAACTCAGAGTCTGGAAGAGACACTGGGGGAAAAAAATCTCAATAAAATGACAATTGTGGATGTGCTGAGAGCAATATTTTACGTCACAAGGATCAATCCCTTTGCATGTGGAGACAGCATGTGTCATTAAAATCAGGGTTCATTAGGATTTAATTTTTCTACTTTAATAATGCAAGGGCTTTGTTCACTATTCAGAAGAGTATCTGGATAGATTGTGTTACGAAATAATGTCAGTTTCTACCAGGAATTAGCATTGAGATTTAGTCTTAATTTTATTAAATAATAAACTTAGCAATACAGATGCTTTGTAAGTGGTAATTATTATAATGTCCATGACCAAGGTTCAAACTAATCCACCTCCTGCCACTTGGCAGGAAGACCCTATACCAGGGGTCGGCAACCTACGGCACGCGAGCCGATTTTGGGTGGCACGCCGCTGCCTGCCGCAGTCCCAGCCCCCAGCCCCACTCAGCCCCCCCGCCCACCGTTCTCCCCTGCGGGGGAAGGAGGCAGAAGCTTGGTCCTGCGGCAGCCAAGCTCCCCCTTCCCCCGCTTCTTCCCCCAGCTTGGTGCTTTCCTGCCCCTCCCTCCCGACGATCAGCTGATCGTCCAGGGGAAGGGGGGCGGAGCCGAGCCGCAGCGTGCTCGCTGCTCCGTAGAGGAGACAGAGAAGAGGTAGGGACGGGGCCTTGGGGAAGCGGGTGGGACGGGGCATATCCCTTCCAGCCCCCTGCCATGAGCCGCTCAGGGCAGGGGGCTGGGAGCACCCCAGCCCTCACCCCTGAACCCCCCCCCACCCAGCCTTCTGCCCTGAACCCCCCCACACCCCCCAGCCCGCTGCCCTGAACCCCCCCACACCCCCCAGCCCTCTGCCCTGCACCCCCANAGTTATATACTATAGACTTATAGAGAGAGACCTTCTAAAAAACGTTTAAATGTATTACCGGCACGCGAAACCTTAAATTCAAGTGAATAAATGAAGACTCGGCACACCACTGCTGAAAGGTTGCCTTCCCCTGCCCTATACCTAGCCATTTCATCTCTAATTTTGATCCACCACTCACTAGTATAAAAAAAAAGGGTGACAGGAAACACCCTCTTCTGCACCCTCAGATCACAGTAATGGAGCCACACTGGCCACATGGCTGCAGTAGCTCAACCAGCACTCCTGTTCCAGCAGGGGAGGGGGAAAGAATGGCCATGGATTTGCACATCAGTGGATTCCACCAGCCAAACCTCTCCAAATCCTATTGCAAGGGAAAGGAGGAAGCTTTTTACCCAGGCAGGCTCCAGAAATCCTATTGCATATAGGTTCCCCTGCACATTGCTTCCTTCAGAGCCATGGTTGAGAGGGCAGTTTCTCTGCAGTGTAACACAAACTGCATCGAAACGGCCCTTTGTATGTAAAGCAATAAAAACTGCACCAGCTTGTTTGAACTAGTTTCAATGCAGTTTAAATATTGCCCTTCCTTGCACATGTTGCACTACATAGGTGCAGGCATACATGGATCATCACTGTAACAACACGACCGACAGACGCATCCTCCTCATGTTCTTGAGCATCTGTAGTGAACTGAACAAACTCTGCCAAAAGCTAGAAGCCCTGCATCCTGGTACCAGTGCAACGAACAATATTTTGGAGAAATGCAAGCTGCTCGTTAGCCCCAGCAATGACCTGAGCACCATCCGAGCCAAGTAGGTCTATTATCAGCTCACTTTTATACATTTCTCATTGTAAAAAAAAGCAAACATCACTTAAGCAATTTATAAAGCTGGGAAACAGAGAGGCATGGTCCTCTGTTGATGTAAGCGAAATTTGTACTCCAGACCCCACACATCTATTCGAGCCATGTGACTGTCTTCTAATTCCAATGAAAGAGCAAGGGTGCCCCAGTAATCCCATTGGTCTTTGGAGAATTTCCCCCAATACTATTCACTCCCCACTCACAAATGGTTAGATTTTTTTTTTTTAAGTTTGTGAATTTCAGTGCTCGTGAAATGTAACATATGGGCAGCCTAGTACACTGAAGTCATATGCAATGGCAGTACAGGTTTTCCCCACCCCATACTGTCAATGGTTTATTTCAACTGGGCAGAGTAGAGACATGTATTTTTTACATGCTGTTGAAATTAAATCTGGGGGCAACCAGATTTGGGCCCAGTGGTGAGGAATGTTATTGGGCAGGAACAATTTCAGCCACACAGTCTAGTTCTGGCCATCACTGACCCTTTGTCTTGAGAAAGTAATTGAAAGTGCCTATGTACTTGTAGCAGCGACTCTAAAAGTGGCATTGTGGAGTTCCATGTGTGTTTGTTTATTTACCATCTGGTAAATAACTGCTTCCCCCTGACCCCCACCCCCCCACAGGTACCCTCATGATGTGGTGAATCACCTGAGCTGCGATGAAGCAAAGAACCACTATGGAGGTGTGGTGAGCCTCATACCCATAGTGCTGGACTGCATGAAAGCATGGGTGGCCCACAGCGAGAAGCTGCCTCGGAACTTCCTGCAGAATGTGAGTGATGGAAGTGCTGACTCTCAGAAGAGAACACAGCAGGATGTGTCAGCAAAGGCATCTGCTCCCCTAGGCCCACGTCCTGCTAGCCTCACTACTGCTACTCAGACCTTAGTTAGTTACAAAGACTATTCACGAGAGCAGAACAATAAGCATGGTAAAAAAAAGCACCTGAATGGCACAGGGAGAAACACTTGGAAATATCTCAATGGTCCCTGGAAACCACCTGGGAAACACTCCTTTTAGAAGGACCAAAGCTCATACATCTTTTGCATAGATGTGGCTGGTTATTAAATATGGTCTCCACTATTCACTTCAGTTGTTCCCTCCCGTCTTGACCCAAGTTCTGAATATTTGTAGTCTTGTAAGTCTCCAAAAGCAGATAAACCTAGATCTTATCAGACACCTTTCTACTGAGATCCAGAAAAAGAGTGGGAACAGGGGTAGTGTATGTTACATGTATTCCTCCTTGACAGGTCTAGTGGTGAGGGCAGCAGATGGAGTTAGGACCAATCAGATTCTGGTCTCTCACCAATGCTGTGTCTTGGGCAAGTCACTTGAAGTCCAATTCTGTGACTTCCTATCTGATTTTTTCAGGTTACAGGTTGCTCAAATTTACTGCTGTAAATAGCTTGTGATCTGAAATCTAAGCTGGGTGCACTGCATCCCATACCAGTAATAAAGACTGAGCCAAAATCTGTCTTCATTTATAGCTGTTCAACCCCTTCACTTTCCATGGGGTTGCACAGGTGTAAGTGAGGACAGAATTTGGTCCTGTAGTTGAAATTTAATTCATTGACAGTGTGTGAACCATAATAGAATCCAGCTCACTCTCCCAGAGCTGTTTTGGCTCTGCAGGGCTAACAAGAGGAAAAAGTTATTTATCACCACTATTAGTGTGCAAGACTCCAATCCAGGGAGCAGATCTACTGAGGAAGAGGTGACCATTTTCAGACACAGCCTCTTTTCAAAGTCTCTATGCCTCTGCTTTCCCTTGGGTACATCTTACCTACCTCACAGAAGTGTTTGACGCTTAGGTCATTAACAGCTGTAAGGCATTTGAGATCAGCTGATGGAGCATGCATAGAAACGTGCAAAGTATTTTTAAATCATTGCCTTCCTATAGAGTCTCTGAAGCCATATAGCTACCTTTCCAGGACTGGGTTATGAAAGCCAGTGCACCTGTAGGCTCTCTTCCCATAGTTATCACTTAGAGCTGATTTGTATCATTTGTGATGCTTTATGGAAGCATTATTAACGAAGCTCTTAACAAGATCTTGACAGTCTGATGTATTTCCCTGTATCTGATTGCTCTTTTCCCCTCCCACAGGCAAGTTAGCTCCTGTTCTTTTGCCTCCTGCCAGAAGACCACTCCTGAATAAACGTTTCCCGTGCATGCATGGCTGTGTTTGCTAAAATTATGGGGGTGCTATTACCTTAAGGTGACCAGATTTTTGAAACAAGTATCAACTGAGATGGGAGGGTTGAGCAAACAAGACAGTGCAGGAGGGAATGGCAGTTCAGAAGGATAGGAAGTATTTACAGGTGAACTTTCACCCCTTCTTTTACCTCCCCCTCTATGTATTTGTTCTCATTCTCTTCCCCCACCACTCATACACTTCTCCATAAGATGTATAGGAATCATTGCACTAACCCTCAGCTCTGGGATAGACATGATTTCTTCAGCAAACTTCATAATTATTTGTAAGTGATCCTATTCAATTGAAACTACTGGGGAATTCAAACAGATTTAAGATTGTTGTGCTATTTAACAGACATAGTTGCTAGTAGGATTTTAGGTAGCAAAAAAGCCACCCTTCCTGTGGAAGGCTTTATTTAATAGCTGTATCATGGAGGTGGCTTTAGAGAGAAAAATTAAAGTCACTAATAGCATCTAAGTACTTCAAGTCAAGTTTCAGGCCTGATTGTGCTAGGCACCGTACAGACAAGTAACAGATAAAATGCTCTCTGGGACAGGAACTGTTAAGCAGGAAATGGGGGCTATTGGTTAGACCATGGGCCTGAAGGTTACAACTTCCAGGTCCTATTCCTAGCTCTGCTACTGACTCATTGAATGACCTTAGGTAAAAGGTCATCTAACCTCTGTGGCTTAATTTCCCGATCTGAAAATGGGGAGGATACCTATTGCACAGCAGAGGGGCTGGGAAGCTTATTGTTTGTAAAAGCACCTTTTAAAATCCTTAGATGAAAGGGGCTATAACAAGGGTAATTTTTACCTGCTAAAAATCAGTTTCTCCAAGGCCCTTGCTATGTCAGCCCAGAGAGTGGGTGTAAGTCCTACCAGCAGCAAAGGAAAACCCCCAGAGGGATATCACTCCCCCTGTGGAGAAGGCTGGCTGAGCATGCCCAATTTGAGACTTGCAGAGCTCTGAAAGTAAATCTGCAACAAATATCCTGAGTGTCTCCAGATCCACATACACAACAAACATTGGGGGATGTCTGAGTTGGCATTTTAGGGGAGTTTGCAAAACTAGGGACCCCATCCTTCCACCATTTAAGTCAAAGGGAACATTGACATTGATTTCAGTGAGAGAAGAATCAGGACCTGTGTTAGCAAGTTAGAAACAACCCTTCTTCAGTATCAGTGTGTCAGCCAGTCTGAACTTCCACAGCTGCACCGAACTCCAGATGAGAGACAAGGGCATAAATTCCTGCTTCAAGTCCAATAGCTGTGGTTGAACTAGAGCATATCTTCTAGAAAAACATCCAATCTTGATTTTAACAGTTCCAGTGATGGAGAATCCACCACAACCCTTGTTAAGTTGTTCCAATGGTTAATTACTCTCACCATAACAGGGTTCCATTAGTTTGCCTATGCTTATGCTACACAGCAGAATTGCTGGGGGCGGGGGGGAGGAAATCTAGCAAGGGTATTTCCCATTCATTAAAAACACCAACTCTTTTTACTGCAATACAAGTTGATCAGAAATCACCATCTAAATTTAGTTTTAAAAGGGCCATAAGTGTGACTAAAATGGCAATTAAAAAATTCAATTGTCAAAACAGATATTCAGTTATAATCTCTTTAAATATTTCTATTTTAAATGTCAAAGGCAAGCAGTTAGTTAGCACTTACCTGTTCTTGCTACATAAAATGAGTGCAGTTTAGGATTTCTGAGAATAGTGGTTACATGACCTTATGTTCTGATCTATATTTAAATAAAAAATAGTATGAAAATAAGGAATTTGCACTTACTGTAAATGTCTGCCAGTCCAATCAAAAGTTATGCTATACGGAAGATAAATGTCCTAGCATTTGTTTGTGCATTTTCATATGTTGATCAATACGTTGTTCCAGCGGCTGTGTAAGTCTGAAAAAAGAATCTCTGCTATGCTAGGTGAGCTAAGTGACTCTAGAAGAGGAAAAGCGCAAAGAATCTCCCAAAAACAAAACAAAAATTGCAGGGTGGGCAGAAAGGCATGTGTCATCTACCAAGCATTTTACAAACATTAAGTCATTCACAACTTTGTGAGATGGGAAAATAGTCTCCCATTTTACAGATGGGAAAACTGAGGCACAGTGAGGGGGGTCAAGTGACTTGCCCTCCTGATTTCAGATTTCTAATCCCAACTTTGACTCCCAGTCCTGTGCACAGACCAGGTCTTATTGCACTAGTATAGATCTGAAAATCCAGTTTTAACATCATTCTTTATATAGTGCAAGCCGGAATACTTGGATTCTGATCAGATCAAACTACTGTATTAACTTTGAGGTTAACGTAGTATCAGTTCACTTTCAGTTTTGTGTATTAAATATCACAACCCTGCCACCCAACAAGCTAACAGCTGTTGCTCATGTCTTACCCAAGAGTTCCTAAACTGTAGCAAATTACTGGATAATTCCAAAACTAACTGCCCCAGTCCTCTCACCCAGTCCTGTTCACTAAATTTCCTCAAGGACTCTTGAATGGAAAAATTGGAAGTTTCTTGGGAAACTATAGTTTTGCAATAACATGACAATGGTCTTTTGGAAGATTTTTTCAAAGATAAATTGCAAAAAACAGTTTGTCCAAATTACTTTAGTTTCTATAAAGTTTTCCTCTACACAATGGATGACCACCACTTCAGATAGAGTGAAGTTTGAGAGAAATTTAGAAGGTTGGTAGGATAGGAAGAGACAAGAATCAGCTTTGCAACAGCAACCTAGTGGCAATGTTGGAAAGAGTACCATCCTGCCATAAATCCAGTTGACACGGAGTAGAAATTGAGGTAGTTGGAATGTAATTATCCAAACATAGCTCTGTAATAAACTTTGCTTTAACTTTGTCTTCCAAGTTCTCTCACACACACACAGAAACATAAGAAACCTGGGAAGCAGCCAAACTAGCTTACTTTGTGTTCCTCAAGTTCCTGAGAGATCTCCTTGATCACCCGCTTTTCCTTCTGAAGACAAATACAGATACAAGCAGAGTATACAGGATCCCAACAAAATCCAGCTGTCTGTATGCTACATACTACTTCTGTAGTTCTGGTCCAATTTAGACAGGGGACAGCATCAGTCAAAATCCTATATCAAATCCAAAATATCCCTTAGGTTAAAGATTTGGTTTTTAAAAGTTTAAGTCTGGAGACACCGTAACCAACAGGTTGCTGCTTATAGGCCATCCAGAAGAGAGCTGGGATCAAGTCAGCAATTAGAAAGTCAGGGATTTGGCTAGACCTGAAAAGTCTTGCAGGGAACCACAACAGGGAGTGTGGTGGAAGCTCAGCAGCTCAAAAGATTAGTTCTGAGTGAGGTGGCAGAGTCATGGAGGCCTCTAGTGGTCAGGTCTAGGAAGCAGCACTAAAGAACACAACAAGGTCAAAAGGAGAGTTGGCCTTTCAGTCTGTTATGTGGCAGCAGAACTGGGAGGAAAGCCATGGCTGCTGGAAGGATGATTCTTATTTATGGTTGTGTTTATGAGCATTAGAAAGTAAAGAGGATTCTTTATTTCTCTAGCTTTGTGGAAATATATATTTAATTATTTTTATGCTGGTAAGAGCAGGTTTTGAATGTTAAACTTGTATTGAGATTTGTAACAATAAAAGAAAGTCAAGATTCTGTTTCTGCTGTTTTTCTGCCATTTACATCCTAGAGGAAAAATTCACCCAAGTGCAGAGGGTCCAAACAAGGCTTCCCACATCACCTGACCCTCACAGTAAGGGATTAAAGTGTGCATAAATCCTCCGTTATGGGGATGAAGTTTGTCCCCATACAAGTAGTTGATCTGTGCAAAAATAATATGATCTCTCTGACAGCATCAAACAGTCCAAGTTGGTTCATGCATTTAAAAGTGTTAATTTTTATGCTCAAAGTACTTTAACTGCACCATTGATATTTATGCTTGATGAGCTTTTTTTTTTTTTTTTTTTTTAAGTTGCATTTGTGCTCTTTCAGATTTTTCATTCTGATTCCAACTGTTGTAAGAGCACAGGTCAGCTTCTGAAACATCCTTTTGCTAATTTGTAATTAAGAATGACTCTCCCATTGCATTTGAGAAGTCGATCTATGGGTCGATTGGTCCTTCAGTGCATACAATTCCCTAGGCTGTGCATACATTCCTATGTAAAAAGTCCCAAAGTGGAATGTGTTATGCAGACAACCTTAATCACAATAAAACTAGCTGGCAAGATTCTAATACAAGTCAGACCTTTAAGATGATTCTAACTGGGCCATCTGCAGTAGATGTAAATGTGTTCCAAGAACTAGACACTTTTCTGCTGTCTTTGGGGGACTTCAAACACACTCAACTTCTCTTTGGGAACTTCAGGTATGGTATCTGAAGCGGACATCTGGAATAAAGTCACAACGGTAAATGCTTTCTTTCTGGAAAGGATAGCTCACTGTACCACTGTGATGTTCCGCTATCATTGGTTGCTTGCAGAAGATGAACAGCAGCATTCTGATCATAGTCCTACCCTCCAGACCAGCAAGCAATGCTATGTAGAAGACGAGTCAAATATCCAGACTACTTGCAGGTATATCTCTGGGTATGTAGATATGCTTGGATACCATAAGTAGTAGGACTGGCACAGAATTAACACTGAAAACTACATGTGCAGTTAAATTATTGGATTATACATAGCTATGACAACATCAAAGCTATTTTGCAAAGAGGGAAAAATTGCTCATGCTATCTATAAAAATGGATTATAGAAATATAAAGGACTCCATCAGAAGGGCAGGACATTTATCTGTTTTATAACATACCCAATACTATTAAACACTTGGACCTCTGAAAATGCTTTAATGCTAATCTTGTTTCTGCACAGCTCATGTTTAGTCAGTATAGGTTACCGGCACAGATCCTTCACCCTGAGGGCGCAGCTTGCAGAGAGCTCAACGCAAAGTAGTGCAAAACAATACATTTTTATTTGTTCACAGTTAAACACAAGCAACTGCCTTGACATTTTAGAACATTCTAATAAGGACAGCAAAACCTCCTTTTGGTTTAGAGTTCTCTTTAGCTTAGATTGTACCATTTTTCCTTGTATTTCATATTTATGGCATTTAATGTGGATTGTTTAACATGCTTACAAAGAGCGAGGCAGGGAACAGATTAACTTTTGACAAAGACAGCGTTTTTAGATTTAACTAAAAGCAGTCAGTTAAAAATATCTGTCTCCACTTCACTGATGGGATCCCTTTAAACAAAATGCAAGTTACTACATACAGTAGATCCATAATTTTAGAGATTTACAAAAACAATGGCAAAATTTGTTCCTCCATAATCTTTGTGGTCCATAGATAAACCTTCTAAAGTGGTTTCTGATTCCATCCCAGTGCTAACATCCTTTTAAAAGAGAAAAGGCCACCCACTGATGAGCTCTGATTAGCTCCAGAGCATTTTTGCTACTAACAACAACAACAAAAGTCCCTCCACTAAAAGAAGTGAGAGTCACCATGTGGCAGGATAGTCTGTTGGGAATTGCCAAACTGAAGGGAGGGTCTATCTGATTCCCATAACAGAACTGTATCCAATAGCTGAGCTAGCCCTGTTAGGGGCAATGTGCAAACTGTTCACTTCTGGGTGAGTGGGATATGAAGCCTTTGAGTCTTCACTCATTTGCTATTGCAACTACCACCAAGTCTTAGAAAACCTACAGACGTGTCAATGAAACCAGTCAATGTCACTTGTAAGTGACACTATTTCCTATTCTGTGCAGGTTCAAGCTTTGAAAAAACCACCAAAGTTCACCTTTACTTTCAGAGTCAGGACTGGCTGACAGGCAGAAATGTATACAGACCATAGGCGTTATGGGAGAGGTGGAATGGAAGGGAAGGTATTGTCTGGTTGGGCAACGGGAAGGGGGGGGGGAGGTAAATCACAGAAGCTCTGTTTGTCAGGTTAGCAGAATGCCAGCCTGCTTTGATCAGTTCTATCCCTACTTAGATTAGGTCAAGCTAGAAAAACAGAGTACAAGTGTAGTTACCTTTCAGAAGATTCTTACCACCACCCCTGTAGACTGTTTAAGGGGAAAAAAAGACTACATCTGTAAAAGTAGGAACAAAATGAACACTGGGGCAGCGTGGCTCTGAAGCTTGAAAAGGTCATATTACAGACTAAGTGATCCTGGACCCAGACATATCAGAGTCTTGCATAAATGAACTTCTCTCTCTTTCCTAATAATGGATCTCTGTTCTGACAGGAAGGAAACCAGAGCTTGATGACTGACATAAATCCTGATCCCAAAGTCCTTCAGCATGCAAGGCTCCCCATTGACTTCAATGGGAATAATAAAGATGGGAAGGCTGCAGGATTGGGTCCTGTATATCTACATACGCTGGCCCAACAGCAAGCTCAGTTGCTTGGGAGAGTGGAGTGGAGAGGAAGGATAGAGAGAGAAAAGGAGAAAACTAGGTAGCCACAAATTCGACTGCCATGACCTCTGTATCCAAGAGAGCAATAGCATTGTGGGGAGGACTTCCTTTGGGAGTTTATCCAATGATTCTTGATTCAAGCCTGGAATCATAAACTATTCCTGGGAAGAAGAATGTTTGAGATTCTTCAACCCAGAATGAGACTGTCTTGGTCAGCCTGGACAAAGATCACAATGAAAAGAAGAGTCCAGGCAGCACAATTGTCTCCCAGATTAGAGAAACATTTGCAGAATCTTCTTCAAAATGCTCACTTGGAAGTTTTGGTGAACCCGCCACTTTAGACAAAATCTCTACATACTGTCCTTGTCTGGATCTCCCTGCACTCAGTATTCAGTTCTCATCACCTCCACTCACGCAACAAGTTAAGGTCAGACAAGTACCAGTTTGTCAAACAAACAATGAACATCCCCCTTACCCACCCAAGGAAAAAAAAAAAAAAATCAGAAGCAAGAGTGTTTTAACGAGACCTCAGCAAATAGTTTGCAGTTCCTTGGGGAAGGACAACATTTGTTCACATGTAATTTTCCAGGAAATGTTAAGGACAAAAGAAACAATGATTATTAATTGGGGTGAATGCAACATCAGTTTGCAGATGTGTGTTGTTCTTTAACCATTCAGTCACTTGACCATAGTCCAATCTAATAAGACCAGAGTTGGGGGAAAACAAACGGGCAAAATAAAGACCTTCAGATGAATGCACTAGAAACTCTGGTTTTGCTTCATTCCAGAAGAATATAACCAAAGTCACCTGCAAGGGCAACACAATTAACTGTTCTAAATTGGAAGCTTGCTGAGATATTTCAGCTAAGTACAGCATTAAGCATTCATAGGTAGATTCACAAAGGTTAATTTGGCCTCATATTGCACTCAAGTTCATAGGATGCAACCACTTATTGGGGAGGGGAGAAGGGAAAAAATACTTATAAATGCTAACAGTTGCCCCTTCAAATTAGTACACACTGCTAATGATGGGATTTGAGAGAGGAGAAGCAAAAGAAAGTTAGGTTGGGCATTACCATTCCAGACCCTAAATCCATTTTGCAATCATTCAGCAGTCATCGTATGTAAAAAGACATCACTCCTGTTTCCACTGCACGAGCTAGCTGCTCAGACCAATGAAACATAAAAGCTTTTAGTTAAACTTGCATTCGCGCCTCCTGTTCTATGCCAAGAATATGAAAATAACACTGATTGACTATCTTCCTTTTTAACTGTGGTCATGATGAGTTTCATTGTAGTCCATGATATGAAGCTGTCCAACACTGCTTTCCTGGTTCATGGGTGAGGGGCTGGGGTTGTCGGGGCTTGAAGGAGCCTTTGCCTCCACCATGCTTGGATCTTTACATAGTTCACTCTTTAGAGTGTCAGAAAGACTGTTGATGGTCAGACCCCCCTCATCACACTGGCTCTCGCTCTTGTTGCGGAATAATTCACGCACCTTCATTCCAAGAAAGCTCTTGGAGCTGGGGAGTGAGCCTACAGTTAGTGGGACACTAGTGGAAGGCTCCAGCAACATGGATGCTTCCCAGTGACTGCTGAACTGACCCATCCTCTGGTTCTGGGATTTTTCTGGGGTGGATAGCTCACTGCTGCTGCCGCCTTTACTGCTACTACTACCCCGGGTGCTCGGAGGTTTGGTCTCTCCATTTCTACCAATTGCTTCTTCACTGTATCCTGCCACAGAGTCTGCAAAACCTTCATTACTACAATCCAGCCTGTTTTGGAATGAGACAGAGAAAGAGAGTCAAAGTGATGGTAGCAATGGTACACCATGAAGAGATTAACTTGCTGGAGAAAAAGGCAGTTTACTTTGATTAGTTTCTATCTCTACCCTTACAGATGTGCTAAAACATACCGTCACCAGTTTCTCCTTTCAATCAATCATGCAGCAAAGCATAAACCATTGAATATACTATAGCCAGGAAGATGGACCTACATCCACCACTAAATCCATGATGTTGGTTAAGACTGGCAGAGATCCAAAGGGTAGGATGTACCTGCATCCTCACTGCTTTAGGAAAGTTCCCACCTGGATTTGTAGATCTATCCTTTGCCTGCTGCAGGCCTGAACAATATCTGCTCTTACTATATCAATTGTTTTTTGTAGCCATTCTGAAATTACTACAGGGCTAGGAGCAGGAAGCATTTCATGAGTGGGAAGGATTTATTTAAATCATATATATGTGGATGCTAATCAGCAGAACAGACAAATTCCTAAGAGGGCAAAGGTAACTGTTGAGTATAATCAAGGTTAGTATTTCCTCCCCCAGTGGAGAATCCCTTTTTAAACTCAGATAGAAGTCTCAAGACTTCAATGAAAGCAATAAATAGAGAGCTTTTCTTTGACTTCCAGATAGTCAACTTCAATTCAAATGTACTACGTTTGCATAAAAGGGATGCCTCTGACATATCCTAACTCAAGCCATTCATGCCCAACAAGTTTTGGTTGGTGATGATGGTAAATCCAGGTAAGTTGTGAGAAACAATGCCTCATAACGGACAATGTTTCAGACCAGAAAAGATGGTCAATTCCTGAGACTTTTGTAGTCATAATGGGGGTTCAGCAATTTTCATGATAAATGCAGCAGTTTGGATTAGATCTCAACATCCAGTTTTGGATATTAGCAATCCTAAAGGTCCTTATTTAATGCAACAGGAACAAAGTGCCAATGGAGTAAACTATTTCCCTGGAGAACATCCCATTTAAATAGACTGTATTGTCTACATTGCCTACACTAGTTCCTACCAGTCAGTCAACTAATTGTTACAAAGGGTATGGCTGCCCAATCAGACAAGCTAAACTAGGTTCATTATGCAGCAATTAAAATAGTTAAGAAAATTCTGTTTTGTAGATTAAAATGATAGGTCCTGGATGTGAGCTACTGGAACTCAAATTCTTCAGAGAGAAAATAAAGAGTGTTTTACTAGAATGGTTTTCACCTGTAGCTAGTTTGAATAGTATTTTAGTTACTAAAGAGCTCCTTTACACTTTATTCTCAACTCTGTTATTGACTCACTGGGTGACCTGGACAAGCCACTCATCTCAGTTTCACCACCTACAAGAATGAGAAAAGATGATGCTTCACAAAGGTGAGTAAAGTACTTGGATACTTAAGGATGGCAGACACTGAATGCTAAACATTACTAAGGGAGGTTTACCTCAAGCAGCTTGCAAGTAGCTCACCAAGTTTTGTAATATTGTCCTTACCTTTCTTCTGCTGCTTCAGCTGCTTCTGTTTTTTCATCGTCAATTTTTTTCAATAGGCTATCCTTCTCCCATCGGCCATACAGATCTAAAATCTCCAGCTCAAACGCTTGTGTAATTCTTTTCTGGGCTTTGTATCTGCTCTCTACCGCTTGCAGCTGGCCTCTGAACATACAAAGAACACATTACTATTAATTTAAATTTCTCAAAGTATAACCCATCTGCCAATACATTTTTTGAACTTTATTTATAACAATATATTTTATTGCACCAACTTCTATTGGTGAAAGAGACGAGCTTTCTTCTGAGCTTAAACATACTTCTTCAGGTCCTGAAGAAGAGCTCCATGTAAACTTGTCTCTTACACCAATAGAAGTTAGTCCAATAAAAGATATTACCTCACCCACCTTGTTTCTCTAATATCCTGGGACCTACACAGCTACAACAACACAGCAAACTTACTACTAACTATAGTGTAAGTTAGTATTAGTTACTGAAATGAAAACCCAACCTTGCTTGGATTTTGACATCCTCCAGATATTTCTTTTGCTCCAGTAACAGGTGATCTTTCTTAGAAAGCTGAGACTCCAGTTCAACTATCCGCTTCTGGGAGGCATCAAGCCTCTGGCTTTGCTGTTGAACACAGAATTTTGCTTTCTCCAGTTCTTTCCGAAAGGCAGCCTGCATCATTTCCACTTCCTGAAAAAGAGGAGTACTCTGTGTTACTGAGAAATACACCATTTAGTGTCACACAAGTAAAAGGCTAAACTTTGGTCAGATACAGTAAAACATCTACAACACTGGACCCATCCCATGCCCCTTTGCTTTGAAGAGTCTAAATCTGGTTTTCTCAGGATTTCACTGGGGAAGAAAGGGTTACGGTTTTTAAGAGAGCTTTAATAGGGACAGGATTCCTATATGTTTGTAGTGTTTATACGTGTGCATACAGTTACAGATAGCATAATTTCTATGTAAGATGAAACAAAGCAAATGTCCAAAAAAAGAGATGCAGAAGATGCAGAACTGGAGAACTTGTAAATGTATCAGAGATATTAAATTACCACGAATATAGCTCCACATGACCGGAATTTATTAGCACATCAGTGTTCCTTACTTAAGCCCTTTCCAATAGGGGTAAGGCTCGTCAGTCTTGTATCAGATTAGAATGGATAATTTTCAATTTCTTTGAAACGTGGCCCTCAAAGTGCTAAAAAAGGCACTTTTTTTGGCTTTACAGTTCACTTTTAATGGTTGCTGTCTCTCATGTAAAAGCAGGTACACTGTCCTGTAAGTGTCACTTGCCCTATTGGTACAAAAATGTTTCCCTGAGCAGGGGTAATAAAATCATGTGGTCCTTAGAAGTTTTACAAAAAAAGGAGCATGCGATGTATGTGTGGTTGCAAGAGATAAGCACTTTTAGTGACAATTGTTGAAGTGACATGGCACTACTTCTGCATGCTGCGAGACCTACCGTATTAACACTAAGCGCCTTCCCATGCAATATCTCAAGCAGCAGATTCTCTTTTTATCTTCACATAGAAAATTATATATGATATGGATTTCTGCTTCAGGGTGATACAAATGTAAGTTTCCAAGGTTACTGAACCTATTAAGGGTTGGCAGTTTTCCAGGAAAAGCTAGTTTATGCCAGGGCGCTGGTAAATACCAGGTTAAACCCAGCTTAAACTGAGAAAAATAACTGCATCAGCATCCAGTAAGATCAGCAAGCATAGAACAAATCTTTTCAACATTTTATTACACCCATTCAAAACTGAGGAATAAGCTCGGTCTTTCCACTAAATCAAAGCTGGTCTTTTGCCGCATGGCCAAATGGACTGGTAGTTTGCAACTCCGCATGCTTTGGATTGCTCAATGCTTCAAGCCTACAACTCTGCATTACTGTCATTTTCATAGAATGTTTTTGACTTTTATTTATATAATATTGAAAACTGAAATGAGTCATGACATGAATAACTTCCTTGAGAAAATACCAAACCAAAATGCAGTCATTCCAATGTTCAGTATAATAATTACATATATTAGTATTACGCCCACTGCACTTTTACTTTTTATTTGTGCAACTCTAAATTAATCTATGTATTTACTGCATTATGTAACAACAATCTGAATGTATAACTAAACCTAAGTGTAATGTGTGCATTAAACAAACAATTTTTAAAATAGAAAATGCCTTAAACTGTGATGAAAAAGTTTTTCCCGGGGCAGTAAAAACCATCATTTTACCTAGTAAAAACTATGCCATCCAAGAAGCTATTTGAAGACAGACTGGATAGCTTGGCATGACTAACACAAAACCTCTCATTGAAAGATAAATCATAGTAGTATATTCCTTCATTTGCTTTGAAATTGGATGCAAACATTTATGTCAGTTTGTTTTCTGATTTATAAAGAGTTTCCTTCTTCATTGAAAAGCCACTACCGAACTTGATGATGATCCTAAGGCAAATCTTTCCAGAAAGGCCTTGCCTGTGACCCACATACTGTACCTTTGTCATGTCTGCATGCTTGTGCTGCAGCTGTTCCAAGTACAACTCATTGACCTCCCCAAGAACCAGAAGTTGCCTATTCAAGAACTCCATCTGCTGCTGGACTGACTCACTGTTGGAAAGCTTTAAAAAAAATTAAAAAATAAATAAATAAAAATTAGAGTCCGCAGTGAACAGTTTAATCTAAGTGTCACACCTGACCTACACTACATCTGGGGGTTATTTTTTACTGAAAACAACAAGAAAAATCAAACCATGATGCCTAGGGAAAGTAGCAGGCAATTATGACAATCAAGTGAATGGATGTTACTCAAAGTTGCTGCAGGTAAATTGTGGCATCCCATGAGACAAATGTAGCATTTAGTTAGCTTAACCACTCAGTTTGCTTCAAATAAGGTAACTGCTTCTCCATTTGTATGTGAAGTCCCTTTAGCTTCTGACAGGGGCTCTTTAACATACAGTAAAATACAAGGAGCGCTTTAATCCAAGCACATTATGAATTACTCCTGAGGGAATTCTGTGCCACTGCACATGCATAGAATTTATGTCCCCTGCAGATTTCTTTACTTCCCTGCAGTAAAATGCCTTTCTGATGGGGAAGCATAGGGAAGCCACAAGAGCGGTCATGAGACCCTCCCCAGCAGTATATTTTGGGTGCCCAGGGCGGCCGGCAGAGAGGTAAATCACTGTGGGGCATGGGTCAGGACTGGGGAAGACCTGGCTGGTGGCTCCTACCCTGCGCCAGGCTCAGCTGCTACTCCCGGCTGGGCTGGGGAGGATGGAACTTCCTTTTCCCCTGCATGGCATCCCGGGTCGGGTCAGACCCACCCCCAGATTTCTTCCCCAGTTGCAGGAAGCTCTGTAAACTCCTCCCCCCACCCGCAGCTTCCTACAACCATCGCTCCTCAGCTGCAGGGGAAGGAATCCCTGTACAGCAGGGTTTCTCAAACAGGGGTCGCCGCTTGTGTAGGGAAAGCCCCTGGCAGGCCGGGCCGGTTTGTTTACCTGCCCCGTCCACAGGTCCGGCCTATCGCGGTTCTCTCGGCCCGCGCCGCTTCCAACAGCCCCCACTGGCCCGGAGCAGCGAACCGCGGCCAGTGGGAGCCGCGATCGGCCGGACCTGCTTTCCCTACACAAGCGGCGACCCCTGTCTGAGAAACCCTGCTATACAGGGAGCTGCTCTCCCATCCGCCCAACTCCGGTGCATCCAGATCCCCTCAAACCCAGACCCTCCTGCCGAGCCTCACCTGCTCGTACTCAGAACTTGCCTGCTGAGCCCCACTCCTCCTGAACCTGGAGCACCCTGACAAGCCACCCACACCCAGATCCCCACCCCACCAATGCCCAAGCAGCTGCCCCTGGATCCCCACCCCACTGAGCCCACTCCCCCAGCATCTGGACCCCCCACTGAGTCCCCCACACCCAGACCCCCCTCTGAGCCCCAACCACCTTCACCTGGACCCCCCTGTAGAGTCCCATTACTGTTGCATCCAGAACCCACCTCCCAACAAGCCCCTGTGCACCCAGATCTCCCCTCCACCCAGATCTCCCACTGAGCCACCTGCACCCAGCCTGCCCCACACAGAACCCTCTCAATCCACACCTCGCTCTCCCCACATTAAGCCCCTCCACACTTGGATCCTGCCTTCCTGAGCCAGCCTGCTCACACCTGGTGCACCTGGCATGGAGGGGCAGGGCCCTGGGGTGTTTCTGGGACAGGCCCAGTCCTTGCACTGTGTCAGGGTTGGGTGCAGCCTCACCGCTGAGTCTGTGTCCCGGGGGGGGAGGGGGGGGGTGTTGCACAGTGATCCCCCACTTCTGTGCAGCCAGTGGCCTGTGCTCCCCAGTGCCAAGCTGGAACCTCCACATTTATTTGACAAATAAAATTTGCAGAATTTTAAAATACAGTGTGCAGAGTTTTTATATTTCTGGTGCAGAATTTAATTTTTTTTGGCACAGAATGCCCTCAGGAGTAATATTGCTCAATCTGTGAAATTCCAAATGTGGGCCAGAGACCCAAAATGAGGCGCAAGATTTCAGAAGTATCAGGACCAAGCAAATTTAATTTCTTCAGCATAAAATTCTTCATACTCTGTGTTCTCACTCATTTAAAATCAATACCATGGAACTGAGTGTGGTATGAGGAGCAGCTTACCCAAAGTGATAAAGGCCTTATGAGGAACAAGGAGAAATTTGAAAATGGGTACTAGCAAAAAAGGACATAACAAAAGGGCCACAAAGGGAATCATACCTTCTGAGAAACTTGGCTGAGAAGCAACTCTGTGTGACACACCTTGTTGTTGGCTTTCTTTAATTCTAACCTCAAATCTGCAATCATATTCCTACAGTCCTTCAGCTTGGTCTGTTCAAATAGAGAGCAAGAGGCTTAAGGTTCTGAAACTGTACTACAAACCTAGCAAAATATACATTTGGCAGGATGGCCAGCATTCCTCCCACACAGCATAATCAGCGGTTACAGACTAAACACTAAAAATGATCATTATCTACGGACTAGTTAAAGGCATGCAATTTGCCATTTCAAAACACAATTGAACAAAGCCACAAAGAATGGAATCAACTTAGATGAATTTTTAACTGTATGTTGTCTTATTTGGATTGAAGAGAGAGGTTTAATATACTTAAGAGCCATTTCATGCCAGATCATTAGGGGGGTTATTTTTAAAGCCATGTTATCTGTTCACTATAGCTTTTCCATGCTATGTTTCATACCTGCAATTCCTGGCTCTGGTTGTAGAATTCTTCCCTGTCATGTTGCAGCTGTCGGATCTGGCTGTGAAGCTGAGCCACTATATTATCATGCTCTTCCTGAAACTGGTGGTACCTGGCCTGCTCTTTCTGCAGACTAAGCTTCAAGGACTGGATATCTTTCTCCTGTAGTTTCAGCTGATCTTTCTGTCCGGAACCATATACCAAAAGTCAGATGACCAAATCTGCTACTTCAACTAGTACATCAGAGACCACTGCCCCAAGTCAACCACCAAATAAAGGATCAAAAACAAAACCCACTAATAGCACAGTCTTCAAACTTGGCTATGTTACAGCACTTTAGTATGTTCCTCATATAAAAAGGTTTTTTTGTTTTTTTAAAGAAATGGTTAAAGGTGCCAGGCTGAACATACTGGAAACTGAAGTTACATCCACATGCTCCAGTGGTGACCTAAAGGAACAGCCTCAGGGAAGAGAGGGTAGTTCCATTTCCAATAATTACTTAGTTCTTAGCCTCTCTGCTGTGACTACAACAAAGATCCCAATTTACATGACAGCTTTTATAATGTGGACATAAGAATTCAAACAAGATTAAAGTTATTTCACATGGACTCCACACCACTAAGTTTCCATCACTAATTAGGGCCAGATTCAGAGACTCTGAAAGAGAGAACACACTTGAAATACTTAGCTTTCTGCCAGCATTCCTCCTCCTCAAATGGAAAGCATGTACCTCTTCAGGAAACTTAACAAGGTTACTAGCCTAATGTTAAGACTGCCCAAATGTTAAGCAAGCACAACATTAACTGTTAAATCACAACATCTTTCTAAGCTAAGTTTGGCAGTTATTTAAGCCAGCTGGCTTCTTCATGTATGTGTTCAGTTCAATGCCCTTTACAGTAAATTTCCAGTTTCAACTAATCACAATGCATCAAAATTATCCACAATCCATTCCACAAAAATTGGAGTGTTCGAAGGTTACTTTAAAAACAACAACAAAAAACCTTCAATAATAAATACTTTAAAAGATTTTAAAGTTCTATGATACTATAGTAGATGTTGTCTGGGGCTGGTACTCATAGATTTGATAGTGATGTATTGGTAGCACTTCTTGGCATGCACAGCTCTTAAATCCTTGCTCACCATGGCAGCATTATGTTCCTCCAGTGCTGTTGCTTTGATCACTTTCCGCAGGAGTCGCCGGTTCCGAAGGGCATGTTGTTGCCTTTTGAAGCGCTCATACAATAACTGGTTGTGTAGCAAAAGCAGCTGGTTACGCAGGGTGTGAATCTCATCTGAAGGTGGAGAACCTAGACGGAGTTAAGTGACAGAGCAAAGGTTACTGCTAAATACATTTGATTCTATTACATACATTCAAATTTACATCCTCATTCAGGCCCATTCTACTTTTCCAGGGTTATTTTTTAACTGCAAAACTGAATGGAAAAAATTAGGAATTTAAATAAAGGTATCAATAGTTAGCACAAAAACTTACATGTTCAAAGCTTTATACAGTCTTGAATCCTCATCATACCCACAGTTCATAGGTACCAATTTATTATCTACATTTTACAGATGGGGGTAAAGTTTTCTAGAATGCTTAGATGGCTTAGCCCTGGTCTATACTGGGGGGGGGGGGGGGGGGGGGGGGGGGAAANGGCGTACTTAGATTGACTTACTGTGGTGTCTTCATCGCGGTGAGTCGACTGCTGCCACTTCCCCGTCGACTCTGCCTGCACCTCTCACGGCGGTGGAGTACAGGAGTCAACGGGAGAGCGCTCGGGGGTCCATTTATCGCGTCTAGACTAGATGTGATAAATCGACCCCCCCCGGATCGATCTCTGCCCGCCGACCCAGTGGGTAGTGTAGACATACCCTTAGATACTTTAGAAAGCGTGACTGAGATTATGTCTACACTACAAAGTAAAAAAAAAAAAAACTCACAGCACCAGGTCTCAGAGCCTGGGTCAACTGACTTGGGCTTGCAGGGCTCAGGCTGCCGGACTAAAAATAGCAGTGTAGACCCACTCAGGTTGGAACCTAGGCTTTAAGACCCTCCCCCTTGCCAGATTTCAGAGCTCAGGCTCTAGCCTGAGGGGGAATGTCTATACTGCTATTTTTAACCCTGCAACCCAAGCCAACTGACCTGGGTTCTGAGACTGGGCTCCACGTTTTTTTCTTTGCAGTGTAGACCTAGCCTAAGCTACCTAAGTGCCACTGACTTCCAGTGCTACTTAAGACACTTTTGAAAGTTTTACCCACAGAATTTGAAAGAACTAATTTCCACAAAGTTACACAGCAAATCAGTGACAGAACCAGAATTAAAATTAGAATTTAGGACCTTCCCATTTCTAAGCCTGTGGCTCATTCCTCCAACCTACACAGCCTTCATAATTATAAAAAAAATAAATGCAACAACCCATTTGAAGCCTGAAACTGAAGTCTGTTTCCCTGCCAACATTTTCTCCTACATTACATGTTTTTGTCACGAGCAACCTGCTCATGAGTGCTGTGCTTGTGGCTTACATGATTATTTTTGGGTAAGAGTAATGAGAAATTGTAGGACATGGCTTTTACTGCATCAGCTAAAAGTTATAAGATTGAGATTAGCCTCAAGCCATTTTAAAATGTCAGTTTTAAATATTCAGGAGAGGATGTCTTCCAAAAAGCCATTGGAAAGATTTTAGACAGACCAATTTCACATTCCTTTGTTATTTCACCATCCTAACCTTAGTAAGACAGATTTATCTAAAAGCATTCCTAAGCACAGGCAACATTTAAAAGTTTTCTAACAGTGTACAGGGTAGGTTTTTGATTGACAAAACTGTGCTTAAGTCAGTTATGATTTAAGTGGAGCTTCCAGATGCCTCAGGTGAAGAAAGAGGAGGGACATATTTGAATTAAGGGAACCAGACCAATGTGTCCAAAAATGACTTCTGTTCTAAAACCCCTCTGCCTTCTAGTTATATGGATTTTTAATCTCCCCAGAGGAGTAAAGATCACCAACACAGAAGTCAAAAGGAAGCCTAAGATGACAAAACTGTGAGATACATGTTAAATGGTGAGGAAAGTTTTCAGTTTTAGGCTCTCTGAGTTATGATCAGTTGGGGGTCGAGTGGGGGGAATATTTAAATAGTTCTTTAAACCAGGTGGAATTCAGCTTTAAAACTGAAGGGCCATTCACCTCAGGAGTATTCCTTTCTACATAGGTGGCCATAAAAACAAAACCATAAAAGAGAATCAGTGTCCCTTTGAAGAAGGCCAGTACATGCAATTGCAGATTTGATAATGGTCATGAGAACCACTGCAATTTAGTGGGGAAAAAAGCACATAGTAATATTCTTGGTTCTGTAGGAAAGGTAATTATCACTTTCCAAAGAAAAAGAAACTTGTAATGTTGAAACAGAAAGGTGCATCATCTCCTGAGCAGATAAACTACATCTTAATGACGGTCACCATCCAACTTCAGCGTGTGAAAAGAAAGAAGCCAAATACGCAGTCCATCATTTAAGTAAACCAAGTAGAAGAAGATACAAAGAAATGCATTTTTTTTTACTGATTGTGGACTACATTTATGGTCCTAAACCAAGAAAAACTTGTTTACCTCCAAAGTGAGTCCAGTCAGCAGATTTGCTTGGCAGAGGCAATCTGGAAATAAAAACACAGTATTAACAGTTTATACACTGTAAGTGAACACTTTACAAGACAGATTGAAATACAGTCCCTGTCCCTAAGGCTTTGTAATCTAACAAATGAAACATCATACTAGATAATAATTCAGGTGAGAGGGTGTAAAGATCACTGCAAGAAGTGGGCTTTAAGGAGGAATTTGAAAGACAGCAAGGGTGCTTGGTAGACAGAAAGGGAGAGACTGTCGCAAGTGTAAAAAGCAGCTTGAGAAAGGGGCGAAGCAGGAAGTAGGATAAGGAGATGAAGGGAGTGCATAATAGGAAATAAAAACAGACATGGATGTATCCATATATGACTCTCCCTTCTTACACCTTGGCCCAAACAAGTTTTTCCAGTTCCTGACTTTCATACTGGGGGAAGTAATTGCTATGCTTCTCCTGGCCACCAGACTTCGCCCCGCTACTGGACACCTAACTGCCCTCGTGAACAAATTTATTTAAGGGCATGTCTACACTACAGACTTTAAATTGACACATGTCCACACTACCCTCCTTCTGTCAGTGGTGCGCATCCTCCTCCAGAGTGCTTCCACTGACTGAAGGTAGTGTGTGGGAGAGGGGGGCAGGGGCTGAGAGCCAAGGCTCTCAGCTCCATGCAGCTCCCCACCAGGAGCAGGGGGACCAGCCACCCCCTAGGATTCTTGACTCTCCACTGGGAGTGGGGGCAGTTGCTTGGTCTTCTCAGCTCCCTAAGTGGGGAGCCAGGTATGGGCAGCCTGGCTTCCTTGTCAATTTCAGGGCTCCACCATGGAGCCCTGAAATTGACAAGACAGCCAATAGCAGTGTCTACACAGACACTGCGTTACCCTAACTACACCGACAAAACACCTCCACGAGAGGCGTAGGGTGAGTTATGTCGGTGTTGACGGGCACTTTTATATCGGCGGGACAAGGCTGTAGTGTGTACACTGATATAATTAGGTCGACGTAAGCTGACTTATCTCGACCTAACTGTGTCTCAGACAAGCATCCAAGCCACCAGATCTCAGACAAGCATCCAAGCCACATTAGAGACAGGCAGCCAATGGCCCCCCTTCCTCGCCATCAGGTTTAGCAACACAGCTGAGCTCCATCAGCAAAGGCAGCAAGAGTCCTTAGGTTATTCACAGACTCAGACTTTAAAGGTCAGAAGGAACCATTGTGATCATCTAGTCTGACCTCCTGCACATGGCAGGCCACAGAACCTCACCCACCCACTCCTGAAATAGACCCAGAACCTCTGGCAGAGTTACTGAAGTCCTCAAATCATGGTTTAAAGACTTTACGTTACAGAGAATTTACCATTTACACGAGTTTAAACCTGCAAGTGCCTTATGCCTCATGCTGCAGGGGAAGGAGAAACCCCCCAGGGTCTCTGCCAATCTGACCCAGGGAGAAATTCCTCCCAACCCCAAATATGGCGATCAGTTAGACCCTGAGCATGTGGGTAAGACCCACCAGGCAGATACCTGGGAAAGAATTCTCTGTAGTAACTCACTCAGAGCTCTCCCCATCTAGTGTCCCATCTCCAGCAGTTGGGGTTGTTTTTTTTCTGCTACTGACAGTAGCCAATGGGCCACATGCCATTGTAGGCAATCTCCTCATATCATCCCCTTCATAAACTTATCAAGCTCAGTCTTGAAGCCAGGTAGGTTTTTTGCCCAGCAGTGTTCCAGAACTTGACTCCTCTGATGATTAGAAACCTTTGCCTAATTTTGAGCCGAAACTTGTTGATGGCCAGGTTATAGCCATTTGTTCTTGTGTCCACATTGGTGCTTAACTTAAATAACTCCTCTCCCTTCCTGGTATTTATTATTCTGATGTATTTATAGAGAGCAATCATATCTCCTCTCAGCCTTCTTTTGGTTAGGCTAAACAAGCCAAGCTCTTTGAGTCTCCTTTTATAAGGTAGGTTTTCCATTTCCTCAGATCATCCTAGTAACCTCTCTCTGCACCTGTTCCAATTTGAATTCATCTTTCTTAAACATGGGAGACTAGAATTGCACACAGTATTCCAGACGAGATCTGACCAGTGCCTGGTATAATGGTACTAACACTTCCCTGTCTCTACTGGAAATACCTCGCCTGATGCATCCTAGGACTGCATTAGCCTTTTTTAAAACTGGAGCACACTGACAGCTCATAGTCATCCTGTGATCAATACACCCAGGTCTCTCTCTTCCTCTGTCACTTTGAACTGATAAGTCCCCAGCTTATAGCAAAAATTCTTGTTGTTGGTCCCTAAGTGCATTACCTTGCATTTTGCTCTATTAAATTTCATCCAATTTCTATTACTCCAGTTTACAAAGTTATCCAGATCTTCTTGTACGATATTTTGGGTCCTTCTCGGTATTGGCAATACCTCCCAACTTTGTGTCATCCACAAATTTTATTAGCGCACACTCACTTTTTGTACCAAAGTCAGCAATAAAAATGTTTAATAAGGTTGATCCCAAGACCAATCCTGACAGTTCACCTTCCAGTATGACCCGTTGTAGTCACCCCTTTAACTAATTCTTTATCCACCTTTCAATTCTCATATTAATCCCCATCTGCTCCAATTTGGCTAATAATTTCCCATGTGGAACTGTATCAAATGCCTTACAGAAATCCAGGTAGATTAGATCTACTGCATTTCCTTTGTCTAAAAGATCAGTTGTTATCTTCTCAAAGGAGATCAGGTTAGTTTGGCATGATCTACCTTTTGTATAACCATATTGTATTTTATCCCAATTGCCGTTCACCTCTATGTCCTTAATTACTTTCTCTTTCAAAATTTGTTCCAAGACCTTGCATACAATTGAGGTCAAACTAGCAGGCCTGTAGTTTCCTGGATCACTTTCTCCTTTATTAAAAATAGGAACTATATTAGCAATTCTCCAGTCATAGAGTACGACCCCCGAGTTTACAGATTCATTAAAAATCCTTATTATTGAGCTTGCAATTTCATGTGTCAGTTCCTTTAATATTCTAGGATGGAGATTATCTGGGCTGCCTGATTTAGTCCCATTAAGCTGTTTGAATTTGACTTCCACCTCAGATGTGGTAAATTCTACCTTCATAAAGACATTTTACTTATGCAGATAAATGTTACGCTACCATTCTGGCTAGAAAGTTCACTTTCAAGAACTCATGCATGTCCAGCTAGGAACCTCTGAAGAGATGACTTAACATGAAGCAATTATGCACTTTCAATATAAGGACTACAGAGCCATGTCTGCAGAGCTTCTTGGTTTCCAAGCAAAGCAGCCTTTCAGGCACAGCTACTGATATATGGACTGACAAGGAAAGTGGTAACGAAGTGTTTGCAGAGCAAGGTCTGTAGACACTTACTTGTTGAGCTCCTTGGTATGTGCATCTGCTCCTTGCTGTATCAGTCTATCCAGTACTTCCATTGGAGAGGTGGAGGATGTGCAGTCTTCATCCTGGTTTCCCTTGACTTTCTTTAGCAGCTCCTCAGTCTTCTTGCTAACAAAGAGGTAGGCAGTCTTTGGTAATGCAACCTCAAAAAGGTGCTCATATGAGGGAGGCTGCCCGCTCCCAAACCCCATTCTTCTCTGTGCTGGTACTTTGCAAGGGCTGGGAGTGAGGATACTGGTCTCCATAGAGGATTGGCCTACCCTGTTACCAGCAGGGCTTTCATCAGAGGCTCCACAGGGCCTGTCAATGGGAGTAAATGCTTGTTTAGGTGTGTCTCGTGCACCCTCAGGCCCAGATTTGTTCAGAGACGAGGCTAACAGTTCAGAGCTCAGACTGTGTCCTTGAACACTGGAGGCTACTGAATGGGGCTTCCTTTGAGAGGCTGGTAAACTCTCATTTGTGCGGTAAAAAGGAGAGTCAAATCCTCCTCTAGGCACCACGGGCTCAGCATCTGCTGTAGTGATCTCAGAGATCTCTTTTGATATTGCATCTGAGAAAAAAAGAAAAGGCAGTTAATAGGCAAATAAGCTTTAAAAAAAAATAAGTTTGGTGCTGTGTTAAGACAATCCACCTTTCACCCCCTATATAATACCCCCAAACCAACTCCTGTGAACATTTAGACATCAGTTTACCTGGTACACACTCAGGCTTGCTCTTTGTAACCTGGGATACAAATCCTGTAAACTTTCTTAATGTAAAATTAGAACAGGGTACAATTTCAAAACTGAGGGATGCAAATTAACTCATGGCTTTATGACAGAGAGATGAATTTTTTCAAAGTGTAATTTGAGTTCTTAAAACTTTGGGAAGATTTTTCAAATTGAAATGGACCAGACAAAGTATTTGGGAAAATGCACAATAGGATGTAAATTATTTACCACTATTAAGATAATACAAATAAGAGTAGGTTTTATTAAATTGGAAAAGCTAGCTTGTGGGTAAAGCTAGAAATAAAGCAAATAAAATAAACCTGCCTTTCTATACAGGGTGGATAAAAACACCAATTAAATACATTTAAAAATTGGTTTATTTAAATCAGATGTTTTTTAAATTTAGTTAAATACTTAAAATTAAATTTCAAATTGACAACTTATTTTAAGGCCTAAACTTATTACAAATTACAATCACTTTAATCAACTACAAAAAATATTCAGCAGTTCATATTTGCTGCTAAGTTTTAGGTAGAAGTCAAACCCCTGAATAATAGTGAAAGTCACTGGATAAACACTTGGAACCAGAGTTTGTGAAAGTGCTAAACCAGCTTTTGACAGCAGTAGCCTCTTTTGCAGGTGCAGAGAGAATCTTTTCTTCATTTCAGTTTTTCAGCTTCCAATCAATTTCTTAACACTGAAATGAACTAGTTGAATAAAGCAGGAAAGCTTGTTTTCCTCTTCCAATCTATGAATAAAAACTAGGTATGAAAAAACGAGATCTATTAATTCTAAAATCTTGAAAGACATTCTGACCAGAAATCATCAGTTCAATTCATTAACTACAGATAATACTTCATTTAATAAAACTGTTAGTTTTAAATGCAAAGCATGTTTTGATAAGGTTTTTTTAAATGTATCCAGCACATTTAAAGTAGTTTTATTGAATAAAAAAATTAAATGTTATTTTTGTGCATTTTAACTGAATTTGAATTTCTATCCAAATAGTGCTTTACACAAATCACAAATAAAAAAAATCAATTCAGTAAATAAGAAATGCATCATTCACCATTTTTTAACAATAAAAAATGTGAAAATTCAGAAACCAAAGAAAAGTAAGTTAAGATATATAGTTGCTTAAATATAGGTATATAGATATAGTGTATCCTCCTGGTTATCAAAAAGAAGCACCAAAGTCCATATAAAAAGACTATATTGAGTTACAAATCAACATGTTTTAATGGTTGCCAACCAATGAGAATCAACCTTTCATTAGGAAAGTAATTAAAAAGTATAAAGATGAATTATATATATCAAGGTTTCCTGCTTGCTGATTTAAATCATGATCAAAACTGGTGATTTAAATCGATTTGCTTTGTTTCTAGCGTTTTTTTTTAATTTAATTTGAGTCTTTGTCAATTAAAGTTCCAAAGAAGAGTGATAAATTTGTAAATATATTGTTCAGTTTATCCGTAGAAAAAAATGCCTCTGAATTAAAAAGTCATATACATCTGTAAGAAAAAGGGAGACTGACTAAACTACACATGGTAAAAGTGCTACATCGTCCCTTATAGCGCTAATATGAAGAAAATATTGAAAGACACCCTATCAACACAATGTGTGTTAAGACAATACTATGAAACTGACCACTGTCTTACTCAAAATAGGGTTTTAAGTGGTACATAAACCTTGCAATAGTCCTCTGTGAATTTTCCGCATAGCAAGTAGGGGTCTGCTTTTATACAAAAAGCAAATATTTGTTTATCATCCTATAAGTTTGTTTTTAGAAATTTTGGCAGAAAGGAAGTCCTTTTCCTTTTCTGCTAACTACTTGCTAATAAAGAATTTGGATTTTTACTTGTGGGGAAAGAAGGCTGCTGTGAATACTGGAAATAAGGAAGACAGACTTTAGGATGGAATAATTTTTCAAAGGAATAGTTAGGGGTATTTCAACAATTTTTTTTTGAAATAATGGTTATCCTTGTTTATGGATCTAGAAAATACAGATATTATGCTGTTTTACAGAATATAAGAAAACTAACAGAACAGGGATGGAAAAAATGCAAGTTAACCTGTAGATATTAAAAACTATATAAATTTTTGGAATAAAATCTTATAGTATCTCTTTTCACTCTCCTTTAAGTGCCTGATCTAAAATCCATTGAAGTCAGTGGAGTTACTTCATTGACTTCAACAGACTTTGGCTCAGGCCCCAAATAAAGTCACTAGAAGAAAGTCTAGAGTAGTGCCTTCTGGCCTGGCATGCTAATTAAGGAACATTGTAAAGTTTTATTTCAAAATTATCTTGATCAGAAAATTTAATAATAATATAATATAATATATATATATAAAATATATATAAATATATATATATATATAATATAAAATTGTATAAAGGGACTATGTAATCATCATGTATTTCAGGGGTGGGTGTGCAGAAGTAGTTCATTCTTACAAAATGTAAATGGTAATGTCCTAAAATTAAGATAGTTTGATCCCTGATATTAAAATTAATGAATTTTCCACTTGGCTGTAAAATGGTAATTTTTTTTTTAAACCAATGCAAAAAAGAGTCAACTAGGGACTTATTGGTGGTCTCAAAGTCAGAAATTCTTCCCAGATTAAAAAGAGGAAATACAGCCTTAACACTAGTCATGTAAAGAAGGGTTTACTTTTATGTATTACATTTACTTCTGAAATAATCTGATTTTTACATTGATACATATGTAAACGATAAGGATCACTAAGAGGATTCTTGCATAAAAGGAGTAGGTTTTGAAAATAGAACAATGTTTAAATGGACCAGGAAGACAAAGCCAATAGGGAGGGTTACAACAATTAAGCAGGGCAGTGTGGCTCAGTATACCTTGACAGCAACAATTTCTTTCAGAAATTAAGGATATTTCATTCTCATCCAAAATATGTGCAGAGTTGCTGTACATCGAACATGAAGTCTCTTGATTTATGTGGGAAGAGTTGATAAGAAGCAAGGTGAAATTAACTAACTATACATTTATGCCACTTTTGGAACACTTATCAGGAAGAAGCTGGTATCCCCGATAGGTTCCCTGAATCCACACATTTTCTTCTGTCTGCAGTAATTAGTAATACTCATTTATATCTGGCTTGATAAAATTTAAAAGTCTGAATCGTCAAACTCAGTACCATACTAGCTCGAGGTCTAAATGCATATAAAACCTACATAAGGATACCAAGAGACATTACCTTCTTCTCGGTCCTTCTCAACACTATCTTCATCAGAGGCCAGGCAACCTAAAAATTCTGGAAGATCACTTAAATTTACAGAACTTTTACTGCCAGGCACTTCTGAAGAAAAAAAAAAAAAAAAAAATTAATTGTACAGATGCTGTATGTCATCATAAGACTTAACAATACGATATCTTCCACTTCTGCTGAAATAGTCGTCAAACAACATTCTCCATCCCTCTAGATCCTCCCCAAAACAGGAGCGTACCCCATTTCTGCTCCACCCGCAAATCAAAGAGTCCTGAAGTGTTAGGTCACTGGTCCCTCCAGAGACAGCCAATGTGATTTTGAAATGACAAGAAGTGCTACTGCAGAGTGAGATGAGGTAGTCTCCTCCACAGAAGAGAAGTATGTTGTCTGCAGTTCTCCTACCCATGAAAAGGAAGGACAAAGCTTAAGTCTCAAATATGTTTGCACTGCTAGATTTCCAGGCCAGCTCTAAACTCCCTTTAAAACACTGATCTTGCTCCAACAAACAGTACTTACCTACAAAAAAAGCTTAACTGAATGAATGCAGTACAAACTAAATCATATGTGACTGAGTAACAGATCAAAAGTCTGAGACAGATGATAGAGATGCACATACTAAGCAATGCAGGGATAGAAACCTTAGGTTCGCAGCTCAGTCACAAGTTGGGAATCCAATGGAAAGTCTAGCACAAATGCCAAATACCAAAAAGTTCAGATACCAGTGTTGCAAGACAACTCCACTGTGGAAAGCCAGTTTTAAATTCCAGTATCTTCTCAACCCTGAAGACATTTCTACAGCAGTTCTTTAGTACCTTAAATGTGGTACCATCAAAGTCCTTTCCCACCCCTTCCAGAGATGTGTGGGTGGGGGATAGAGGAAATGGTAAGTATAAATTCCATTTCCAATAAGATACACTTTTCTCTCAAACATTCTCTACAGATTTTACTACTCCACGTGGAACTAGAAAGGGTTCTGTCAAATGCAGTGATATAGTAACACTGCAGGAGCATGAAAAAATACCAAGTTCTGCTTCCAGAAGCATTTGAGGGGAAAGAGTCTATCCTGAACTGCTGACACAGTGAAGGAACACGCATGGGCAGCCTTATAGATGCATAACACTGCAAGTCATTTTGAAGTTGAGGAATCTAAACATAAGAGAGCTTCCAAAGATCATCCTCAAAGCTTGAGTTTCTCCTTTTTAATCTTTTGCAACCTTCACTTTAGTTCTGTGTTCCAAACATTAAATATTTAAATTGTGGAACACTACGGTGGGGTTGAGGGGCAGCTAAGAAGGCAGTCCATGCAAAGAATTTCTGGAGGTGAATAGTTAACAGGAAACAAATCAAAAGTTTTTTATCATGTGACGTTAAGCTGAATCGTAGCATTAGAGTGGGATTCTGGAATCACTATGGAATGGATGGGGAAAAAATGGAGAAAGGGCAGCGGAGAAGTCTTTTGTAACTGGAAACATTTATCCACAAATGAGATCACTGCTTTGGGGTAAGACTATTGAGAGCTGGGAGAAGAGGATGTAGTTTACCCAATGCTTTCTCGCTGTTTATGACATTTTGCTGTCGGGACAGCGAAGGCCTCCCGGGATCCGGTTTGTCCTCCTGGAAGAAAATAAGGATTCTTTGCAACAGACATCTATCACAAAGCAGCCTCTAGTACATGTTCAGTGAGAGGGAATTTTTCCAGACAGATGACTTAAGTGATACATCAATAAAGGACTTCGGAGACAGGCTAACCCAAATATAAATTGCCTGAAGTTACAGGCAATTTGTTAGTGTGTGTTAAGACCCAAACTATACTTTTCATAATTAAATACTTTTGATTTACACACAGACAACCACGACTGAAAAACAGGTTTTCATGAAAAGTTAACCCAGAGACTAAAGCCAGCTTTGCCTGGCAGTTACATTTCGCCTTTACCTTCTTGGGAGGTGTGGCAGCAGCTGAAGGGAGTGAAACGTGCACAAAGTCATCTGAAATGCAGGGTGGAGGAGGGGAGGTGGCTGGTGTTCCTAGAGGGGTTCCTTTTCCACCTGCTCAAAAGGCAAAGAAAAGTTTAATCACCATTAAAACTCCATATCCTTCTTAATTTGAGTTAATTTCACATTCATAAAGTTCAAGTGATACACACTTCAAATGATCTGCCATTCAAACCTCACAATTTTCAGTTTCATATGGGACATCCAGTTTTCAAACTTCAGTACTTAACTCGGGGTACCCAGTTCTCTGTATCATATTAGAACTTAGCTGTGTAAAATGAGTACTTGGATGTCTAAATGCTGATTTGGAGAACTCAAATGCAGGATTGGCTGTTCCCATTTAAGACGCCCATTCAAAAAATTGTATGCTCCATTCAAGTGTGGAGTAATGATATAGTTAAAGACGTCAAAACTTACGAACAGCAAACTACGTAAGAGAATTTTTAGGGGAAAAGCAGTTTAAAGAAGTTCCAAATACACTTAAGATTCACCTTTAAAGAGCCTGTATGCAACCCTAAGTATCTACACAGATATTTTTTAACAAAGTATCACTTCTAGACCAAGTTAAAAAACCCATTAAAATGCTAACTCTGAAATGCAGTACATACCAGGTGTGCTAAAATATTTGCTATAAGGCTGTGATGAAGTTTGTGAGGACTCCGACGAGACAATTCCTGGAGAGGTTGGTGGAGTGGTCATACCACAAACTGCAGAGGGGCTCCAGATGGTAACCTGTGTCACAATATAAGCAAATCAATTAGGCATATGTAATAAAAACCTATATGAAATACACACATCTGGCCCATGCCCAATGTCAAAAACAAAAAGGTATCAATGAGGATTACATTTAATTCTTTACTATATTAGGTACAGAAGTTATACTAGGAAACTGCAATGATTGCTCAACTGAAAGCAAATGCACCTATTTCTAAAATATTCAAATCCACTGAGAAGCCAATTTAAGGAGTGAAGAGTGAACATCTTTGTAATAACATGCTGGTGTGCCATGGTTAGCTGCATTACCTGCTGTGGCTCAGCTGACAGCTGCATAGACTGTGGGCTCAGAATCTGAGGTAGCTGCCCGTGCATTTGTGATAGGGTTAGCCTAGGAGTGGAATAAGGGGTAGAAGTGGAAGTCCCTGGAGTTTAAAAAAAAGGAACATTCACGTTAGTTTATCAAATCTGATTTAGGTCTTGATGGTCCTTCTTGCAGATATTTAACAGTTTTTATTTTTTTAAAAAATCAAATCCACTCATCTGTTCCTATACACAATCTGGCTATTGGAGAGCAGATTTATCCATTTCCATCCATGCAAAATATATAACAATAATTTTAAGTGGCTAATGATTTGGGGTGTCTAGGTATTTGAGTGTGCAACCTTAAAGAGGTCTTATTCTCAGAAAGTGCTGAACACTTGACCAGCTAATCACTACTGTCAATTCTGAGTAAATGACAGACAAGGCAACAGGAAGGGTATTAGCTCATCCTTCAAGGGAAAAAAAAAAGTCACAGCTTTGTGACACTGCTAGAGAATAGTAATATCAGGACTTCAAATGCGTGTACAGAATAGGGAAAAACAAACAACTTTTCTTTTTGCAAAAGTAGCCTTATAGAACTGGACTCCAAGAAGGGTACATTAGTAAGAACTGTGATTTTTGGTAACATAGCTGGTCTGCTTCCAGTGGATATTAAAAGTGCCAATTAGCTCTTACCGTAGGTGCTGTGTGTGTCAATATAAGGACTGGCATTGGGGTCAATTTGACGAGGCTGCAAGCATATGCTGACTGGCTGTGACACAGAGTAATAGCTGTCTTCATATGAGGCTTCTTTTGGGTCCAGGGAGATTTTGGCACATTCTATCACAACATCATGAGTTTCTAGTCTTTTCCACCTGTAGACAGTTTTTGGAGCCAAAAGAGTAAGTTAGTCTTAAATAAGCTAATTATGACTATAAATCAAGGTTCCTGGACATATTAGGAACTGGTTTGTCGGATGGCTCATTTGTGTTCCTGCCAGCTTTGCATGATCCCAGCTGAAACACGATTGAGGCACCATACAATTGTGTGCCTTGCAATGTTTTAGACAGTTTACAAAGAAATTGCAACTAGATGACTCATAAGAGGTGACTCCAATTTGGCAACATAACAGCTTTGAAACAGATCTATTTGAACCCAGCAGGGTCTTCTGTGGAGCACTCTGGAAAGGAGGAACAGCATACGAAGTCTTGAATGGTCCTGAGCTTCAACACATGGAGAGATCAGATCAGCTACCCTCAGATGTTGGGAATCCAAATTTAGACAAACCAGCAGTGCAGAATCTGAAACTATTTTGCAAGTTGCTATCTGGTATGCCAATTAAGGAGTTTTACTTGTTTTAAGTTTTGGGCATAAATATTCTAATTTCTTTCTTTCACTCTGTACACCTCTTCTCTGTATAACTGAGTAACTAAACTCAGCAGTCAAATTAGAACAGGCCAAGACCTCAGAGGATGGAAGTTCATTGCATGTTAAAGTATAGTAAGAAAAAATGGGAAGCTATCCATTTAGAAGCTGCTTTGCTTTTGGCCATAAGATAAAATTTGAAGCAAGACAGTTTGGGTTAGTATCTTGCATAAAGGGCTTTAACTGACAATTCTGTGCCAATCTAACTCTTTAGAGGTGCTGCCCCCCCCCCCCAAACGCAGCTGGGAGAAGCCTGCAAAATTGATCATTGTGATAGTCAATGGGTTCCCATTTAGTAGTGTTTTCCTAGTGGCTCTGAAAGCACGGGAAGAGCACTATTATGCAGGAACAAGAGTCAATTTCTCCTCTTCAGTTGCTGGGCCTGTGGAGACAAGAGAAAAGCAGCAAGTGGTGCTGCTGCAGGCAAATGGGCCTATTTCTAAAAAAGCTAATACAGCTGAGGCCACATAAAAACACACCTGTTAAAAGAATTGATCTGTTAACCGAATCAAATTTTCTAGGCACCAAATCAGATACACTGAAGCCATTTTAAATACTTAAATCCTATCAAGCACTTTTAACGAGCCAAAGGTAAAAAAACCCCACAATCTTAAAACTTGACCCAGTAAAACAGACATGAGTAACTTATGTCAAATCAAAATGCTCATCATGAGACTGCAGATTCCTCTTTATTTTGTTAAGGAAAAAGAGCAAATTAGTTGTAGATAGTATTGTTACATCACAGTAGTACTAACTGGTTTCTATCATAACTAAAATATCTTCTTCGGGTATTGTAATTATCCACCCACCAGACACAAAATGAAGTTCAACCCCCAAACAAACCACTGGTAAATGACCTATTCCAACAATTTTTGTGTCCCCACCCCCAACTATAACCTAGGATGCAGAAACCTTACGTTTTATCTGGGGTACCTTAGAGTATTGATTGCAGAGTATCACTGGCATAGGACTTTTCTGTTGACAGGCACAAATTTCTGTTGTGAGCCTCCTGAAAAAGACCATCTAAAGACTGCTCATTCACAGCCTTTCCTAATAGAGGAGTGAATTTATATACCTTCGTGGGTCCAGTTCATGGTCCTTGGATCCAGTCACTAATTCTGGATGAATTCGTACATGTTCCATCATTGGCTGGAAAAGTGGGGACAAAACAGATAAATATGTATTTAGTGCATCTGGAAAAGCTATGCACCATATTAAACTCCAAAAAATGGAGCACCAACAAGTAGTTCCAATAGGCAAGGGCTAAAAGTTTAGAGGACAGTTACACAAGTGTGACAGCTAGATTAATTGTTCAGACTTGCTCGTATTTAGAAAGCTGTTCTTGCTTCCACTAAGGTTCCATTCTGCCAGTAATCTGTCATGATCCTGTTTCACTGCACAGTACTCAATCCAATTATATCAATGCAGTAGCTCTGTTTGGCAGATAACTACAATCTTGCAGCTATAAACTACACATTTTTCTTAGCTGATATGAACAAACTATATTTTACCTTGACCACCTCTTCAAAAGTCTCCAAGTTTTCCTTCATACTGTAGTGAGAGCGTAGAAAGGAGACAAAGTTGCAAGGATACATTCCATAAAGGCGGTGAAAGAGAGCATAAACACTGGCATGGAGATGGACGAGATAGATCTCTGCCACATGACCTGGGGGAAATAGTTGGAACCTTTTTACATGATTGAATTGGAGGAGAGAAAGAAGAGAAATTCTGCTGATGAGCTCAAAGAAAATTGAGTGTCAGAAGTTAAGAGATAGTGATTTAAGAATGCCTGTTATGATTCAAGACAAATGACAGTTTGGAAGTACACCTCTACCCCGATATAACGCGACCCGATATAACACGAATTTGGATATAACGCGGTAAAGCAGTGCTCCGGGGGGGGGGGGGGGGGGGGGGGGNAGGGAGGAGGAGGAGGAGAGAGAGAGAGAAAGGCTGCGCACTCCAGCGGATCAAAGCAAGTTCGATATAATGCGATTTCACCTATAACGCGGTAAGATTTTTTGGCTCCTGAGGACAGCGTTATATCGGGGTAGAGGTGTACCAAAGCCTAGCAATGCTTAAGACCATCAGCTGTGTGAAAGGAGAGGCCGCACTTGCACGTCACAAGTGTCAATCAGCTCTGAACAGTAAAATCAGGAATGGAGTATTCATTCAGGCTATCTTTTATCCTGTGTTTGTACAGTACCTAAGGTCCACAACTAGGGAGCCTAGGTGCTACAGCAATACACATCATAAATAATCCTTAAAACAAATCCTTACTATTCAGATTGGCTCCTTTGCAGAAGAGTTAATTTTTCAACAATTGTAGTTTGCATGACTGACTGAACACTAAGCAAATCAATAAGGACACCCCTTTCAGCTCAAAGTCAAATAAAAATCTGATAACCACAAGGAAAAAAATATCACAAGTTTGAATTGTGTAACTACTGGCTTGTCTTTCTGGCCTGTAGGAGCAGCTATGATATGAGTCAATGCCAAAATGGCCTTCTAAATCGCACCTCTATATACTCAACTATGGCGTTTGTTCACAGGGTCACACAGACAGAAGACATACAACTTCTAGAGTTGTGCCCCAAAATGGCTTATGGATTGTCAGAATGGACTAAGACCAATCAATGTTAAAATGAAAAGTCTAATACTACCAGTACTTTAGTGATTACTGGTTCAGAAGCATTGTCAAAAATTCCTACATCCATAGCTAACACTCATAACTAAGAACCTCCAAACTGGCACCTGGTTCAAGCTAGTTGTTTTCTCTCTCACCTTTCCATCTACTAGACCTAACTGTCCATCCATAGCCTTAGAGCTCTAAGAGTTGCATTCCTGCCATGCAGTGGCAGCAGCAGCACTATTGATCTTAGAGCATCACAGAATCCCTCATTTCAGAGTGTTGTACCAATAAGTGCCATAGTGCAAGAGCAAAATCCAGACATTAACTGTCAAAGAAAAGGAATAGCTTTTGCGTTTAGTATCTAATTTTCCCCATTTAACTAACCCCAGGAGTCAGAACTGCAGCCCACCACTAGTCTCTCAAGATAGAGTGCTTGCCAGCAGTTAGCGAAATGGTGCTACTGAATCATACTTGCAACAAAGTCAGATCTCTCACCTGGATTCTTCAAGCACCAGGATGAGACACGGCCAAATATACCAAAGAAATCATGAAGGTACATTTTACCAGACTGTGGAATCATTGGCAGCATGGTTATTAACACTAGGACACCAGTGGTGAGTACTACTACATCTGTGTCAGTCTGCAATGAAGAAAAGTCATCTTAGTCAGAATTAAAATGGAAAAGCTTCATTTTTTCCTGACGCAGCACTAGTACACAGTGGACATTGTATATTTACACTCTAATAAGGTTCCTTACTTTAAGGATGCCTAATCTAAACCTACCTAACTTTGGCTCACTATCACACCTGCCCCTTTAATCTTGCAGATCCCCAAGAGAAAGTCAGGGATTCCAGCTACTATTCTGTCTTCCAACCACTGACCTACTGCCTAAGAATTTGTTGACTTTCTTCAAAGGCAGTCTTTATGCCTGTTCCTTATCTGAATGGAGAGAACCACTACCGGTATACCTATCTCTGCCTGTCTAGAGCTAAACATGCTCTGCCTCCAGAGCCCAAGAGATTTGAAATTTGATATGGGTACCCCACATAGCTGGCAGACGACTAAAACTAGGCCCCAGCTGTCCTCATGTTAACATCTCTTAAATGCATACAAGCCTCTTTCTGTGCAGCCACACAAGTTAAATAGTATACCTGTTATAGTAACAAGGTCAAATACATGATAAAAATGAAACCATTTGGACCAGAGCATAATAATCTGCATCTTGAGTTTAGAGCTTCAGTATTAAAACTTGAGGTTAGCTACAATCAGTTTGTCAGATTGCTGAAATACACATAAAAAAACTGAGCACTGCTGAAACAAAATACTGATGTTAGCTGAAGGTACTGTTGCATGGTAAATCTAAGGTAACTGAAGAGGGCCCAAACTGTAAATTCTGTCTGCCTGATGCCTCCAAGGAAAGGAAAAAAAAAAAAAAGCTTTATGAATAGTGACTCTACTAATGCTAATCTACTATTATAACCTATTATGCAAATTTCTGTACCTTGTATTCATGTATCTTTGCAAACTTCAATCTATTCTCATAACACTCATGTGAGATACACACCGGGTATATATATATATATATATATATACACACACACACTACTTATTTATCAGATGGGGAAACAAAAGTACAGGACAATCAAGTGACTTGCTCACGTTCTCTCAGCAAGTTAGTGGCACAGGAAGGAAAAGAAACCAGGAGTCTTGACTTGCAGTCTTCCTGCTAATCACGAAACACTGTTTTCTCCCTATATTAACTTTAGTATCTTAACTTTTTACATGTTTCATAAAGCAAAGGATACAAAGTTGTACAATTTAGGGAAATTCAGTGCTTATAAAACAAGAAACATTCAGACCTAGGGTTGTCAGGGATCCGCAGAACATCGACTATGTGGGAAGTGACAGTGTAAGCTTCCTCCACCAGTGTGCTTCAATGGAAATAGAGTACGTACTCATTCTGTCAAAATTTTCCTTTCCCATAACCAATTTATGTAAATGGCACCCATATATTACAGCAAGGGCCCCTTATAACACATATAATAAATACTCAGTGTTGACATAGTTCTTACCTTAAGACACTTAAGTAAAGAAAGCAGGAGAGGTGCTTGAGAAAGTTTATGTTTCCAAGATGGCTGTCGTCTTATCACATGACCCAACAGTGAGAGAGTATGTAAACGGGTAGCAGCTTTGCCCATATATTCATTAATTTTGTCCAGTAGGTGCTGAAACCGAAATTGGGGGAGGGGGCAGAAGAGTAGAAAATGAAATGAAATGTTACAGAATATTTACAGGTACCTGATGAACAGGAAAGGACACCAATCTGTATGTTTGACAAGTTGCTCTTCTCAGTTATAGGAATTAAATGTGTTTTACAAGTGTGTCTAGGGAGCCAGATTGAATACAACCCTGTGAGTACAACACAGGGATACAGATTAAGTCTCTCTGTGGTGATACTGACAACAAAATGTTGTTCAGAACAGAATTTGTCATTGTGCTTGGAAACACATTCTGCTCCAAAGTATTCAGCCATTGCAGAAAAAACAGCTGTTAGTTTTGCCAAGTGTTCATTTAAAACATTCCCACGTGCCTGCAGAATCCCTGTATATTCTTGTGCAGCTGCGCTTCCCCCTCCCTTCAATGGGTAACAAATCTAGTAACAGTAATAAGCAGCTGCTGCCACGAGCTGTAAAGCAATTACATTACAAGTAAAAGATATTAAATATCTGTATGAAAGATCTTCTATGAGCGTTGTAATTTCATCTCGTGATCAAGGTGTAAAGTTGATTGCAGTCATGAACCCAGTTTAAGTAATCCATGAAACAAAATGAAGTTTTGTGTTTGAGAATTTTTTTTTTTAAACTAACCTACGCTTACTACACAGATAAAACACATCAATTGATTCTACATCAAGGGAAAAGAAGAATTTTAACTGGCCTTCTACTTAGAAGCTTCTCTAATACTAGAGTAACATCTGCCATGCTCCATGTTCTCCAAAAACTGGAAGTAATTTTACCTTGTCATGAGGCTCTTGCAGTGTGGACAGGATCTGCAATGCCTGCTGAGAATTGTTTTCCAAGTAGTAATCTACTAGCATATTCACAAGCATCGGTCCACGGTCTATCAGTTTGTTGTCAGCAACAAAAAGGAATAGGACAGGTTATAATGAACAAAAGTTTTCTATTGTAAAAGATTAAAATAATTGCAGAATTGAACAACATTCTTACAAGTGCCTCTAGGAAGTTACCCAGGTTTTTAAAAATGAGACCGCCCAATTACATTCTCCCATCCCCAAGTGTCTTTCTGATTGTCTAGCTTGGTGAGAGAGAGGAAACACACCTTTCTAAAAACTGACAACAGGATTTCCTAAAGTGTCCCAAACTAAATTATTAGATGTGTGACACTGACTAAACTTTCGTAGAGAGTCTACAGCCAGTGTTCCATGCTGCTGGGTGGAGTCTGGCAATCAGTTGGAGTCCCTCCTCCGTTCTCCACATGAAGCAAGTTTAAGGGCAAGGGGAGTAATGATGCTGTTCCACACTGAAATGGGTCCACTAATAGCCTTAGGGATGCTCTTAGTGGTAGCAGAAAGCATTCGTATAGCAAAATGAAGAATGGCATTTCACAAGAGGAAGTAATTGTTTGAAATGAGTAAAGTGGATGAAACACCTTCACTTTCTGGACATACTTGGTAGGAAGGGAGCGTGATATCTACTTACAACCGGGTTGTGCATGTTTACTTTAGTACACCACGAAACCCTAGTAACCTTATAAAAGGGTCAAGAAGACACTCTCAAGGAACCAGGAGTTAGAGTTTATCAGACCTTCCAAGAAGTGTCTCTTTTAGCAAGAGGAACATAAGGAGCATTAATCCTTGACGCAATCACTGACTCTGACATAGAGGGTTTCTTCAAAGTAAATAACATTTGCAGGAGCTAATGAGTAGATTTGATAGGGAACTTCAACTTTTTGCTTATTTCTATACAAAGCTTCCTCCAACCCTCCAGTTTAACATCCAAGAGGCACATACCAGAGTTGAGGTTATCTTTGAAGACAGCTGTTATATCTTCCTGGACAAGCAGAACTGAAGAATCCAACATAGAGAAGAGCTCACCAATATTTGCTTGCTGGGCCATTCTGTTTACTACTATAGGCTTATGCACGTGTTATGTGAATGTGCAAGTTAAAACTTCTTCAGGTTCCTCATTGGTGCCCCTACCAGACTGGAAAGACAGAGCAGAGTACAGATAACAGAATATATCTCCCTCATTCTCTCTCATCTCAAAGACCTCATCACTGCTCTACCGGTAACTGCAATATTACCCTTTTTGACAGTTAAATGCCAAAAAAAGTTTGTTAGTGCAGAGTTAAGGCTGCCCAGTGATAGCTTGTACCCTTCCAGAACATCGAGTTCAGCAGAACTCAAACTTCTGAAAACCAGTAAATACAGAGTGAAGGTAAATGCTCAGGCAACCTTAACTCTGCCCCACTAGAGCTGGCAACAGCCAATGGGAATTATATGCATGCACGCCACCTGTAGTCACAGTGTTAGGTATAGCTGTATTGAATGGTGGAGGAATATATTGGAGCAGTTTGGGAGAGCTGTGATTGAGGAGGTCTGGGCCTGAGTCCCCTATGTATATTATCAAAGGAAAGAGGTGCATATGTACCATGAAGCTCCAGTCTACATTATTGCAAATACAGAATTGTGTAGGTTGTATCAGTGGCAGGGCACTGGGGTCTCTTTGCCATGGGTACTGCCAGTAGTGAAGTGGGATATGAGAGCAGTCTGTGGATTTAATGATGGGTACAGGAAAGGATAAGTTTAGGCGGTATCCTGCATTCAAGTGTGCAAGAGTTATAAAAGGGTATGAAATCGTTGTTAAATTTTTTAAGTGTGATATTGTGTTGGGAGAAGAGGCTCAGTGTTTGAGCACAGGGCAAGGGCAGATTGCCTTTTCACTGTAACGTGGACTGAGTGAGAATGTATGTATCATAGGTGTATTGGTGCATCGCTGAAAGACAGCAAAGTTAAAGTTGCATTGGCATTTACCATTACACTATATTTCCTGGTTTTCACAAATCTGAGTTTTGCTGAATTTAATTTTCTCAAAGGGCACAAGCTATCCCCAGGCAACATTAACTTTGCATTAATGACATTTTTTGCCATTTAGTTTCCAAGATTTTAAACAGAAAGAGAAACATTTGTTACTATATGGAGATATCCCTATCTCATAGAGCTGGAAGGGACCTTGAAAGGTCATCAATTCCAGTCCCCTGCCTTCACTAGCAGGACCAAGTACTGTCCCTGACAGATTCCCCCCCATATCCCTAAATGGTCCCCTCAAGGATTGAGCTCACAACCCTGGGTTTAGCAGGCCAATGCTCAAACCACTGAGCTATCCCTCCCCCCTGTTGGTAGGCGACAGTGGTCATTTAGACAGTTCTAGTTCTCACACGGTTTGCAGATGATATGCTGCTGTAACTATGTAACAATCAAAAGACCCTTGGCTGGTCTACACTGGGAACTTACATCACCATAGGTACGTCCCTCATAGGTGTGAAAAATCCAAACCACTGAGAGACGTAGCTATGCCAATCTAACCCCAGGTATAGAATTCTACTGTCCACCTAGCGCCATCTTCTGTTGACTTAGCTACCACCACTTGTGGAGGTGGATTAACTATACCGATGAAAGACCCCGCCCATCGGCATAGGTAGTGTCAACACTGAAATGTTACAGCAGCGCAGCTGCACCACTGTAGAGGTTTAAGTGTAGACATACCCCAAGCTTTTATATACTGCATTTCACCAGAAAATCTCAACTTTACATCATTATCCTCATTTTACAGATGTGAAACTGAGGCACAGAGGGGTGAAATGACTTGCCCAAGGTCACCCAGCAGGCCAATAGCAGAGCTAGGAATAGTCCCAGTCAAGTGGTCTTTCCATGAAGCCACATAGTTGCTATGTGATTTCTCAGTGCTCTTCTCTCATCTTGTATATTTTGTGATAGTGGAATGGGGATAATGATCATGCTTTGAAATATATTCAGTGTGTAGTTGCTAACAGGGCTGGTGAGAGAAATCTCATCCATGGTCTATGTCCCAAAACCATGACAGTTTTATTACATGGTTGTTACAATAACTTTAAGCACTGAGAGAAGACTGATGTCTCTCTCTTTCCTTCTCCACATCCTGGCCCATCATTCCCCTCAACATGTAGCCCCCCACCAACATTTCCAGCTCCCTCTCCCTTTCCCATCCCATTAAGCCATTAGTTGACACTGTAGAAGCCATTAATACATAAGAAAAATTGCTCCTTGCTCTCTCCTGCCTTATGCTGCTGCATACATGTATCACAGACAGCAGCTTACTGAAGGGCGGCAAACTGCCTTGGATATGTAGACAAGCTGCACAGAGATGGGCCCCTCACTCCCATTACCAGCTGGGACTTCTGCTTCAGCCAGTCTTCCCCTCCCAGGCCCCAGATTCACCTAATCTGCCCTTCCTCCAAACCTAGCACCTCCCCCACACATTCTGATCAGCTCCCTCTGACCCCACATGGATGATGTGTATCGTAACTATTTATTTTCTGGTGTTTTCAGATGTTTAAACGTGTATTACCTTCAGTCCCCCTACCTCATATGGAGGGGCAGGGTGAGGGGCTCAGACCCCTGCAGGGGGGTAGAGGTCCCCTACATCCTAGAGTACACACACTGAAGAGGAAAATTCAGGGCTGACCGCCCCCCCCCCCCCCCCCCAATTCCTCTGCTACTCCTCATTCTCCAACCTATTCCTAATCCCTACTTCTTCCCCCTTAACCTGAGCCCTCCCCAACCCCTCTTTTCTCACCAACCCCTCATTTCCATTTATTCTTCTCCCCATAATACCCCCATCCCTCACTTCAGGCCTAAATCCTCTCCCCTACCACCACCTACTCTTTTACCCCTCCCCTTTCAGTGAGCATTCACATGTGTAATTTATTTTCTATTCAAAAAATAGTTTCACACCATCTGAATATTCTGCTGTACTCAGCTGGCATTTCTCCTATTAAAAACCCTGACAGAGACAGATTTTTCTAAGCTGTTTACAGCTCATTCTCAGTGTGACATTACACTCCATATTATTTATGAAAATATGCTTATGATATGGATATGACATAACTAATATGTTTTATGCAAGATCGCTCATGTAAGATATCATTGGAAAGGTTATGATTTACTGAATGTGATTATCCAATTGTGTGCATGTATCATTTCTGTATCTAAAGTTAGGAATGTGGACTATGGAACAATTACTGGGTGTGTATTTGGAAGACACCCAGACAACAGGCCATCAAAGCTGATGGGCCATTAGGAAGAAACAACAAGACTGTGATGATACTAACCTCTTCTCCTTCCTGGGAGGCATCCTGGGACTTAGCTGTGACACTACTAGGTCAGGTGGTCTTGTCACCTAATACTAAAGACTAAACATTATCTTGGACTTCTTGTAACTTTCCACTAAAGGGGTGGGGGGGTGAAGTTTGGGAAACTAAAGATTCACGCCTTATGTAAATCTTATTTAAGGGTGGGTAGGAAGGCAAACTGGACTCTCCTCCATTGCCTACCCAAGAAGAAGGACTGCTGAAAGAACCTGAAAGGACAAAGGAACTAACCTGAAGGGAAAGGCAGGGGTGAGTCCAGACTGAGACAGGGGTCCAGTCTGTAAGAAGAAATATCTGGAACTCTGAGCTACGGAAACTCTGCATCCTGCCTAATTCAACATTTAGGGCCAGAAATTACATTTTGTAACCCGTTTCTTTAGTGAATCAAGCTTAGTTTGCATGTTTTGTTTTATTTGCTTAGTAATCTGCTTTGTTCTGTTTACTATCCCTGTAACCCTTTAAAATCCGCCTTTTATGGTTAATACATTTGTTTGGTTTATTATTAAACCCCGTGTTTGTGCAATTTCTAACTGGGGGGGGGGGCAAGAAGTTGTGCATATCTTCCTCCACATTGAGGGAGTGGGTGAATTTATGAGCTTACTTTGTATAGATTTCCCTACAGCGCAAGACAGTATTATTTTGGGTTTATTCTCCAAAAGGGGTGTACACGTGAGTGCTGGGTGAATCCTCTCACACAGCGCTGACTTCAGTCTGTGTCTGCAGCGGGGTGTGGCCCTGCCTGTGTGTGTGCTAGAGGAGGCTTAAGAGTCTGGCTCAGCAAGACAGGCTAAAGGGGGCCCAGGCTGGCAGAACAGGTCGGCTCAGTGGTATCTCAGCACATCAAGTGGCACCTTGAAAGGGGGCAACCTGTCACACTCAGATTTCTGCCCAGGGGGGGTTTCAAACTTAGGCCATGTCTACACGTACAGCACTACAGTGTGTCTGGTGAAGACGCTTTACGCCGATGGGAGAGAGCTCTCCCATTGGCATAAAAAAAACACGGCCGCAAATGACAAACTATGTCAGCAGGAGAAGTTCTCCTGCCAACATTGCACTGTGCACACTAGCGCTTGTCAGTGTAACTTATGTTGCTCAGAGGGTAGAATAGTCACACCCCTGAGCGACGTAAGTTTTGCCAACATAGGCAGTAGCATAGACATAGACTTAGTTGTAGGCTCAGAGCTACAGTGAGCATGTACATAGAGTTACTTGCATGCCTGTTTGTGTGCCTGATAAACTGGAGAAGCAAACTCTTTTTGAAAAAAGATTTTAATTTGATGTTCCCCAAACGGCTGATGGGTGCCATGCACGCTATTGGGATAACCTTTGAGATCACGGCGCAATGAGCTGAGCCCTGGTTTGAGCTCTATCAGCGAGCAAAGATAGGTTGCCAGAACCTGTCAACTTCAACCAAAACTTATTTTTTCCTAGGTGCTGTATTTCTGGAACCCTTTGGTCAAATGCCCCCAAATTTGGATCACTAAAATAACCCAAGCCCTCAAGAGGCATTCCAACTTTCAAGTCAATCCATGTAACCATGTAGATTTCAGAGCACTTAGAGTTGAGCTTTAAACAGAAAAAGTTGGTCTTAATCTTAACTATAGCAGAGCTCTCACTCTGCTGTAATGTTAAATGGAAGAGGCTACTAGGGATATTTTACCTATGAGGGATGCATATGCATGGGAGAAAGTTTATAACCCTCCCTTCACACGCAATAAAACCAATAAATTATATGCAACCTTGAACATTAGACCCTGTTTTGTTGAGAATATGTTGGCTGAGACACCTGGATTACGCCCTTCTCCTCAGAGTGCTATGAATCTTCAGCGTAGATCTGGTCAGCCAGTTATGATGACAAGAGAAAGCAGTTGTGAACAAAGTGGCAAAAGCTCCCTGAAAGCACCAATCCTCCTTCTCCCATAGTGGCCCCTAATGTAGCTGGGCTTCAGAACAATTCACACATACTCGGCTTCACTGAGGAAGTAGCCTACATGCTCAAGATTCTCTTTCCTCCTCCCATATTTTCAGGTCAGCTGCAATCCAGCCTCATTCCAGAGAGTTACTTACAACCCTTCCTCAGTCTTCCAGCTGCTCATAGCCCTTTAGTGAATGAGAGCAACTCTGAGTGGAAAGGTTGGTGTGGGAAGGGGTAGAGAAAGGAAAATGAGAGGGGGGGAAAAGGTAATAAAGTGTAGATGAAGGTAACTGTGCTAGAGTATGACCCAAGAAACATGATGGTATCTGTCAATCCACTGTAAGGAGACCCCAATAAAAGTAGTATGGAGCTGGATTAGAACCTAGGAAGGGATGATCTGCAGCCTAATTGCATTAGGTTTCCTGTGACTAAACTAGCAATTTGTAGAGTTTCTGTGGGGTAGGGAGAAATATTTACCATATTAGCAAAAAATGGTCTACCAGGTCAGCTGCTGACAAGAATTTTGATGACTTTGCTGAGATAGGAGGAATCTTGTTCACATATAGATGTCTAAATATGGAGTGGCACATTTGTATTAATATACAGAGGGCAAAACTGAACTGCATTCAGATCAGTTTTTATGACAGTAATGTTTTACTACATTAACCTTTCAGATTCCTATTTTGAATACATGGATGCATAAGCCACTGCTGAGTTCATAACTAGTAGCCAAAATTCCATAATTTACTAATGTAGTTCTATTCTTTATTTTACCCAAAGGAAATCTAAACCAATATCAACCTCCCCAGATAATGCCAGCAAACTGTCTTTAGACAGTTATTCTATATCCATATTAAAACATGTCAATTCTTACTAAATGGGACACGGTGATTTTATTTACCCAAAAGGTATACAAAATGTTAGACTAGCAGAAAACCAGCACAGTGACATTTCTGACTACTTGCTTGGTTTCATGAAACAAGATAAATGAATTACAGGAAGAATAATTTTATCACCTATATAGGTAAAATTCTGAAAAATATGGCCAGTCACATTCTTTAGTAGTGTGCAGCCTGCCCACTTAATTTTTTTTAAAGGGAACAAATACAGTTAACAGTACATCACAAACAGGAAGTGAAATGAGCAAAGACAAACTTGAGTGGATTAGGAGTCAAAGCACAGATATACACATACACCACCCTGCTCCGAGTCCACAATAAATAGTGCTGGGATCCTGGTTTATTGCCCAACTAGCAGAAATCACAATCTCATGAATACACCAAGAATGGCAGACTGTGTTAGGAGTTTCCTAAAGCAAGAGTCATCTTGTGTTTGGAACCCTCAAAGTCAGTGTTCATATTTAGCTGGACAATAGCAGGCTAAGCATTTAGCATAATGGGGAAGGAAAGAAAACAAACCAGTCACTTAATAGTTAAATCTCAGTTCCTAAGAACATAAGGTGAAACATTTAATTCTAACATGAGTCAAACTGAAAGTACCCTGCTTTGTTATCTTGAAGTCAAGAGCCAAATCAACAGCAACGAGAAGATCATAGCCTATTATGGGTCAAGCAGAATGGGATGCTGTAGTTTATCTGTTAGACTGTTTAGCTGTAGAATCAGTCAGTGTCAACTTTATCAGGACTTTAATACCCAGGATTAAGAAACTAGGTGAGATACAGGGTTCAGATTCACACCCAGTTAGCCCTTTCACATGTATTGAGATGTTTTTCTAAACAAGGACTGAAATAGAGACAATTCAGTCAAAGCAGGAAAGAGAAACTACTTCAGTTTAATATAAAGGGCATGCCTGTGAGTTAGAAAAATGCTGTATTACATTTTGAATCTTTCATACAGAAGCACGTCATGCTAAATATACAAGACCATACTCTACATCCTACTTGCAACTGCAGTGCTTCATAACATTGTTTTTGGGGGGGAGAGAGAAAAAAAACACACCCTCTGCCTTCTAGCGTAATGTATTCTTAAAGGAAATCTGTAGAAGGTCCCTTTAATCTCACTTGTGAATCAAGCAACATGCTAAATCATCAGCAGTACGTAAACTTTAAAGTTACAAGTTTCCCCTCTTTTTCTACCTTGAAGGACTAAAGTCTGATGTTTTCATTTCAGTTATTCAAGCTTCTGGGCAACCTCCTTTCTGGTCCTTCAAGGAAAAATATGGTATAAAGCCATTTAAAACATTTACTAGATCACCAAATCTCAGATCAGTTCTTGCTGAATAAGCAACTATTACCAATTAAAATCTCTTTCTGTGATAGAAACACAAGCCTTTGTCAAGTAACCACAGAGAGCCTGGTTTTATGCTTACCACAATAATCTCTATTCTGCAAATACTGAAATCTAGGCTGAATAGTTGAAACCAGTTACCTTGGCTGTATCCAAGTAAACTGGACACTTGCCATCATTGTCTGGTTTTGATGTCAGCTTTACACTGCAGTGCTGATAGCTTGACATTTTGAATGCAAACATCACAACGCTCTAATTCCAAGGGAGAACCAGTGTTAACAAGTTTCACTTTAGAAGTTATTCTATAATCGACCTTTACACCCAAATTAGAAAGGCAACTACTGTACTGATTTTACAGTATGAACAATCTAGAAAATAAATCCCAGTAGATAAGAGTTAGAACTGTGCTAAACAAGGAATATATCACATAACGTATCATTAATATAAAATAAAGCAAACATGGAAATCACCTGGTTAATCTGGAACAGAGAAATAAGACTGTTTAAGTTGTACTTTTTTCCAAGAGTTGCTATTAAAGTGTTAAAATAGATTAGCTTTATTATTTTAGAACAAGGGCTAGTTGCCCAATAAAGACAACTTAGAAATCAGAAAGGGTCAGCCTTTGCAGATGCAAAGATAATTTGCTGAAACACTCCATGAGCTTTAGCTAGTGTAGATAAGAGGGGCAGCTCTAAGTACATGATGGTTAATCCTCTCCCCCTATAGCGCATTAAGGACGACAATATCAGAGGAGGCAAAGGACTTCTCCTGTTTAAGCTGAAGTGATCTAAAAAAGTATCTCCATACTACCACTCAGATATGGCTCTCCCCAGAGGTACTGAACTGTATTAGAGAGCATGTCATTTAAAGAGCCTGAAGCTCAGTATACAGATCAGGAGCGAAAGGTTCCTTAAAGAATGTAAAGTATGAAGAAAACGTTTGCTTAGGAACATTACATTCTTAGAAAGCCTAGAAGAAAACTTATTTAGTACAATTTCTAATTTGAGAAGAGTTGTGCTAGTAGCACACGAAAGGAATAACCAAACGATTTTTAAGAATGCATACCAGCTAGTCAACGGAAAAGTAGAGACAAATGCAATTTAATGAAGAGGCAGCTTGGCAAATAACTAAAGAAGGGCAATGTCTTATTGATCCTAACCTAGATATGCACAGAAAACTCTCATTCACATTGGAGTGTTTGCCCATTTAAAAAAAACAAAACAAAAAACAAAACAAAAAAAACGACAGGATGAGGCTTAATTCGACTCTAGAGCAGTGGTTCCCAAACTTCAACAACCTGTGAACCCCTTTCACTAAAATGTCAAGTCTCGCGAATCCCCTCCTAAAAATGAATATTTCCAGGGATTTTCTCCTTTATCTGAGTATAAATTATAAAAGCAGTGATCTGGGAAATATTAAATTTGTTTTTATGACATGCATATTAATTATTTATTATTATTTATTACAGTATTTGTATTACATTATGAAAATGGCAACACTCTTCCAAGATCTCACTTTCGTAGCTTGTATCACTTTGAATAAGCCTGTTATCAGACAAGGCTCCTATGTTTCATCAAGGAGTATCAGATGTGAAACAGCATGAAGGTATTTAAGAAGAGTTCCTCCTACACAAGCATTCAGGTCTTGAGCAGTCCAGGAAAACAATTCACATTACAACAAAGCTTAAACTTGTTCTTCATAATAATTTAAAAAAAACAATACTAGATGCCTATTTAATTTAAAAAACAGCAAAAAATATCCACCTCCCTTTCCATTTCTTATAAGGAGTCTTGAAGTTTAAATCTCCTCAGTGTGATAGATATGCTTACTTTGATCTGCTTAGCTCTTGGAATTCCAGGGGCTCTGGGCTGCTGGCCCCGTGCTGCCCAGGGTCCCTAGGGACAGCTCTATCCGCCATTATGGATTTTTTTCCCCAGACCCCCCAGTAACATTTTGTGAACCCCCAGGGGGTCACAAACCCCAGTTGGGGAACCACTGCTCTAGAGTCTACCTGCAGTGTGTGTCTGTTATAACAGGTGTCAACTATTTAAATCTTCTGCACATAGACGGGATAGAAAATGTCTCAAATTGTAAAGAATCCCTTTTCAACAGGGTAGCATCCAGAGTTAACAATTGTGACAAATACAACCTGATAAAAGTTTGGTAAACAGCTCCCAATAAAAGCCTTCTATGTGCATTTTTTATTAGTCTCTAACATTTTATAAAGAAAACTCACTTTCCAATCTCTTTCAAGTAAATAACTTGACTGACAGCGAGATCCTCTAATCACCTTTTATTCTGATATTCTTAACTCAAATATGTTCAATGAAAAACAAAAAGATACAACCATTACCTTGCAGCAAGGATAGGCAAACTTAATTTAAAAAAACTGCTTTAATGAAATACTGTGAGTGAAACAATGCACAAATCAGAAAATCCTAAATTATGGTTCCCACAGTAACCAGAACCTCCCTGGCCTGCCTGTATTTGTATTAAGTTCTGCTGCTCAGTATGTGACTTACTACGTGCACTGAAGCCAAGTAACAGCAGCTGTAGTAACCACAACTGAATTTCCTGACAACAGCTGCTATGTGACCACGTTGCATGTATTAAAACACAAATTTAACAGCATATAGTAATACTAAGTACAGGATAGCAGAATTCTGGTCACTGTGGGAACCATAGCCTTGAATTTCCTGATTTGTGCATTTAAAGTTTCACTCATCATATTGCATTAAAACAGATTCTGAAAATTAAGAGTATTTGCTTTTGTAAAAAAGAGAGAGTCTGAAAACTGGGGCTTACACTGCAAGTATCACAAGTGTATACGTACTGGAACAAGGAGACCAAAGTCATCTTCATTTTGATTCAAATCCTCCAACATTCATCGGGAAAATGACTGTATCTTAAACATTTAATCCTGTCTCATTCCCAAATACAAAGGTAATGAGAGAGTGCATGGGTCTACAGTAACAAGATGAAGTCCGAACTGCTGCTGTTGCATCTTTCTTTACTCTTTGCTCCCAGCATTGGGAACAGCAATACAGTGTTATGCCTGCTCTTCTGAAAAGAAAAATTTTAACGCCAATTTCAAGATATGAACACAATCCACCATATGGTATAGTAATACAGTAAAGCCTACAACCCCCATTATGGTAGGTGCTGCTATATAGACATTGTAAAAATTGGTCAGGAACCAGCAAAACCAAACTCTCCAAGCTCCAGAAAGACAGTCATACAGGCTTAAACTTTTATATCTGAAAAGTCCTAGATTCATGGAAACTGAATGATTCCAATACATTACTTCACCACCACACAAACTTTTTAAATTTTACAAGTCCTGAACTATTCTTCCCCCCCTCAGAAGTCATCCCACAAAATCAGGATTGAAATACAACAGAGTGTGCAGGGGAAGCTTTTAACTGCTGTTGGGTATGCTGTACCTGTTCTGTGGACAAGTAGGACTTCAGTTTCCAGTGCTGTCAATCTGGCACCTTTCATGATCACTGAATTGAAAAAAAGAACAGAGAGGTTAGCATATGCTACCATTAACACTGTTATAAAGCAGTGGAAAAGGCCTGCTGTTATGTTTCTCTGCAGTTTTGTAGTTCCTACATTACAACATCAGCCCCCAGTTTGAGTAACAACCAAAAAAGTTGCACGGTTACGTCTTCTGGTTCTTGTTAGGCTAAAGGCACAAGAGAATCAACAAAATGTTGGCCTCCACATTCATATTTTTGCTTAATTATATGAATTTACAAAACCTGCTATGAAGAGAATTTTTTTAGTTTATATTGTTTAATGTTAATAAACACAGATTTTTTGATTTAAACATTCCCCTAGAGAATCATGAACCCAAATAATTGGACAGCGAAGAGGACTGTAGACAGAAGTGAAGATGACCATTCCATTTTTCTGTCCAAATTGAGCAAGATACAAAACTAAAATTAAAACTGTAGAAAATAAAAGATTAAAATTCAGTTTTGTCTATAGTGTTCGTAACAGAGTCAAGGACTTGATTTAAATATACATGTTTTATGTTGACAGGATTGCTTTAAAAAAAGGAGGTGAATTTTTTTTTTTTAATAAACACACTTGTGCATCTCAAGATGATTCATTACAGAAAATAATTCCATTCACACACCTAAACTTTTGGGCCATTTCTATTACTTGGACACATTGCTATGAGTTAGCTGAGGGCTGTAGAGCAGTCTCAGATGTTTATAAGATCATATAATTATTAAGCTTGACACTTCAATGATTCTCATGCTCAGTACCTTTACTGGTAAGTTGTGTTTTAAAATGTGAGCTGGGTTTATCCAGTTCACGGGTGAAGCCATGGACACACCAGATACCCTACTGAGGGTCTGTCACAGTACAGCTGCCTGGCCTTGCATAGAATCGCAAAAGTTAGAAATGTAGAAAGATTTAGACCACTGAGTCAATCCCTATACAAGCAATAAGCACAGGCCCCTCAAAGGGGGGTGGGGGGGGAGGATATCACTTGATCCGCTTGAAGAAAAAGGTTTTTGGTATAACTGGGTAGAGTGGCAGCCGAGAAGTTATATTTAAACACCTTCCAAAGAGGTACTTTTCAAAAGTTATTATGCACATGGGCTTGATTTTCTATGGGGAGGTGAGAGGTTATTTCTTAGCACGTATAGAGCAATTTATACAGTAGAAATGATGTAGGTTAACTTATGTTGTATTTCAGTTTTCCAATTAACTGACTTAGCATTTCTTCTTCCAGTGAGTCTCATTACTCCTTTAGGTTTCAGAGTAGTAGCCGTGTTAGTCTGTATCCGCAAAAAGAATAGGAGTACTTGTGGCACCTTAGGCCTGGTCCACACTAGGGGGGGAAGTCGAAGTAAGATACGCGACTTCAGCTACAAGAATAGCGTAGCTGAAGTCAAAGTATCTTACTTCGAAGTACCCGCACTTACCTCGCGTCCTCGCGGCGCGGGATCGAAGTCCGCGGCTCCCACGTCGACTCCGCAACTCCGCTCGCCCTGCTGGAGTTCCGGAGTCGAAGGGAGCGCGTTCGGGGATCGATCTATCGCGTCCAGACGAGACGCGATAGATCGATCCCCGCTACATCGATGGCTACCCGCCGATCCGGGCGGGTAGTCTGGACGTACCCTTAGNAGTCAAAGTATCTTACTTCGAAGTACCCGCACTTACCTCGCGTCCTCGCGGCGCGGGATCGAAGTCCGCGGCTCCCACGTCGACTCCGCAACTCCGCTCGCCCTGCTGGAGTTCCGGAGTCGAAGGGAGCGCGTTCGGGGATCGATCTATCGCGTCCAGACGAGACGCGATAGATCGATCCCCGCTACATCGACGGCTACCTGCCGATCCGGGCGGGTAGTCTGGACGTACCCTTAGAAACTAACCCATCGGATGAAGTGAGCTGTAGTCCACGAAAGCTTATGCTACAATAAATTTGTTAGTCTCTAAGGTGCCACAAGTACTCCTATTCTTATTACTCCTTTAGTTTACTTAAGTTTTTGCCTGTCATTCTCAGGATGGACAGTGAGGAAAAATACACATTCATGTGTAGGAACAAAGACAAGATTACACAAAGTGATAGCTGCCAAGCGTTCCCAACAGAAGCAAATAAGAAGTGGTGAGAGGAAAATGGTTGCAAGTTCAAAGTTGGCAACTTAGTTGTATTTACAAGAGGTATATCTTTCGCAACAAACTATCCAACAATGTTCCAATAACCTATGTTACTAGGATGGCTAGAGCATAGACATTTTGCTCTTCCCCTTAGCAATAAGACTTTAATTCAGTTTTCAGCAGTCATGGCTGGACAGTCAAAGTGAAATTTCACAGTCCATTTATAAACAAGCAGTGTTATGGTCAGAGTCCTTCAATAGTCAAATGTTTCAAATGTAAAGGCTATCCCTTCACAGTCTAACTGTTAGGCTCTGACTGACAATTCCAACTGGGATCAAAAGTAACTACCATAGGAAGTCTTGCTAAACAGGAGATTATTAACACCTGTTTCAAATTCTCATCAGAAGTTTGTTTTCAAGTGTTTTCCAAAGGAGATGGGTGGTTCATTATTTTTATATGGATTGGACCACACGAGCATCCAAAGTGTGCCAGACACTTTCCAAAGTTAAAATTTGAGGCCTTTGGGAAGGGACTGCATTTTATGAAGGCAACTGAGATATGAAGGAGAGAAAGGAATAAAACACACAATCCTTTATTAAAAGCAAAACAAAGAAACAGCCAGCCCTCTCTCTAGCCTACGTTCAGAGAGTTAATGCACTGGCCTTTCACTCTAGCAACCGCATTCAAACCCTGAGTAGATCACAAGTTGACTAGTGGGTTGGTCTCAAACTCCCCTCTGAATATGTCTACACCTCTAAGTTTGACTGTTAAAACCTTCACACATTTTTAATAGGCATACTACACATCAGGATTGAGGTAAATAGGCAGAACTGTATGGGAGAAAATTGCTTGCCTGCAAGCAACACTGTCTACAAGCAAGCAGTCTGTTCCTTGATTTCCCTGGACACTATCTGCAAGATTATATAATGGAGTTAGAGAGCTAGATGCCTCAATTGTTTTTTGGGATATGGAGTCTGCCAAACATAGGATGCTGGTGAATCCATTCCAGAACAATAGTGAAGTAAAGTTATTATCATTTCATGACTGTTTCGTTGCCTAAATGAACAGAATTGGTGATCCAAGTCTAGTTACTAAGGCACATATCCACATCAAACCAGTGACAAGTGAAACCTATTTTGAGACTGAGGCCAAAAACAGAAGAGGCGTAAGTTCTAGCCTACTCTTTTACTCTACTATGGACTTGTCTACATTGTCCTTTTTCTTCAGATCTCCCTCTGTCATACCACCAAGGCAGGTGCACCTACAGTAGTGGAAACACTACTGTAGACAGAGTACAGGCTTTCATTTAAAAAAAAAAAAAAGAGCGTCCTCTATAAATGCTTAGAATAGGTCTAGATGACACTGGTAAAAACACCAACAGCAGCTCTTCACTAGTGTGCTTGCTATCGTTAGAGCACGTGAAGCTATATTGGGCCTGGTCTACACTAGGTGGTGGTGGGAATCGATCTAAGATACGCAACTTCAGCTACGAGAATAGCGTAGCTGAAGTCGACGTATCTTAGCTCGACTTAGATTGACTTACTTTGCGTCCTCACGGCGCAGGATCGACGGCCGCCGCTCCCCCGTCGACTCCGCTTCCGCCTCTCGCAGTGGTGGAGTTCCGGAGTCGACGGGGAGCGCGTTCGGGGATCGATTTATCGCATCTAGACGAGACGCGATAAATTGATCCCCAATAGATCAATCACTACACACCGATCCGGCGGGTAGTGTAGACGTACCCTTAGTGTTAGTGTAGCAGTGGGAAATTAAGAAAAATGCCCATGTAGAAAAAGCAGATAAGTCTCACAAGCACAAGGTTCCACAACACGGTGAAAGGAGTGTGGGGAAGCATTGCTGGTGATGTACCTGTTCTGTAGATAATTGAATGTCAAACTTTAGGCTGACAAAGATGAGGATGATAGTAAAGAACATGGCTGTTCTATTAGAGATGTAGTTATCTAAAATATTTACTCAGCTTCCCTAACTAATTAAAACCTGGAGTGACCTTGTGCCAGTAAATGCAGAATATTTCTAAATGACATGTCAGTCAGTGGATTGTACACTATTACTGCTCTATTTTTATAGAAGTACTAACAATCTTCACTCCAACAAGCTGTTTTTTGAAACATTTGTAACAACATTCTACATAAGTTTCAAATTTATACTGTACAGCATCTTGCAACCCCATTTGATATATTGCTGAAGTTAAATGAAAAGAGCAAGTAACACAATGCCATGAACTAAAAACGGTTAAGGCAAATTAAATACTTTTGCCGACACAGGGTTTAAATTGAATTATTTGTCGATGTTAGTCTTAAGCTGTCAATTGTGGCTCTCTGATCAACCTGGTCTATAATGCTCACTGTAAGATGAAGGAACACATATTAGAGCTCCACTCTTGAAGACTAAGCTACAAGTTGTCCTCTAATAACTAAATCCATTTTAAAGCCAATTTTGGAAAAGTATTTAAACCTGTATAAGGAGGCAATGTGTTCCAATGGAACAAGCACAGGTCTGGAAGATGTATACCCATTCCTACCAAAGACTTGCTGTATAATCTTCTGCAAAAAACACAGACATCACTTGAGTTTCTCTTCTGTAAGGTGGGGAATACAGATACTTACCCTACTGTGTAAAACACGGAAATCTTCAGATGAAGAATATCACAGCTGTTTGATATTATTATATCCACCTAAGATTTGGAATATTGTCAGTAGTAAACCATCTGACCCTTGCCTAACATGAAGAACAGTCACTTCTTTCATCCCCATTTACATTGTGCACAAGACAGACTTTAAACAAAATTCCTTATTTCCCAATTTGCATGCTCTCAGTCCCGTTAGAGACAGTAAATTCAGCAAGATACTGTCAATGCTTGGAGTTTGCAGGATGAAAATGGTGAATCAATAACTTTTCCTCCAGTTTATCACTAGGTATTTTAGCCTCTAATGATTTATATATTTTTTGTGGCTAATTTTAATATCTTCTACAAGAAAAGTCAAGATCCCTTGGTTGGGTATTTAAAAAAAGAAAAGAAAAAGTGAGCTTAAGTGTTTATACACACACAAGTTCATCCCCTCCCATTGAAAAATAAGAAATAGCTATAGCCAATTATCCTAATCTTACATTCAGGAGCTTTCACAAAAGAGAATCTTATTAAATGAGTCAAAGCAGTAGGACTAAAGAATTGGCCCACAGAGAAGGAGGGAGAAGCCAGGAAACCTCAATTATGGAACCTATAAAAGATGTGTTCTTTTCAAGGTGCAGTTTGCCTACAAGGCATTGTAACCAGTCAAGGAACAATAGACTGAGGCCAGAAGGGAAAGGGTAAATAAAGCATCTGCACAGTGAAAGAGATAATGGGATCTCTCACAAGGTACAGGACTTCCACACACATTTTTGTCAAGAGAAAATTTTCTTCTGTTGTGAGCTTTTATCCCAAGCAGAAGAAAGGAACACACATTCCTTCCATAAAGGTATTACCACTTACTACAGTAATATAGATTTAGACAAGTGAGGCACTTTTTCCATTGCTGACATCAGTATTTTACCCCACTTGCAATTATTTTAAGTTTGGCGGGGGACGGAGGGAGAAGAGACTAACAAATTGTTTCAAGATGCACCCCATAAGTGAGAAGAAATGTTTTAAGTTACCAAACACAGATATGCATCAACAGCACATGACCTCCACTAACATCCTGGACTCTTCACAATCATGAAATAGACTTGGCTATGGTAATACAAATCTTAAGGCTCATACTACTCCACCTAACTAGTATTTTAGGCAGACACCACAAGGTGCTGCTTAACCAGCATTACTGGACATAATGGGAGTGAATGGTGGTATAATCATTCCTTTCAATGAGAACTCAGAAATTGATAAGCAGTTGCTCCTCATAACTCAGGAGCCCTCACATACAGTCCTGAAAGGATCAATCGTGTCTCCTCTCACTTGAGATACAAGACTTCAGAGAGAGACTATGTATCGCCATGGGCTCTACTGCCATCAACATACCAACAGTGCCCAGTTGTACACTTCCTTCTCAGGTAAGACGATCATCATTATCACAAAGGTAATGGATGAAATAAGTGACAATGAAAAACAGCAACTCTCAACTCAGAAGAGAATAACGCTTGTATGGAGAGGGAAACACTGAACAGCTAACCAAAGCACTGACCACATACACCTGCTCTCCAATTGTCAAAACAGTAATTACCCTAAGGCTATGCAAAGTTAATCTTTTCTCTCTGGCTGCAGAAAGTAGCAAGAAATGTCCTTCCACTGCCAGACTTACAAAGCTGCACTGTTTCCTCTCAGACCTAGCAACTATGATGTACACCAGGGGTAGGCAACCTTTCAGAAGTGGTGTGCCGAGTCTTCGTTTATTCACTTTAATTTAAGGTTTCGTGTGCCGGTAATACATTTTAACGTTTTTTAGAAGGTCTCTCTCTATAAGTCTATATTATATAACTAAACTATTGTTGTATGTAAACTAAACAAGGTTTTCAAAATGTTTAAGAAGCTTCATTTAAAATTAAATTAAAATGCTGATCTTAAGCTGCCAGCCTGGGGTTCTGTTCACCTAGGCCAGCAGCGGGTTGAGCAGCGGCCTGCGGCCAGGACGCCAGATGGCATGGGGCTGGCAGCTGGGACCCCGGGGCTGGCAGCTGGGACCCCAGACCTGGGGGGGAGGGGGGGCAGGGCAGAGGGCTGTGGGGGTGCAGGGCAGAAGGCTGGACGTGTGGGGGGGNTGGGGAGGGAGATCAGGGCAGAGGGATGGATGTGTGTGTGGAGGTGCAGGGGTGAGGGCAGAGGGCTGGGGTGCTCCCAGCCCCCTGCCATAAGCTGCTCAGGAAGGGATATGCCCTGTTCCCCTCGCTTCCCCAAGGCCCCGACCCTACCTGTTCTCTGTCTCCTCTACTGAGCAGCGAGCACGCTGCGGCTCAGCTCCGCCCCCCGGGAGGGAGGGGCAGGAAAGCACCACACTGGGGGAAGAAGCAGGGGAGGGGGGGAGCTTGGCTGCCACAGGACCAAGCTTCTGCCTCCGGCCCCCGCAGGGGAGAGCAGTGGGCGGGGGGGCTGAGTGGGGCTGGGACTGCAGCAGGCAGCGGCGTGCCACCCAAAATCGGCTCGCATGCCATGTTTGGCACACGTGCCGTAGGTTGCCGACCCCTGATGTACACATTTGTCTAGTCTTAACCAACACCACTATGTAGCTGGGATTACAACAGTTCAAACAATAACTCCAGCATGTTATAATATGTGGCAGCCTGCATTTCAATAGAATTAGCCACTAGTAACACATCACACATCTCCTCTGCCCTGTTCACTTCCAAGTCCAATGTAAGCTGCCAATTCTAAACCTAGTTACTAACTGCTGAGTTAAAAATCATAGTTGCCTAGCCCGTCCATTTTCATCTACCTTTTTGCAGAAGGTTACCCTCAACAGAAAGGAAGGGGGACAAAAAAATCAAGGTTAAACAGACAAATCCTAGGATAGTAAGAGCAGAGTCCAATTCAGTGTTTTTTATGCTTCTCTTGAAATTGTGTTTTGTGCCAAGATACTATGCTAATTGCTTCCCTACAAATACCTGACAGAGGAAAAAAAGAAGAAAGTTAAAAAAGCATGTCAGGAAAAGGGAAAAAAAATGAAGCTTGGTAGGGCTGATACTCTTTGGCCCTTTGATAGAAGCCATGGACTTATTGCTAATAAGCCATTACTAACCTGAAAGAGAATTTTTTATTTTGGCTCTGCTTACAAGACTCAAAACAAATTAGTAATAAAAAGGAACAGCGTGATCCATTTGACTATACTATTTTTATTGAACAGTAAATACCTTTTCAGATCCCTTAGGTAAACTAACAGGCAAGTGAAGGGCTCTACACTCCACAGCGATATATGAGCATCAAGCCTCTCCTAAATCTTGAGAACAAATTTCTATCAACAACAGTACTCTTGGCAAATATTCACTGAACTGGGCTGCAATTATGCTGCTCTTGAATATAGTGCAAGACAGATAAGGTTACTGGTCTGGTTACACTAAGCATTTTAACTCCCATAGAAATTAAGGAAAATACTTGATACCTTAACATGCAACCCAGAGAGTAAGAAAGAAAACAGTGCAGATGCACAAGGCATACTGAAGGCAAACATTTGCCTTTCTAAATGCAGCTGTTCTGGTTCCGGTAATCCCACTGACTATATTAAACTAAATGACCTAGTTTGTGGCCATTACATTGTGAATTCTATCCTAAGCCATTATAATACCCCTTTAAAAAAAACCAAAAAAAAAACCATACACCTGGCTGCTACATACCATACAAATCCCACAGTCCCCCAAGGACACCATTAGAGGATGTTTTGTTTACTCATTTGACTTGCTGACTTGTCATTGAAGGCATATTTTCTTATTGTTTTGTATGGTAGAACATTCAGTTCCTGTAAAGACCAGTGTCAGTGATCAGATACTCCACTTGCAACATGAGGTAAACAAGATCTTTGATAGTGTAAGACTGCTGGGGTTAGATAAAAAAAATCAGCATCCTACTAATCACCATCGGTTCTAGATCACATATGTATGTTTTAATCCAGAAGTCACTATAGAAACCAAAAGATTGTTTATTAAACCCAAAATATCTGTAGTTGGACAACAAACCTCAGATTAAAGCCCTTTAACAAAGAACGAAATAGTTTTAGTCAATATAACCCTGAGTTTTTATACTCAAGTGTAAGACACCTTGTCAAAAAAAGACAGAATTAAGATTTGCTTTAATTTAAGTGATTTTACCATATCTAAATCAGATGGTGTAACCATCATATTTTAGTTTGAACAACCAAGGAGATCCACACGACTTCATTGAGAAAGCAGGTTTTGTTTAAAAAGTTACAAAACTAAATCTCTCTTTTAAAGATTTTTTAATTAATGATTTTAGTGTGCATTTAAACATTACCCTGCAGTGTTTAAAATGCAACACCAGAGCCTTGTACTAGTGTACAACAGGAAATGAAACCAACTAAGAACAAACAAAAAAGTGTGTATTCTTACTTATCACAAAAAAGTAAAACAAACTGCATACACTGTGGAAGATATAATTTTTAGTTCTTTGTTTTCAAAATGTCTAAAATATTGTTAGTAACGAACTAATTGAAAAGAGTTATTTGATCTAACGGTGTCACTATAATACCACTTCCATTTTGACAAGCTTACAGTGACTTGTACAGAAGATAAATTATAACAATTGTCAGTCTGATCCTATGGCATCCTGAAAACCTTCAATTCTAGCATCTACTAGGAGGCGCTCAGCGTCCAACTTCAAAAGTGAGAAGTGGTTTTAGATGCTACAGCTGCTCCCAAGTCTCCCTGACAATTTGTGTGGTTTCAGACCCACATGCTCCTTACAGGCCTGTGTTTCTCTCCCTTGTTGACTTGTATGAGACTCTCACAAACAATAAGAGAAAGAGACTGACTGTATTACTCTGCTTCCCCAGTACAAATTACATACAAAGTAAACAAAGAAAGAAAAAAATAATTTGTCTCTCTACCCTCTTATATATAGTCCTTTCAGGTGTTACTTGTAACACTAGCAAAATATTTTCAAGCAAAAGTGTGATTTAAAAAAAAGTGAATAGTAGTATCCAAGCAATTTTTCCATTGACTTGACACAACTGTCATTCCAAAAGACAACGAGAAAATCCTTTATCACCAGAGGGAGAGACTTTTAAAAACTGCTTTAAAATTAATCTCAAATGAATGAGTCCCCCTTGCAAATGAGTGAGAGACCTTGGGGTCAGGTCTGGAAATTGCTACTCAGCATTTGAAAGGAAGGTGCAGAGTCTGCTTCCACAGTCAATGTACCAGATGATTAAAATAAAATAAATAGAGAAACCATCTTAAAGGAGATGCCCAGAGGAGCTGTGTCTGGGCAGAGTCACATGGGGGAGCTGCTGACAAAGACCAGGTTTAACTGGGGGACACAAACAACGGGGGGGGGGAGAATTACACATTATTCATCCTCTCTTTCCCCTCTCACAGCTTCTTTCTTTCCTCCCTCTCCTCTTCCCCTTTTCCCTCTCCTCTCCCCTCCTCTTCTCCTTACTCCCCCTCATCCCTAGCTCCTCCCATCCCTTCTTCCCCCTCATCTCCTCTCCCCCATCTATTCCCTCTCTTCTCCTCACTCCTAACATCTCCTCTCCCCCATCTATTCCCTCCCTCCTCTTCCCTAACATCTCCCACCCCCTTCTTCCCCCTCATCTCCTCTCCCCCATCTATTCCCTCTCTTCTCCTCACTCCTAACATCTCCTCTCCCCCATCTATTCCCTCCCTCCTCTTCCCTAACATCTCCCACCCCCTTCTTCCCCCTCATCTCCTCTCCCCCATCTATTCCCTCTCTTCTCCTCACTCCTAACATCTCCTCTCCCCCATCTATTCCCTCCCTCCTCTTCCCTAACATCTCCCACCCCCTTCTTCCCCCTCATCTCCTCTCCCCCATCTATTCCCTCTCTTCTCCTCACTCCTAACATCTCCTCTCCCCCATCTATTCCCTCCCTCCTCTTCCCTAACATCTCCCACCCCCTTCTTCCCCCTCATCTCCTCTCCCCCATCTATTCCCTCTCTTCTCCTCACTCCTAACATCTCCTCTCCCCCATCTATTCCCTCCCTCCTCTTCCCTAACATCTCCCACCCCCTTCTTCCCCCTCATCTCCTCTCCCCCATCTATTCCCTCCCTCCTCTTCTTACTCCCCCTCCTCACTCCTAGCTTCTCCGACGCCCTTTTCTTTTTCTCCCCTCCCCCTCCTTTCTCTCTCTCTCACTCTTCCCCATCTCCCTCATACGTGGGAGTCCGGGATACTCACCCCTCCTTCTCTCCAACTCAGCTGTTTACCACTCGAGGCTCCTCTAGCCCACAGGGCGCCGCCATCTTGGCCCTGCCTCCCTCCTCCCCTCTCCACCTCTAGCCTAACCAGTGACTCCTCAAATCCCTCCGCTGCAGAAAGTAGTGCGCGGGACCAGCACCGTCTGCGCGATACGCCGCCGCCTGCCCACGCCCCGCCCGCGCTGTTTCCTCTGAGCGGCCTCTGTCTCTCGGCGGTCCGCGTTCCAGGCTTGGGATGCCCCGCGCCGGAGTGGCGCGGAGCTATCTCAAAAGGGAGCGATGTGGCTCCAGAGCGGTCTCGTGATTCTGGAGAGGGCCGCAAGAAGCGCCGGCTGAGGATCACGTGATTTGGAGTCTCCGGGAGGGAGTGGGCGGGGCGAGGCAGGCTGGGAGGTAAACAAGGCCTGCTGCCTCTGGGGGCGAGGCAGGCTGGGCCTGGACCTGCTGCAGCCTCAGCGCCTAGCACCCGAAGGGTGTCTCAGTGCTGAGCCCAGGCAGCTTCCCAGGCAGGCTGTCTGGCTGTCATGTTACAATGCCAAGGGCGCAGCATGCTGACACACGCAGCCGCACACAGGAGATGCCGCACAGAGTGGCACTCGCACCACCATGGTGACATGCAATGTGATGCCATGGTGGGGACACAGTTACACCAAGCAACTCGCCATGAGGCCACCTTCGCGTTGACATCTGCAATGACAAGCCCCGGCGGCACCACGGCAATATTGCAGCACCTCAGTGCAATACTCTGACACCATGTTGCCAGGGTGACGTAAGATGATGATCCCACTGAAATCAGTGGAGTTACACTAGATATAAATGTGACCCATGTGGACCTCCCCCTGCCCCTCTCAACCAGGATGTGCTCCTATGCAGTGTTGCCAACTCTCAAGATTTTATCACAAGTCTTGCAATATATGTGCTTTTTTGTAAAGCCCCAGCTCCTGGAATCAATTGGCTCTCAGCTTTCATTTTAAAAAAAGGACATTTCTAGTCCTCGTGGTTGCAGAGGAAAGCTTGAAAACATGAAGCAAGGCTCAGAAACAGAAAAGTAAATGAAAAGAACCTCAGCACTTTTTTTTTTTTATCTGAAGATTTTTGCCACTTGTGGTTTTAGGGGGCCCTGACTCATGATTTTTGAATGCTTGAGGTTGGCAGTACTGTTTTGGTGAAGTAATGGTCGAACAAGCAGCACATCTCTGAGTTTTCTTGTGTAATGCACCTATGCAATTTCCATTTATCCACAAATTATACTGTTACCAGTTTAAAACAGGGATATAATGAAGCCCCATTTTTGTCTTATCTAAGCCATGGTGAACTTCATTTCTGGAAACTCCTGAAATTTTTTTTAGCTATATAATCCCCATGGAGCTCTGTAATTTTTAATCTTACCATTGCAAATGTACAAAATGGGCTGTCCTAGAATCGATCAGTCAGAGTGCCATTTCAAATTTACATTATAATGAACAAGCCCCTTAATAGCCTACAAAGAACAAAATTACCTTACTTGTAAAAGTATGTGGAAGGTGTAAGAAAGCATATGGCTGTGTGTTAGAGGGCACTATTGAAAACTGACATACAGCTATCAAAATATTCAGTTCTTTTAGGCTTATCAATTGCTGTGGTTGTCAGTGTACTTTTAACCTGGGACCAAAAATGTGTTGCAGCACCACCATGTGTAAAAATAATAGTACTGCATATCTGAAAAATAAACATCCTTACAAAGCTGGCCAAGTTCCACACTGATGTAACTCCACTGCCTTCACCAGAGTTATACAGGGTCAGGATTTGAATTGCAGAAGGTGGGAGCAGTGGTGGTCCCATCAAGTTCTGCCACACCAAGCTCTGCCCACTCAAGATACCAGAATGAGATTAGACTCACAGCAGATTGTGCAGATGTTCAAAATGTGATCACATGGGTTCAGCTGGACTCCTCAAGCTCGGCTCCCCACCAGCAGTGATACACCCTTGCACAGGCCAGATTAAGGCAAAGATACAATAGACACGTGATTAGTGCCACGGTAGCCAGAGTCATGGGATGCTATGAGAATCTAAGCTTTCATTTTAAAAAGGTTTCTAGGCTCAGGGTTGTGCAAAAAAGCATGAAAACATGATCTGAGGATAACTGATTTACGTTTATGTGAAATAATATTTACAAGACAGTATGGAGGCATGGACCATTGTTGCAGAAAATTTACAGGAAAACTTTGAAGTCTGGTACACTCAAAATGTGATCTACTTTTTACTTTGAGTTAGCAAAGTGTAACCCACACACCTCCTGGGGGTGGTGTTCTGTCCCGTCTAGTGGCACTGAGACCACTAGAGAGAGATATAAAATGAGTCAGCTCTACAGCCTTAGCTAACAGCCAGGTGGTTTTTCACTCCTGTGGTAGAGACTCATGCACTAAGCTCCAGAGGCCCCAGGTTTGGAGATTAAGTATATCTTATCCAGTTAAAAGTGCAAGAAGAATTTAAGGAGGAAGACTGAAAGTATATAAGATGGGGTTCTCCTGCCTTTTAATTTTGTAGACCATTCACGGACCTCTCATCAACCATCTCTTGTTCCCACACCCCAGTCTCTATACAGGTTGGTTCTCAAAAAATTTTCATTCTGTGGGCTAGCAGGAAGAGTTCTGTGGCTCTCTGGTGATCCACAGGCTACAGATTGGGAACCTCTGACCTGATTCTGCAACTCATACTAGTAGTCCCTTTGAAGCTAATGAGAATTTTCTCATGAGGATGGCAAGATAGAGCCTAGGTTCAAAGAAAATAAAAGCAGGATTAAAATGCTACCAGTGAGGTATCAGTGGCTCTTTAACTACTTCAGCACTAGCTGGCATATGTCACAGCTCTGATCGCTCTCCCTGTGGAACTGAGATCCCTCTGAGCTTGTTTCCCTTGATGTTGCACCTGTAATAGGTCATCCTATTGTAAGGTGAGAAAGAGTTTCTTGATGTGAGCACATCTCTAGTCCTGCTTTGTGCATTACAATTAATTTTTATTTCAGTCTGGGCTGAGTGGGCTTCTTTTTCTCCCTGCTGTGCTGGGAACATGTTTATTTAATCTTCCTCAAAAAAAGATCTCAAATTAGGCTGAGTTTCAGAAAAGAAATGGAAGCAATTAGTGGTGTTATTCCGCGTTGACTTAATTACCATAGTACTACAAGCACAAAAGGAAACCCAGACAAGCTGGGAAGGGTTTGCACATGCTTCTTATTGCTGGATAGACACAAAAAGGAAAGAATAGTGCGTAAAGAGTGGCTTTTGTGTGATATAATTAACCTTGTTTATTCTTATTTACCTACATACTTCAATGATTTATTTAATGTGCCCATCATGAGGCATCTGAGGTGTATTAAGAGCAGGTAGCAATACATGGAATTAAATTGTCCTCAGTGGACAGCACAAATAGCCCTGCCTCCAGTATGCTCCCTGTGGACCATGGGTGAAATTCATCCTTGTGCAAGGAGCCAGCACACGCCTAAGCAGTCCCACTTAAGACCTCCATGGCAGTCTTCCTTCCTTCCTCCTAAGTCCTGCAGAGGGTGCTCTAATGGTCCTGGAAATTTCAAGGGGGAACAGATGAGATGGGGAGTGAATCAGCTGGAGGCAGGGCCAGACGGATATGTATTGTGCCCACATCAGCCCAGTGGAGATCAGGGCAGAAAGAAAATATAGCCCCGACTTGATCCACAGTGGGGATCCCCCTCAAAGGGTGTGTCTCTGGGGCAGCTGCTGCTGTGGGAGCTCTCTCAATGGGCTTCTCTTCACTGCAAAGTTAACTGGAATTATGACATGAGAGTTGCCCTGTCCACACACAAAATCCTTCAATACAAGTTGTGCAGCCCATCAGGGCATATAATAGGGTGACCAGACAGCAAATGTGAAAAATCGGGACTGGGTGGGGAGTAATAGGAGCCTATATAAGAAAAAGACCCAAAAATCAAGACTGTCCCTATAAAATTGGGACATCTGGTCACCCTAGCATATACGGTAAAACCCAAGTGATCACAACTCGTCAGCTACTGACACGACCACTCTGTAGGATGGACACAGGCTAGTGCCACTTGAGTGCTTCTAATCTTCCAATGTCTTGCCACAATTCCCTGTGTGCCCAGAAAGGACAGACAATTCTCACACTTCACAAGGAAAGAATTCATAGTGTGGCTCAGCTTAATGCGGCACTAAAAACCATGGGATGTGCCCCCTGAACTCTTAGTGCCACACACAAGTGAATTCAGCTCCAGTGTGGACACAGCAGCTCAAGTGTTATTTCAGCGTGGCCGCTCTCACTCAAGGTTGGCTAACTCAGGGGGACTAACTCAAGTGTACATAAACTTGAGTTACTGGTGGTAATAGTCACTCTCTGATCCTCAACTTCCCATGTGGTGTAATAGGGATAATAATAATCCTTCCTTCCTCCTGCCCTTTGTCTGTGTTGTCTATTTAGATTGGGGCAGGGACTGTCCCTTATGTATGGTGCCTAACACAATGGGACCCTGATCTTGGTTGGGGTCTCTAGGCTGTATTGGGCTACAAATAATAATTAATAAAACAACTGTACTAATTATGTTAATGATCTGATTGTGTGCAAGGACATCTCTGCTTTGGGAGATTATGGCAAACTGGGGCAGTGGATTGGCTGGTATAAATGTCATATTTCCAGCTGTGCTCCGCCCCATTGGTCACAGAAATCTGTCATCCGCCCTGGGCACTACACCCTTTGGAGCCTGTGACACCTGATTCAGCCAGCTGGGTTTGGTGAGATTTTATTGAGTACATTGTTGGGTTCCCTACACAGTTTGCCCAGCAAACAAAGCCTAATAGAGTCAGGCCCGATTGGGTGGCTGTTTTCCCTAACTGCAGTCCCAGAACCAGATTCTGGCCCCAAGTGTTTCATGAAATAACATCTCAGCCCTTTCACCAGCCTGTCATCTTTCCCTTTTGTTTAATTCCTGCAATTTTCTTCACATAAAACCCCTGAAGTTCCAGTTCACTTATTGGTTTTCTTTCACAATGCATGTTTTTGTAGGGGGAAATATAATCCCACAAATGTCTGTGTTTAAGAGGATGCAAATCAGTTTGCCAGCACAATGCTTTGTGAACAGTTTCTTTCATGCAAAACTCTGCTAGATAAATAAAAATCAAAGGGGGGAATAGGAGGGAGGAGGTAGAGGAGATGGTGCTTCTATAAACAACAAGAGTTAATTGTCATTCAACGAAATCACAGATGTGACAGAATCAAAAAACTTAAGATCTGAATCTTTCTGAACTTTGGAGAAGTCTAGATCTAGAGCTAAATCTTGCAACAAAACCTGTAGCAACGGCCCTAGCCTTGTCTAGTATCGTGGGGAAGTAAGGAGTCTGAAGTGTATTGTGATTTGAGATAGCACCAGTAGATGGCACCATAAACAGAAAACCTCACAAGAACTGTCATTAGTAAAGAGACAAGGTGGATGAGGTAATATCTTTCAGTGGACCAACTTCTGTTGGTGGGGGAGACAAGTTTTCGAGCGACACAGAGCTCTTCCTCTGTGTAGCTTGAAAGTTTGTTTCTCGCACCAACAAAAGTTGTCCCAATAAAGTATATTACTTCACCCACCTTGTCTCTCGAATATCCTGGGACCACTATGGCTATAACAACACTGCATATTATGAGTAGAGTATAAAATACCTGTCACTTATATGTATGTAGTAGTTTTACTTCTTCAGGATGATTGCAACATTGCAACAGGATCTCATTTAACTGCAAAAGAAATGGTATTGCTTCCTTATACCTGCACCACGTTGAACTGTATAGGACAAAGGGACAAGTTGATTCCTGGTGTAACTCCACTGGTTCTCCAAAAAATAAAGTGTATTTGAAAAGGTTCCTACTGAGCAGCAAAACTCCACTAAGTGAAAGCATTTCTTTGATGGCATCCATGAGCATGTTCTGTACTCCACACATGGATATGTATCTGATCTAAGATTACGCTTCTTAAATTGTAAACTCCTTGGGCAGACACCTTGTCTACTCCATGCTCTGTACAGGTCTGTCGCATCTTAGGCGCATTTAACATGCGCGATTTCAGCTTTACGCGGTCAGCAAAAACAAAACAAAAACAAAAAAAAAGAGAAAAATAACAATTTAAATACTGTTTCTGTAGTGCGGGCGATTCCGCCCACCATTACACTCAATGTAATTTTGACTATACGCGATTTTCGCTTTAGGCGCTGACTGCGGAACGTAACCCCAGCGTAAGATGAGACAGACCTGTACATTGCTGAGCATGCTGATAGAGCACAACGCTTTGCACATGCCATAATACGAGTGTGTCTCGGATAGGGAAGATCAGAGAGAACAGGAGAAAGTGGAGGGCAAGTTTTTATTGGCATGTCATTTAGGGAGATTACATTACTATCAGTGCAGCAAGTGAGAGCACTGTCTAGTGATTATTGCAAGTTGCTGGTATTCAGAACTCACAGATTCTGTTCCCAAATCTCTACAGACTCACTGTGGGATTTTGGGCAAGTCAGTTTACCTCTATGTGACTAGATTTCCCCATTTGCAAAGTGCCTCACAAAGGTGTTGTGATGTTCAGTTGTTTCATATTGGTAAATTCCTTTGTGATTCTTGGGTGAAGGAAGCTACAGAAGTACAAATTCTTATCTTTACTCTTGAGTGGAAAAGCATATTGGAAAGATGTCTATTAATTAACTTGCATTTTTCTAAATATATATTTATATAATACATACATGAATGATGAAGTATGTGTACATGCATATACAAAAATCTGCATTTATATACATATCTATAGTTGGATATACATGCAACAAAAATAAACATGTATATACATTACACGCATACATTTAGCAAAAATACAAGATCATTAACAAGCATCTTTTGCAGATATTAGATGGAGGTATCTAATCCTTTTTTCCATGTAGACCACAGAGGTAAAAATACATTTTGAAATAAAACATTTTTTGTGTATGTGCATTAAATGGTTTTGTGCATGAGACTGAAGTATGTGAGTGTGTGCATGAGAGAGAGTGGTGTGATGTGTGTGAGAGCTGTGATGTGTAAATAAGTGTGTGTACAAATACAGCTTCCTTAACAGCCATTTCTTTTTTTGTAAAGTCTGTTTGGTACATTATTTCCCTGTGTCATGCACTTTGTCAGTATCACAAAAGACTATTCCAGCAGAAAGCCCCACTGTGTTAAGGGCACTGCTTCTACGAAGCATAGTTGAGCAACATGAATTCTCTTCAAGTTTTCAAAGTCCTGGAAAGTTTTGATAAGCAAATACTGTCCAGGCTCTGCTTCTCCATTGGTTGTTTCTTCACCGCCAGATTTTGACACAAATAATCTGATTGAAAAATCAGGGAGGGGAACAGGGGCAAAAAACAGAAAGAAAAAAGGAGAAGTATCTATTTCAGAAGACAGCTACCAAGTGAAAAAGTGGAAGAAAGAGCCACAGAAAGAGAAAGAGAAGACCTCTTGCTGGGGGGTTTGTCTGGGGAGATTTCAAGGCTGAGCTTGATTCCTGCAAACCACAGTCCCCAAAACAGGTGATTTTTTTTACACGTTTACTAACTTTGTTGAATTCATTCCTATGATGTGTCTTCATAAGCTTTTATTTTTTCTTTTCTTGCGTTTGCAGATATATTCCACCACACGAGTCAGTTACATGTGCTGGGGATTGTTTTAGGATAATAAGGTGCTTAGATAAAATGATCAAACCTTTTAAAAACTGTACATTTATTTAACTTAAACACGTGCACACGGGCATGTGCATGCACACACATTAAAGTAAGTAGTAACAGAGAATGATAACAGCAAAAAAAGGTACAGATAAGATATTACTATGCCCTTCAACACCTAGGTCACAACAAGCACCTATAAGCAGAACTCATTTCCAGATGTGCCCCTTTGTATCTCGGCAATGAGGACATATTACATTTTTTCTTTTAATTGATATTTTCATGGGGCCAGATCTTCATCTTAAGTAAATTTGCAAAGCTCCAGTCACTTCAATGAAGCGATGCCAGTTTACACCAGTTGAGGATTTGGCCCATATTATTTAGTATTTTTGGCTCCAGTTTACCAATTGATTTAACTTGTTTTTCCCCCTCTTAAATATGCTGATTAATGTGGCATAATTTTTAGCATATGGAATAAGTTTGAACTCCGGCCTGACATACAGCCAGATCGGTTCAATGCACGGGGCAGGTGAATGGACAAATGACAAGCCCACACGATGGGTGAGCCTGTAAATTAAATATAGGATTTGCTTTACAGTACCTTGTCAAAGCTATTTATCCTTTGACACCCGATCCAGTGCCCATTGAAGTCAATGAATCCGGCTCCTAATGAACAATCCCGAAATCACTTTTTAATTCACTTTATTTTTAAAAAATGTATTTAATCCAGATGGGCAAGTATTTCCGTCCACATCATGGGCAAAATTATAATGAAAAATTGCCAGCCCTGGCACAACATCCATTTGCCCATCCTTACCATGATAATGAAGAACTAATTATATGTTTACCTCTCCACTAAAAACAAGTACAAATTACTCATCCCTGGTGAGTAGAATTTTATAAGGCTGGACTAGTGAGTTTAAATTTTGGTTTAAAAGACTGAAAGTCTTTTTGAATGCTACTTAAGATCCAGTGTCAGGAGCCTGTAAAACCTCTTATTTTGTTAGCACTCAAAAAAATTAAAATACATGTGGATGGTAGTGAGGTTTCTTCATAACGTAGAATCTTCTGTAAGACAGAGAGTTCTTTATTTTTAGAAGGTTTGTGCTTTGGTTTGTTTGTTTTTTGTTTTTGTTTTGTTTTGCACCAGAATACTGGGAAAAAAACTATAATATCAAATAAAGTTTGTAGGAAGAAGAAAATATTTCCCCCTGGCTGAGCCCTTGTACAGTGATCAGCCCATCTGAAAATGTATTTTATTTGTAACTCTAAAAGTCTGTTGTGAATTTCCTTCAAACCTCGTGAAAAAAGCTTCCTTCGTCTTGAGAGTTAACTTTCCAAATTCGGAGATAGAGAGATTTGAATTTCAGGAGTTACAAGGGGAGGAAAGTCTGTCTTATAATGGAACATATGTTACAAATTTAAGGCCTGATTCTGGACGGTGTTCAGGATTAGGTCCCTAGGGTGCAATTCTGCAAACACCTGCTATCAAATATTTGCTTACTGTTGTGAGTATTCCCATTGAAGTCAATGGAACTACTCACAGATGTAAGTGCTTCACTCGGTAGTAAGTGTTTGCAGGATCAGGGTCTAAGCTATAAAGACTATATTCGTCTCTCCATAACAGCAGTCTTCTGACAAGCACAGGAGCCCTTTACAGCACCAACAAAGGGCCTGATCCTGCATTTTTTGTGCACTGCAAACTCCCATTCATTTCAGTGCGAGTCAGGGATGCACAAGGAATGCAGGATCAGGCCCTATGTCTCAGCTCAAACAGAAGCCAGAAACCCCTGAAAATAAGACATTCTAACAGAAGTTCTTGTACATTTAGTGTAACAATGTGACTGTAGTACATCTTACACATTTTTGATGAGATGTTCCCTATAAATTCTATTGACCACCTATCAACAGTGTCCTAAAGGCTCTAGGAACCTTTGGGATGGAAGGTGCGCTGCAAATATAAGATATTATTGTGAACATTGTCCTAGATTTTCAAAAAGGGCTAGTAACTTTAGGTGCCTCAGTTTTGCGGGTACCAAAGATGCATTAACAGGGCCTGATTTTCAGACATTGCTGACCACCCACCCTTTGTAAATCAGGACCTTTAAGGGGTCTCAAGTTAGGCACCCAAAAATCTAAAAGTCCAAAATCACTAAATCACTAGCCACTTTTGAAAAATCTAGGAATATTTTTTCCATGCTGAAAGCCAAAACTGTAACTTGGCCACTCCCCCTGGGGCTTCCTCTGGCTGCTTGGAAAATATAGTAGCCAGTTGCACGTTCTGTAACTGAGCAGTAAACAAGTAACTCTGATGAGTCTGACTTTGAATTTACATTCTCTTTTGAACCAAGAAGAAGCCAAAACAGCCACATTTTGGGTAATCATCCTTGGCTAATCAGTGAAACCTTTCTTATATGATCACCATCCAAGGAAGGGATTGTCACCAAAGAGATCAGCAAAAACCGGCTTCCTAAAAGATGGATTTTAAACTAAAGGTTGAACAAAACTGTGCTGGAAGACTCAGTGGTTGCTTAAGACATAGGGCTGCCAATTTTGGTTGTACATATTCCTGGAGGTTTCATCACATGACATAATCTTTAATTAAAAATTAATCTTCGATTCCTGGAGACTCCAGAACAATCCTGGAGGGCTGGCAATTCTATAAAATAAGACAAGGTGTTGTCTGTTAAAGGTGGGGTCCGTAGTGCCGGTTTCCCTTGATATCATGGTTAGATATTAGTAGCAGTTGACCACTTGCTACTGATAATCTGTGTTTCAGAGGGAGATAATATTTTTCTCTCACAATCTGTGCTTCCAGCTTTCCTCACATTTGGTCGTGTGAATCACAAATATAATCTGATGCAGTTAATTAACTACACTCTGGGTTCCCAGTTCCTGTTTTCTCTGTAATGTGGGGTGGGGGGGAGGGTGACTTCCTTTTGCAACGTTCAGTAGTGCATCAAAGATCGTTGAACTAGGCACAGGCCATTATCTGCCATAGAGACACTGAGCCAAATTTGGCTGTCAGTTATACTGGTGTAAATCTGGAGTAATTCCATTGATTTCTATGGAGCTATTCCAGATTTACTCTAGTGAATTGAGAGCAGAATTTGGCCCAGTGTATCTAAATGAAACACTGTGGGCCCAATCCGGCAAACATCCCACCTGGGAAACTCCTATTGACTTCAGTGGAAGTTCTACACACACTGACTTGCAGGATTGGGCCCTGTAACTTTGTGGTGCTTAAAAGAAGCCTCAGTAGGGAGTTATGGGAAAGTAAATAGAACTAGGTAATATGGAGTCATTGCTTGACACTGATGGTTAAAATACGCTGTCCTATATTGGTCCCCCTTCTAACTTTCTAACATAAAAAAATTCTCTTTGTGACACAAACTTTCACATGTTAATCTCAAGTCACTTGCAATTTTCTTGGTAAAATGTGAAGAAAACCAGATGAGCCTATTGCAGAGTTAAAACTGACTAGGGAGTTCAAGATTTGGCCCAAAGATGGATTATTAAGTGATAGGAGCCCTGGGCCAGATTTACAAAGGTATTTAGATGCCTAAAGATGAGGATGGGGTGACTAGTGTGATTTACAAAAGCACCTAAACTACTTAGGTGCCTAACTCTCATTGACTTAAATGGGACGCAGGCACCTAACCTACGCAGGCACTTTTGTAAATCACACTAGTCACCCTATTTGCATCTTCTGGCACCTAAATGCTTTTGGAAATCTGTTCCCCTGTCCCTTGGGACACTTACGACAACACTGGACAAAGCGCTAGCCTATACAATTGTATTTCGAATACTCAAGGTCAGTTTCTGCACTGGGCCCTGGAGAATGGACTAGCTGAACTCAGAGACCTTTCCCATCTCTAGTTGCTGTGTTTCCATGATCCATTCACAACTTCCCTGGCTGCCCTATGCTGCCTCACTGAGACATTTCAGGTCATTCTTGCTCTACAGGTGCTGGGATTTTTTCTTTTTTTAGTAAATATGTACATTATGCTTCAACTGTTCTCATGTGGGGGTGGGGTGGGAGGGAAAGGGGGAGAGGAACACTTCCCTGTCAACATAGACCCAGGATTTACTACAAGCTTTCCAGGGTAAAATATACCAGGCTTTGCTTTTACTGCCACTGTACTGAACAAGTATAGGGAAAAATGCAAATGTGCATGCAAATAAGAGACCAGCTGATCTCCTTGTAGTGTCTAACTTTGAACACTTTCTCGTGTTCTCTAGCACAAGGCCAGTTATTAGCCCTTGGGAAGTGGGGAGGGAGTAGGCCTGGGTACTAAAGATAACAGATGCATTGCAAGGGAATTTCATATGATTAAATTTCAGCATTTTATGTTTGTTTCTAACTCGTGCATTTCAACAGCCTCATAGTGTTTGTTTCAGAGACAGCGTGTAACCCTTTCCCACTCAGCACTTCTGCTATGCCATTGCTTTGACTGTCATTTGTCAGCTAAAAAGCCAAATCATCATGCAGCGCTGGTAAAGAAATTTCATGTACATTAAAGAGCTTAACCCCACATCAGATCAAGGCTCCCTCTCTGCCATTATTCAGCATGTCTTTCACGTTGTTTTGTTGTTATTATCATCATTAGCGTTTGTATTGTGGCAGCACCTAGGAGTCCCGTCATGGAATAGGACCCCATTGCGCTAGGCACTGTAGAGACACAGAACAGAAAGACAGCCCCTGGCCCAAAGAAATGTTTTCCTGCCAGCTCTCCCACTTCATTCTACATTCAAAAGAATAGAATCAGAGATGCAGCATTGTTTAGTGGCTAGAGCTGGGGAGTAGGAGTTCTGCGTTCAGTTCCTGTCTTTGCCACTGACTCACTGTGTGGCCTTGGGCAAATCATTTAACCTCAATGTGCCTCACTTTCTCCCTCTGTAAAATAAAGATAACAATACTTCTTTGCCTTGGGGGAAGAGGGTGCTTATAAGCCTTAAATCTTTATTAAAGCCCTGTGAGATTTGCTGTCATCTCTGCCGCCAGTGACAAACAGTGTTTGAAAATGACATGGTGCTCCTCTTGCCCTGTCCATGGGTTTCAGTCTCCTGCCCTGGAGTTGTGGAATCCATCCCAGCTCCTAATTCCCTGCAGCCACTCCTCTTTGACTGGCTAGGGATAGGGGGAGCAGAATCTTTCAACTGAATGCTCTGTCTCAGTATAGGTTGTTCATCTATAAACATGACATATGGGTTTTATTTCTGGTCATCAAAGCACCAGGAGCTGGGGGGTAGGAGTGTGGGGAGTGATAGGAAACATTTCTGTCCCTCACCATTATTTATCCCATCCTTCAGTGTTTCTGCCCAGGAAGTGCCTGGAAAATGCCACGTTCTTTTTTGGTGAAGAGTAAGAAGGCCCATACCTACCACCAGCACCACTCTGTGGAAGAGGACCTGCCTGTTTCCACATGGGATGCCATACCATCGCTCTGCCTTGGTGAGTCAGATCCATCCTCTTGGCTTGCTGAAGTACACCAAGGCAAACAGCAGTCGGAAAGCCACGCTGGCAGTATAACACAGAGCTGTGATAACCAGCTGGGAACCTTTTTAAGTAGCTTGCCTATTGAAGTGACTGGGAGTTTAGCGTGAGTAAATAGTGAGTTTGAACTGATTAAACAGTGAGTGAAGGGCCCCAATACACAGACATTGGCTTTCCCTCTGCACGCTTTCTCTCTTGCACTCCCTCTAGACCAAATCTGCTGCTGGCATAAATAGGTACAACCCTGTTGAAGTCAATGGAATTGCACCTTTTTTTCAGAAACTGCATTTGGCCTCTGTCTGTATCTCCCCTTTGACTTGATGGTTTAGTGATTCCAGGGGCAGTCCAGAGACACCATACTATATTGGAGGGCTTTGCTCACACATATGAATTTAAAAGTTTGAATAAATGTGTTTCTATTGATTTCCAGATCTCTGCCTTGCTTGCATGGAAATCGCTGCAAAAAACCCTCCCTTCTGCTTTCTTTCATTTTAAATATAAATATTTATTCCCATTTCCCCCCAGAGGGCAGTTTTAGTACATGCAATGAAACCGGTGGGGATCTCGCTGCACTTATGTTCAGCAAAGGCAGCTGACTACAGCAAACATCCACTAGCGATCAGAAATGCTTGGAGATGGTGGCTGAATTTTCCCTGGCTCCTAACCATGCTGCCTGTATACCTATTTGCCACACATACACTCTTTGTCTATGCCCCAGCCATACACTGTCGCTGTGGGCATGTCCATGCTGCACCTGCGGGTGTGAATGGCAGCTCTAGGAGATATACCTGCACTAGCTAGCTCACTAAAAATAGAAGCAAGGACGCTATGGCATGGGCTTCCGTGGGGACTAGGTACACATTGAGGTACACGCTAGCTTGCACTGGTGGTGCTGAAGCCTGCCCCACAGCATCCTCACTTCTAAGCTAGGGTGCAGTGAGCACAGATATGTCTACCCGAGCTGCAAATCACACACCCCAGCTGCAGTGTACCCTACGTCTATACCCCACTGTCTGTGCGTTACCAACTGCCGGTGAGTTGCAAGGAATTTCACAGCAGGATGGAGGGGTGACAGGATACCAGTGTAGTGATGACTGTGAAAGGAATTGCCCCCTGACTATTTCACAGTAGGGAACTTGAGAGGCAAGCTGATGTGTGTTGCCTGCACTTAAACCAGCCTTCTTTTGTGGATGGATTTCCCGCCCCTACCAACCCATCCCCACCCCCATGCATTCTCCCACAGCTGTCACTGGAGCAGGACAGATGGGGCAGTTATCTGCACCCCTCAGGCACCATTCAAATTTACTTTATTCAAATTCAGGCTCAATTTACAGTTTGTTTTGGCCCTGTCTGTGAAACTAGAGTCTAGCCCTGCCATACCCTCATGGGAAGGAGTAAAGAGACAGCATGGTAAATCCCCATCCTTTGGAGAGTCGTATTGTCCAGTTCAGTACCAAGGAAGGGTTCGGCCCTTTCTCTGATGTCTATTACCCTCAAGAAACCCCAGCCTTTTCTGAAATCTACGACACTCTCCCTTTTCAGATAGTCCAACTCCTCCCATTTCCAAGGTCAACACACTGCTGAGCAAGGAGAGAGGTGAAACCAGTACTGGGCCTCAGACCAATTCAGACACTTGGAACAGGCCCATTACATCTCCTATTGCTAACCAGCAAAAGATGGTGGGTCTGTTTTAGAGATGGCCTGGCCAGGTGTAGAGAAATGTGAGGGTCATTGAACACTGGGGTAGGGAGGAGACTTCTGGGCTCTGTTTCCAGCTCTGCCACAATGTGACAAGCCCTTTAACCTCAGTTTATCTGTCTAGAAAATGGGAATAATAATCCTGAACTCTCTGCAGGAAGGTTGGTGAGGCTGAATTTGTTAATGATTGTTAAGCATGTGGATGAAAGATGTTATATATGTGCAATTTACTGTAACAAACCCCTGGGCACTTAGGATTTCATGACTGTCAGCCTGCTGCATACCAAGTGCCCCACTACTTCCTCCCTGCTTCCCTCTTCCCAGTCCATGGTTTGCCACTTGGACCGTCAAGGCAATGATAGAATTCAGATTCTTCTTCTCCAGCATGCACAGGCCCTGACTCTGGAGCTAAGAATAATCTCCATTAGCACGACAGGGCTTATGACACACAGTTAAGCAGTTCTGATTCCATCCACCAGAGGACAATGGTGCACATGCACATACACAGACACACTCATTCATACACACTCACTAACTCATTACAATATTGATATTTTGCCAGCTAGACTAAATTAACCCTGATGCCATTCTGATCGCAGCCCCATGTGACAAGTCATCAGAAGAAGTCAGGACCTTCAACGCAGAGTTCAAAAGCGAGTACCCAGAATGCCTTGTTCCAAAACAAGACAAGGACCATGCTGGACTGAAGGAAGAAGGTGCACCTGCCCTGTATCTGAACAGGACATTGTCAGGGCCTCCAGCTCAAGGTTAGCTATACAAGGCCAGGCTCTCCAAAGAGCTCAGGGCCTGATTTTCACATGCTCGGCACCTACAATTGGGGTCAGATTTTCAAAAGACTTCAGTGCCCAGCTGGCTCCCATTGTGACACCTCTGATCACACTGTTTATGGCAGAGCTGAGCCCTTTTGAAAACCTGGCCCTAAATGGTTCATGAATCGAATAATTGTATGATGGTTGTTGCTTTGGTAACGAGGTCCTCAGAATAAATAGGGATCAAGAGATATTCTTCCACATTATATGAGGTATTGGCCAACTAAAGGCCTAGTGATTCTGAGAGGGTTTCATCCACTAGCTCGCCTTCACAGCCAACATCTGAATGTAGGAACGTCATGGCCCATCGGCACCGGCACCACTAGCCCCATGTTAAAGGGAAGTCTCATATCAGCCAAGGTAACATGAGTGCTGGAAGCATCTCTTCCCTGCCTCACAGGCCCTGGTGGCCTTTAAACCTGATGAGCTTGGCATATGGTTACTACAGTATGGGCACCTTAAAGATGTTGGTGATTGAGAGATAGACGGAGGTTGTTACTGTCATGGTTGCATATGGCCCCACATGTGCACACACGTCCATACCACCACACTCTTACAGCACCACCTGATGACAGTCTCCACTAGTACCTGAACCCCACGGGCAGCATTTCCCTCTGTGCTTCTGGGACAGACGTGTGTCATGCCCGACAGCACGGCCATAAATTTCAGACCGAGACTAGAAACGTGTCAAACCCTCCTAACCGTGAGCTTGTTCTGTAGTTTCCCCCACAAGAGAGAAGAGACAGTAACAAATGCAAAGGGGACTTATTGCTGAGGCACAGCCACATCCTGCAGTTCTCTCTGAGGCTCTAACTCCCAGACTGCACTAGTGTCATTGCACAGGTTCTCCTGAAGCCCTGGCCTGGCCCGGGCATCCATGAAAGGGACTGAATCCTGATCTGAATGCTGTGGCTTAGGCTCATTTGTAGATGAGATCAGCATTTGAAATGAAGCGCACTGGTTACTAATCTTTCCCTGTAGCTTTCCTGAGTCAGGTATTCTCATTACAGATATTAAGCAGTAATAAAATGACTGTGCTGAGCAGGTCTGGGAGCATTTGCATGAGTACCCAGGCAAAGCAGACAGCCTGCCAATCTGTTCTCCTTCTCCTTTGCCACCTCAGAGACACCCGTCCCAGCTCTGCGAGTTAAGGGCTGCAGCAATTCCACAAGCACCCCCACCTTCTACAAGCCCAGTTTCTCTTGGGACGCTTTCCATTCTCCATACAGCTACAGGCAGATGTCTTCCAGCATGCAGTCAGCCCTCCTGGAGCGCTCAGTTAGTCTGTATGGCAGCCACTTCCTGCCGAGCTCTGAGCCGCCTATTGATTACAGCATGCGTTACTCACCGAACATGGAGACGTACCACTGTGTGAAGTGCAACAAGGTGCATCACCCACTGAAGCCATAGGGCTGGGGAGGAGCCTGGGGTGATTTTCATCACATACATACACCAGTGTCCTACAGGCTTGATTTAAGGTACAAGGGACCCAGTTGGAGGATGGATACCAGGGGTCCGATATGGCCAAGGACACCGGGAGTCTATGTAGGCAATATATGTACTTGGTGCTCAGTGCTCCCCCACCCATGCCACACCAAAAGTATAGCTCCTGCACTAGTACCTACACTACCAACCACTATCAAGATGATAGCAGAAGGTCTCTGTAAAGAAGAACCTGGCTCTGCTGAGCAGAGATTGGCATAAGCCACAGAGTTGGATATGGATCTGAATCTGAACATCATCAGAGTTTGGATCTAGAGTTTTGGCTCAGCCCACTGGGAGAGTAAGGCTAGCTGCCATGTTCAGAGCCAGCGTGAAAGTTTGGGAAGAGTGGGTGTGTACCCAGGGGTTTGGTTTGAGCCCCTCTCTGCTGGTAAATAAGAGCACCTCATTTTGACTAGCCCAGAAGTAGAACTAGCAGAGACAGCTGGCCATTCACTCTCCTGGCTGGGGAAATAGTTCTGTGATTGGGCTCAGCTAATATGGGCAGCTGGAGGGAAACATCTGACAAAGAGAGGGAACTGGAAAATAGAGTTGGAGACATGGCTGGCTCCTGGGATCCTCATTGGCAGCTTTCCTCTTCTAGGTATTCTCCACCCCACATGGGCTGGAGGTCCATGTCCGAAGATCTCACAGTGGGACGCGGCCCTTTGCTTGTGATGTGTGCGGCAAAACCTTTGGACATGCTGTGAGCCTGGAGCAGCACACGAACGTCCACTCCCAGGTTGGTAGCCAACAGGGAGCCAATGGGATTGCAGAATCACCCGTGGCACTGAATTCCCAAAGGGGTTGGCTCCTCTGATACCTCGAAGCAGAGTCTGGGCAAATCCCGGCTTGTGCTGAGTCCTCCTTGTTAGGTTAGGTGGCACACCTCATGTGACATGATATGATTTGCTGGACTTTAATTGGCAGGCCCTCTTGAAAAATAGCAGAGAGTTTGGGAGGGAAGAGACAACTAGAGATGGGTCTGAGCCACAACATTCAGATCTGGAGCCAGATCCAAATGTCCTAAGAGTTAAGGGGTTGTCTGGATAACCAGGGGTTTGGCTCAGTCCACTGTAGCAAGACGGGCGCCCTGTGACATTCAGGTCTGAGCCTCCCCAGAGTTTGAGAGTATTTGGATACAGGGATTTGGCTGACATCCATCTGTTATAACAAAGGGGGAATCCCCGGCAGGTAAACACAACAGCCTTCCTGCAGACACACCAACAGAGCAACACCAGTGCCAAGAACATTTACACAGCCACAACGGCCAGGAGGACTGAGGACAATGGACCTCATTCTTGGCTTTCTGTTCTCACAATCTCAATGCTCTCCTTGGTAAATCCCTCCACATGTCAGAGGTTCATTTGCAATAGTTTCCTCCTGTGATTCATCTCCTCCTGCACGACACAATCTAGTGGCTCAGACTCCTGTAAGCTGTTTGGGGCAGAGACTTTTTTATCCTGTGTTTGGACAGCACCTAGCACAATGAGGTCCTCCTGGTCCATGATTAGTTGCTCCTGTGTGCTACTGCAATACAAATGAATAATAATAATAGTATTCCTAGGAGAGGATTACCTGATTTGTCTTGTTTAACTTGTTAGCCTGCCTAGTTTTCTACTAGCTTTGGACTCCAACACTTCACCTGTGAATGACAAATCTGATCCCCAAAATTTCATTTCCCCCAACAGGAGAGAAGCTTTGAGTGTAAGATGTGTGGAAAGACTTTTAAACGCTCGTCCACATTGTCCACCCACCTCCTGATCCATTCAGACACGCGGCCCTACCCCTGCCAGTACTGCGGCAAGCGCTTCCACCAGAAATCGGACATGAAGAAACACACCTACATTCATACCGGTGAGAAACCTTTCTGACACGAAACACACACCCACCCTGAACCCACAGCAGTCACGCATACAGATGCACCACACACACACCAGTCACACATGTGTGTGCATACATGCACCTGAGCTGACAACACTAACACGCACACATGTATATGTGCACCTGAGCCCACAACATTCATGCACACACATGTGCACACACGCACACAGACACGTGAGCCTAGGGTGACCAGATGTCCTGATTTTATAGGGACAGTCCCGATTTTTGTGTCTTTTTCTTATATAGGCTCCTATTACCCCCCACCCCCGTCCCGATTTTTCACACTTGCTGTCTGGTCACCCTACGTGAGCCCGGTGTTCATGCACACACTTGTGCAAATGCACTGAGATGACGTACAGAAAGATGCTGATGGTGAGCCCAATTGTGGGCTCAGCATATGTGTTTTTAATGTTACATGTATGCCAGAGGGTCTGATAGATGCAGTCACACCTGTGCAGGGGGGGCAGCACAAGGTCTCGGCAACAATGAAGTCCCACTGGCCCCCTGGAGGGGTTGAATGTTCCCCTTTGTGACCCAGTCCGTAATGCCAAGAGGGAGGGATGAGCCCAATTTCCCTAGTGTAGAGGGTTTGAGTTTGTGTTCTGCTTGGGAGAGTTGGGGAAGGGGTGCAGGGATCAGAGACGGGGAACGAGAAAAAAGATGCAATGACAAAAAGAGAGTGAAGAAGAGCAGAGGGGGCACTGACTGAGCAGCCGCAGCAGAGAGGCCAGGGACTGAATGAGCTCTGCAGGCCGAGCTCCCCTCTCAGCCCTACAGGTGGTCCCTCCAGGGCTGCGTGGCGGCACATCAGCAGGGCAGTGTGTGGCTAACAGACCCGCACTGCCCAAGCCCGTCGGCCCAGCACAAACAGCCACCTCAGTTTGGATCCACGATGGTTTGTTTCTGTCCCACAGGGGAGAAGCCCCACAAGTGCCAAGTGTGCGGCAAAGCCTTCAGCCAGAGCTCCAATCTCATCACCCACAGCCGCAAGCACACCGGCTTCAAGCCCTTCAGCTGTGAGCTCTGTACCAAGGGCTTCCAGCGCAAGGTGGACCTGCGGCGGCACAGGGAGACCCAGCACAGCTTGAAGTGAGAGCACGCCCCCAGCTCGGTCCTGGAGCCCCCACTCCCAGCCACATGGAATCCCACCAGTATTCTGGCCTCCTCTCTCCCTCTGCTTGGCTTGGGGCACCCACCTTGTTAAATGCTTCTCTCTGCCCGGATTCCCTGCGGGACTGGCACAGCAACGTCATCCTCCCTGGTGTTATCCCACATCCCCCTGTGCGTGACCAAGAATGGCACCGCTGGGAGCACTCCCTGTCTAGTTTTATCACAGGCATCGGGCCAGGCTCTGATCTCAGTTACTCCAGTGTAAATCCCCTGGAGTCACCGTTACTCTGGATTTACAATGAGTGCAGAATCTGGCTCATCTCATCCACTGGCAACACAAAGGGACTCCTGGGTTGATGACACCAACAGACTAGAAATCTGCGCCAGGCGGGCTCCCTAACCACGCTCTACTTCCATGGTTAGGAAGATAAGGCCTGGGCATGCAAATAATTTGCATTCAATGAGCTCCGCTCAGCTAAGACAGGGTTCCCACAGAGGGCATACATTTGGGGCAAATACACCTAGACTCACATTCTTTCAACAGGAGTCATTTTGTTATCAGGTGAAAAATATGTAGCACTGCACGTTTATCTTACAGCACAGGGCTGAGAACAAGAGCCATGGGTTCTCTCCTTGGCGCTGCTACATCTGCATTATGTGGACACGTCCCCTCCCTCTGACTCAGTTTCCCCATCTGTAAAATGGAGATGATACTTCACCTCACTGGGGTGTCATAAAGATTAATGTATCCAGGTTTGTTAAGTGGTTTGAGATCCTCAGCTGGAAGACACTAGAGAAGGGCAAAGTGCTATGTTAGGGAGAGAAGTGCCTTTAAATGAGAGGGGCAATGCAGCCCCAACCAAGTCAGCCTGGGACACTGTGTCGAACAGTGACATCGCTGTGTTTAGCCTGAGGCTGGGATGCAGCATCGGTTCCTTTGTCCCTCTCTTTACCCCAGCACTGATGAATGAAACAAAAAGCCCTGCAGTGACTCTCCTACAGATAGGAAAGACATGATGCAAGTGGAGAATTCATTTACTGCCAGGAGGAAAAGGGCCAAATCCTGCTCTCAGTTACCCCAGTGTAAATCCAAATGGCTCAGGCCCAGGATGTGAAGCATAAATGCCTCCGTGTTTGTGCTGGGTCTAGGCTACTTTCCACTAATATGCAATCTGGCGACTCAAAACACTCTCCCCTCCTTTGCGTGTACATTTACATATGTATTTATACTTATTGTAATGTCTATTTTTACTGTAATAAACCAGACTGTAACAACCTGTACGGGCCTGTTCGATTTCCCAGATAAACGCTATGTTTCTTCTCAGCCCCCGGGGGGGGGGAGACTATCACAACACTCTGTGGACTAAAGACCCCCATTTCCTTTGGCCATGCCCAGCACTGGGTTTGCAATAGCCTGTCTGATTTACTAGTCTCTCTCTTTAAATATCACAGGGGCCTAGTCCACACCATGGACTGAAGTGTCACTTAGGGGGGAAATGCCAGCATAACCTAGTGGCTAAGGCACACTCAGCTGCTACAGAGCGTCCTCTACTCAGAGCCCACACGCAGACCAGCAAAGAACGCTTGGGTCAGCGTGATACATACAGAGAGCCCCGTATAGGCAGAGTACAGCTACTATCAGCAGGTAATACACTGAGAGAGACTCGGCAACTCTTTTAATAGATCACAGCCAACCTTAGGATCCTGGTCAATGACAGGGCTTCAAGGGTTGGGTATAAACAAATGGGGGGAAATGGGGCTGAGGAATCACTCTCAGGATTACGAATGGGACAGCAAGCATGCACACACACTCACACATACACAGGGACACACAGCGCGTGCACCCCCCTGCCCCCACCTCTCTGCAGGGTAAAAAGCCATTTGAAGATTACTAGAAGTGCTGCCAAGAATCCAAATATTGATTGTGATTTGTTTATTTTGCACCCCTGAAATCAATAAAAAAAAATATGTAAGGGGTTCCCAGGTACCTGAACCTCTCGACTGCTTCCCACTCCCAACCTCCCGTCCTTATGCTCTGTGGCAGCAGGTGTTTAGGACTGAGTTACAGGCAGAGCTGGTCACTGCAATGCTGGCATGGCCTGAATAGAAGCTATACCAAGAGCACCTGTAAAACCACTCATAAAAACAAATCAGACAGCTGGTTCTTCCAAGCGCTAGCAAACAACAGCTGCTGTGTCTGGGACATTTCCATTGTTATCACTGATTTCCATGGGATGGCAGAGTCGCTGCTTGGGGGAGGGGGCTGGTATCGCCTCTTCTGAATCCCTGCCTCTGCAGACGACTTCTTTCCTTCGAACCAAAGAGCCACTCACTTGCTTCAGTCATTTATTTTGCCTTGTACCCTAGGGTACATGGTGACGGCAGCAGCCCTGGTATCACTGAGCTGAGTGGATAACTGAAGAGTTGTTAGACTGGAGTAAGCAACGGCAGCCCTACATTTATGCTAATTATGTGGTCACATGAACCCTGTATATCTTGCAAGGCTGACTTTAGACACAGGCTGGACAGGCAGCCTCTAGAGAAACACTATGACACTCAGGAGTTCCACTACTGAAAGCAGCAATGTGGCCAGAAGATTCCACTTCCGTTCCTTTACTCACTGCAGAAAGATGCACTGAGAGCTCAGCTGCAGATCAAATGCAACAGGAGAAGGGTGGGCCTGACCCAGAAGCCTCCGAGCACATCTCTAGGAGCATGGGTGGTGTATGAGGCCAGCTGGCAGAAGGGGAAGGAAAGAAATGGAAGGTGACCTGGGAAAGGGGGAAGGGATAGAAGTTGTTGGGTTGGGGGCTGAGATACCACAGCTATTCTTCACCTAGGGTAACAGTATACCTGGGGTAGGGCCAGGCACTGCTCCCTGTCGCCAAACAGTGGACAGCTCTAGTGACACTGGCCATTTCCTCCGCATCCTGCATTCCCTGATTCCTGCTCAGCCTCCATTCCATGCAATGAGTGCAGGGGACCTTTTCCAAACTGGTTCCTATCCCCGCTTTGCGTGTTGTGCTCCTGGCTTCTACCCTTCCCTACAGCCTTTGTTCTTGGGTGGTGGCCAAGGGGGTTTCATAGGTACGTGGAGTTTGAGGGGAGAGCTTAATCACAGGCCGGGAGGAAACTGGGCAGAGCCCTGCAGGTCTTTCCTCACAAGATCCCTAAGAATCTAGGCTCATCCCTGTGAGAAGGGGTCTGAGAGGCCCCAGCCTGGGGTCAACATGTAAGTTGCTCTTATCTCATAACATGGCTCCTCTTGAGGAAGGGATCCAGTTACCCAACCAGGTCTCCAAACTGCATGGGGTTATGAGATCAGGAGGATGGGGGTGGGGAATCCTGAGTCAAAGCCACAATGAAATGACCAGCGTTCTAAGCACAGCCGTGCGTTTCAGGCCAACCCACTGGGCTTCACAGCACACCCAAGCCCTAAGCAGCCTGTCATGTTACACTGCTTGTTCAGAAGTCACAGTTCTGTTGTCCTCGTCTTTCCCATCACAAAAGGCTCCTCTGTCCAGTGGGAGCCCTGTTACAGCACTCTGCACTGACACACTTCCCACACACCTGAGCTGACTATGTTTGTGCACTCTAACATTGCCCCAACAGAGCTTTTTGCATTTCATTTCCCTGGGTTTTTTTTAAAGGGAAAGGAGGAAGAAAAGCAAAAGGCCCATAGCTGCCGCACTATGGAGCTAAGTGATTCTCCTTTGCACAATTCCACACTTTAATCAGCACGCCTGAAACTTTTGAAATTCATCGGCGGGAGGGAGGAAGGAAGCAGTTGTGCCTTCACACACACTACACTGCACAGGGCTGGTGGAAGAGCCCTCAGGTCAGAATTCTGGAGGGAGACCTGTCAGCAGAGAACAGATCATGGGCACAAGATAGGGAGGAGGCCTGTAGGCAGAATACAGCCTCTTTCGAGAAGTCAGTTAGCCTATGGGCTAGGCTTTGTTGTAAAGGGCTTCCCTTTGGCTCATGCTTAATCCAAACCTGGGAGCTGCTGAGCTGACTTAGCTGGTAGTTGGTGGTGCTCAGTACCCTACAGGATCAGGCCACTGGTGTCATCAGATTCGGACACACCTGCCCCCTTGTTCCCAAGACATGCAAATCCTTCCTAATTTTGACCGCTCTGAACATAGCCCCCTTCCCACCATCTATCCCAGCATCAAAACATTCTGGCCAGTCAATCAAGAAACCAGATAACAAAACAAAAAATCTCAACTAATCTTTGTGGCTGAAGAAAGAGCTGATTGTTTTTGCTCCTCGCTGAGCCCTCCCTTCCCCCCTCCCACGTCTCTCCCCCAACACCTTCATTCCTTTATTGGAGGAAAAAATCTTGGTATTTGGACTGTTTTGTTTAGCAAATGAGGGCCATGCAAAGCGATCCCCCCAGGCAGCTGCCAGAAGGAGAGAGGGGTGTGTGTATGCTCCCAGCAGCCTTCAGGCATAGAGGGCTCCACCCCAGCAACATGCTATTGATCATGGATCTATCTGGACATAGCCTGGACCCGGAATGATCAAAACTGTGAAGAGCTGGGGGGAGGGGAAGGGGAGAGGAATGCTCTCCCCGGGGAGTGCCAGCAAAAAAAGAAAGCTTTAGTAAGTGGTGTTGGAGGGTGTTGATGGGAACCAAAATCTGTGCCAGTTTCAGGAAAGCAGCTCTGTTCAGGACAGCAGATTAGTGTTGCTATGAATAGAAACAGACTTGCTTAAATCCTCTCCTGAATCAGAGCCTCTTGAAAGACTATGGGGAGGCCTAGGTCAGGTCTACATTACAGACCTATATCGGTGTAACTACGTCCCTCAGGGGTGTAAAAATCCACACACCCTGAGCAAGGTAGTTATACTGACCTAACCCCCCTGTGTAGACAGTGCTATGTTGAGAGGAGAGCTTCTCCTGTCGACATAGCCACCGCCTCTCGCAGAGGTGGATTAACTACGCTGACGAGAGAAGCTTTCCTGTCAGCGTAGGAGCAGCCTCACTTAAGTGCTACAGCAGCGCAGCTGCACTCATGCAGCTGTACCGATGCAGCGTTTTACATGTAAAAAAGCTGCCCCGTGTCTTTAACCTGACTTATGCTAACTCAGGTGAAAACTACAAGATGCCTTATCTCTACTAGGATTCTACCTCATATTAGTTATCACATGTTAGGTAGCACCAGGGAAGAACCCATCTGTTCTCCTAGTGCAGGTGAGGCCTGCGAGTAGCAGACAGACACTCACTAGGCAAAATGGCTGCTTCTGCGGCAGAGCAGGGCAGGGCAGAAGCAAGCCACACACTCTTCAGAAACAGCCTAAGCATGTCCAGCAAGTGCAGCTTTCAGAGGAGTTTGTTTGCCAAGTGCTGTCGCTGAGCTGTGGTTATGAGAAAGTGTTTTCATTGAAAGGGAAAACAAATAAGCCCATTTCCCAGCCCCTGTCCCCACCTCTCTGCGAGTGCTGCATCCCTTGGGAGCTTCTCTCAGCTCACGGGGGATCAGCATGTCACCGCTCTACCCTAAACAGACGACACAAATGGAAGCCTCAGGACATTAGTCAGTCTCACAATACAGCTGCAGAAACATGTTCTCCGTTACTTTAATAAAGATTCCTTCCTATTATTAAGGCCTTGTCTACAGAGGGGAAGTTGACCAGCGTATCTGTGAATAAACTATTCCAGAAAAGCTATTCAGGTATAATTTAGCTATTCCACAATAGCTCCACATATGGACACTCTATTCCAAAATAAGAGTATCTTTCATTCAGAAATAATTACTCCACTCACAGAGTAATTACTTTTATTCTGGAATAGAGTCCACAAGGGAGAATTATTGTGGAATAGTTAAATTATACCAGAATAGCTATGATGGTCAATTTACTGTGTAGACAAGGCCTGAGACAACACAGATCTATGCAGCAGAGTTACTGAACAAGGGCACTCTAACATATCAGGAGTCAGTGTATTCAGAAAGATTGGTCTTGTGCCCAGGCTGAGGCCCAAGAGCTTTGGCACTGATTTCCTATGTGTCCTTGGGCAAATCACTTAGTTCACATTTTCATAATTGCTCAGCACCCACGTTTTAAAACCTGTCCCTTAATCCTTGAGCCTCAGTTCTCCATCTGTAAAATGGAGATAATACCTTCTTTCTCCTACCTTTTGTCTGTCCTATCTACTTAGATTGTAAGATCTTCAGGGCAGACACTGACTCTCATTATATAAACAGCGGCCAACACGATGAGGCTCTGATCTCAGTTGGGCCCTCTAGGCATTACTGGAATACAAATAGTTAATTAGAAAAATAACTCTGCAAAGCAATCTAATTCCAGAACAATCAGAGGATGAAAGAGAATATCATCCTAAACAGACACACAAACCCCAGCACTATAATAACCCCCCAACACACCCAAGAGACAGGAAGAATAAAGAGAAAGGACAAACCAGACCACCAACAGTATGTGCAACTGTGAATAACATCCCAAGTACAGATACCAAGCTGGACATTAAGCCTAAGAATCATCCTGCCACAGTCTGGTTTCACTGACGACTTCATTTTCAAGGAGCAGTTTAAAGGCAAATATCTGCTATTCTGGCCCTGAGGCTGGTTTTGAACTGGTGACCTAGAAGCATTCATCTTGCCAATCAGGAAGGGCAAGAGAAGCAAGCATAGGGAGAGTAGGAGTGGGGAAATCTGAGGCTGGGGAGGAGCTGAGCATGCATCCAGCTCAGCTTTTGTCTGATAAGTTTATCAAGCACTGCCGGCTGCTAACTGTCAGCCAGCAAAGCGGGCCTGTTAGGGAGGAGGAACAGCTCCTGGTGTGAGATAGGACAGCCCATGCCTTATCAGAGCGTCTGAACGAAAGAGAGAGCTGGAGAAAGAGCGTGCTTTCCAACCACTTCATCTGAACAACAGACAGATTGGCAGGAAAAGACTGTCAAGCCCAAACAGGCCTAAACAGACAGACCTATTCCATGCAAATAACTATGTTAAATGCAACAGGAAAGTTGCAAATTTGACCATAAAATCTCCAGGAAATGCAAAGGTTAAGGTTCTAATAGGAGCCTTGCCAGCAGTGTACATTCAGATTTCCAGCAAATAGCCCAGCCAGTTATTGAGCAGACTACCTATGCAATGTGGCTGAGAAAACATTTGTTTTGGGACATTAGCTTCCGTGTCATTTTGTGGGTCAAATCTGAGACTTCAATGCAGCATTAATGTGGAGTTTTGCGTATAATTTCCTTGGGAGGTAGGGGGGGACTTATAAAAGAAGAAAATAAGGGAGGGGAATCAGAGAGAAACAACAAGCCCCCAGCTGAGCAATTGGGCCAGATACCCATTTACACTCCTTTACGCCACTCTAGCAGTATAAAGGAGCCTGAGTTTAGGAGTAGATGGCATTTATAGCCAGCAAAGCCAAAGGCCCAATAAGCAATTACATTTCCACTCATTTTACACTCCCAGCACAGTGTAAAGAGGGCTGAGTGAATGCAAAATCTGGCCCATTGTGGGTTTTGTGTTGAACAGAAGTAATAATATGTGCCACGCACAGATAAGCACCATTGTGGCCCCTTTGATGGCAGCCTCAGCAGAGAGGCCATGGACTGAAAGAACCATTATAACCCCTCCTCACCCCCTTCGGGGTGCTGTACATCACTGGGGCAGGCACCTAGAAGAAGCACTCCCATTTTTGGGGACTGGATTACAGGGGATGGATCACTCTGTTTTGTTCTGTTCACTCCTTCTGACGTATCTACTGTTGGAAGAGAGGATACTGGGCTGCATTGACCATTGGTCTGACCCAGTATGGCCATTCTTATGTTCTTATACATTTCTGCAAGGATTGTGATTGTGACAGAGCAGGCCCTGCATACCTGCAGGACCTCACCCTGCATCAGAACCAGCTATGCTCTGGCTCTGAAGCTGCATTCAAACTGATGACCTAGGGCTTGTCCAGACTCCACTAGAAAGTTTTTCTGGCAATATTTCTGCAGGCGTAGTGCTGCCAGCATAATGCTACTTATAACACTTTTTTGGCAAAGTGCAGTCACACTTGGTTGCTTCTGCCCATGCACTGTGTCCAAGCAGCATGAGATTGTATCAGCAAAAGAAGTGTTGCACCATGAATGTATCACGATCAGTGAAACTGGAGTCTGAGGGCCTATGTTTTCTGGAGGGACCGACTGGACATCAATGGAATGGGTTGGGTTGGGTTAGACTGGAAGCACCTCAGTCACATGGACAGAGCAGTGCACAGGGTTTAATAAAGTTCCATTTGTTCAACTTAACCTGCATTCAGCTTCACTCTTTGCTAATGAAACAGTGGGTAGGCATCCCAGTGTCCTCTGTGCCACCATCTGCCATGCCACTTTGGGGGAAGGATACCCTCACTCCTCTCGGGGAACTAAGAGACTTTGGGATCAAATTCCCACAGCCCCCTTTGTTCCATCCCATAATCTACTGCTCTCCAGCCCATTACCAGCCCCCTGCACTGTCCAATCCCTTCATGCCTCTAGAAGGCTGAGGCTGGCTCTAAAGTGCCTCAGATCCATTCCCAACTTCTGTCAATGCCCTTCTGAGTTTCAAAGGCTTCATCAATGAAAATGACAAAAAACAAACAAATAAATAACCCACCACCCCCTTGATTTTGGCTCCCTACTGGATCATTTTAAAACAGGACTTATCTCGCTTCCCAGGCCCTTCTATATTAGGAACTTTAACAGGATTTTTGGCAGTGGCCAAGCCTGCTGGTTTCTTCCCTTTATAAAATAGAAGCTATCTTTTGCCTCACGTGGGGACTAGGAAGTCAAGAGACTGGAGCATTACTGTTCCTGAAGGGGCCACATCCTGAAAGGCAGGGGGGCCTGGTGAGTCAGCATGTCAATCATCCACTGCTGCAGACGGCCATTTATTTTGATCCAGCCTGCACCAGCCTGACTGCAAGTCAGTCAGGTTCAAGAGCTGCCATTCAATAACCCTTGAAAGAGGGAGTTACAAGAACTTCAGCTGCATTCAGACGCAGTACAGTCTAGTCCACAGAGCACAGGCCTGGGACTCAAGAAACATAGGTTCTATTCCTGGCTCTACCATTGGCCTCCTGAGTGACCTTGGGCAAATCACTTCCCCACTGTGCCTCAGTTTCCCCATCTGTAAAATCAGGACAATGATACTCCTTTGTAGAGTGCTCTAAGATTGTAACTTGGCAACTGCCTCCCAAGCATCCCCTGGTGGCCTGGGGTAGCGCTGCAGTGCCCTGCCTCAGTTTCCCTCCCTATAAAGTTCCACAAGAACTCCACCTCACAGTCCAGTTTATTTAGCCCTTAACACACTAACTCTCCAGGATCCAACACCAGTTTGCTGTTTTTCCTTCCCTTGAGTCAGGCATCCCAACCCTCCTTCCCAGAACAGGGTTCTGTTCCTTTACTCACTGCAGAAAGCAGTCTTGTTCCCTCAATACTCATCTGCAGCTCCAGGCTTCTGTCCTTCCTATCACTCCCTAGCTGGAGTCTCGGTGGCACTTACATGAGCTCCTTTTAAGTCCCACACCCAATGCAGGTGTAGCAGGGCAGGGTGAATGGGACAGGACTGGCAGACCCAAGACCTGCTGGCCCTTACAGGGGCAGGCCGCCCTGTTACAGAGATCTCTGGGTGAAAAACGCTATATAAGACTAGATACTATTATTTCACCTACACAATAATCTGATGTTGAGATAGCACCTGGCATCATAAAGGATCCCAAAGAGCTTCCCAAATTCTTTCTTGCTTTTGAAATTGCAGGCAGCACCACTGAAATGCAGCCACGCTTGGTGTGTCATGTGCTCAGCACCTCTAGAACTCAGGCCACTTATTTCAGTGCCCAACTTTAGCCAGCCAGGTTTGAATTTTTTGCCCTAAGTTACTCGCCCAAGGCCATATAGGAACTCTGCTGCAGAGCTAAGACTAGACCTCAGATCTGGTGACTTCTAGTCTTGCATACTGATCAGATGCTCATCTTTCCTCCCAGAGGGATTTTTGCCTAAGACCCCCAATGTAAAACCTTAAAGCCTCGGCTTAGGAAAACTGCCTTTCAATCTTTAGGGGACCCTTATTTTTAAGGTCTTATCTGAAGGATGCTCACACATAAATCTACACGGATCTCAGTTTACAGCACATTAAATAAACAGATGGAAAGCAGAGCTGACTAGTGAGATTTCAGCCTTTGGTTTCACAGAGGTTATGTATAGGAAAGTTGAGGCTGACTCTACATATAGATAGATAGATAGATAGATAGATAGATAGATAGATAGATAGATAGATAGATCAAATGCAGGAGGCTGCCTGTCTAAAAATGCCTAGTGGGTAACATCATAAAGGTGGTGAGTAAATGACTCTGGAGAGAATCAGGGATAATAATACTTTGTATTTACATAGCACCTTCTAACTGAAGATCTCAAAGTACTTTACAAAGATAGATGCATTTTATTAGTCCCATTTTACAGACAAGGAAAGTGAGGCACAGAGAAATTAAGTGACTTGTCCAATCTAAGTAACACAGCTGAACACTGAACCCAGGCATCCGACCTCCCAGACCCTGGTAATCACCATTAGACATTCTAGGACACATTCAGGCTTGTTGTAATGTGAGCATGTGCAACGCTCTTCAGGTCAGTCGAGTTGCACCACCTGAGTTTGGTGCATTCTCTCAAAATACAAGATTAAAATAAGCAGAAACATGAATGTCTGGAAGCCTCAGCACATAAACCTAGCCACTGTGATGTCTAAAAACAGCTGCTTGACAGCTTTAAAAATGTAAAGCTACATCCTGCCTGCCTTACACAAGTAACCCCATATCAATGGGACCACACATGTTAGTAAGCACAAGTTAGCCTTCAATGGCAATCCATCCTCACCTTGTCATAGGAATCATTGTAAGCTTCACAGGAGAGGTAACATGAGGCCTCCTGTTGTTTTGTGTTTGTACAGTGCTAGCACAATGGGGTCCTGGTCCGTGTCTGGGATTCCTAGGCGCTTCGGCCCAGATACTCAAAAGTGATTTAGGTGCTTAATTCCCATTGATTTCAATGGGAACTAGGTTCCTCAATACCTTTGAGGCTCTGGGCCCATGGTAATAAAAATACAAATTATTATTATTAATAACAATAATAAATAATAGCTGTCAAAGTCAATAATTTAAATTTTGGGGAATTTCTTCCTTTGCCCCACTCCTTCAATCCCAGTGTCCCCAGCAATCTTAGCTCAAAAATGGAATGTGACTCAGGCCTTAAACTGACGGGTTGTCACTGGCAAAACCTAGAGGCTGGATGTGGCCGCGGTTTTATCACTGCCTGCCAGCTGCCTCCTGTGCCCCTGCCTCCTCCCCGATGATTCAGCAAATCTTCTTACAGGAGAAAAACAAGCATATAAGTGAACAAATCAAAATGTCAGATTACAAAGATGAGCGGGGGAAAGTGTGGCACAAAGAGGGAGATAAAGGGTGGCAGAGTCACGTGGCCCCGCGACTGGCAGGACTTATGAAGACTTTCTTTGTTTTATTTTGTTTTTTGTCTAATAAAAAACCACATGAAAACATGCTAAGAACTTGCACTGATAATACCTTCAAATGCTGAGCTTGCTAGCAATTAAATACAATGCAGAAGTGTGGGAGGAAATGGGGCACATGCTGCTCTCAGTTGTGCTGGTGTAACTGCTGGGGTCAATGGGGTTACTCTCGATTTTCATGACTGTAAGTGAGAGCAGAATTTGGTCCAATCTGTTTAATATTATAATATGATACTCATTCTATCATGCAAGCTATTTTCAAAAGTACTTTCTCTTGTTAATACTAATAAAAAAATACTGGCCACGATTTTCAAAAGTCTGAGTGCCCAAGGTGAGACACCAAAAAGGGGCTGGGTTTTCAGAAAGTGCTGAGCAGCTGTTCTTGGAAAATCAGGCACCTTTAAGATATCTCAAGTTGGGCACCGAGCATCACTACTTACTTTAGAAAATCTTGGTCAGCAACCATTTCACCCTCCACTAAAAGGCAGCCACCTCTGGAGTAGAATGTGGCAGCTGCTTAACAGTTCAAAGCAATACTACACAACAGAAGAGAAAATGAAAAAGAAACTGCAATAGGAGTTTAGATAGAAAAAATGTAACTTCCAAAACTGGAATTTGACCAGGACATAACAGTTAAAGACCCCCTACTCTTACAAAAAATCCCATGGAATCTTTAATGACCCAGTTGGATAGTGCCTTTTATAGGAAGAGATCTATATTGCCCATATTTGATGATCTAGGACAGGGATCGGCAACCTTTGGCATGCGGCCCGTCTGGGAAATCCGCTGGCGGGCCGGGACGGTTTGTTTACCTGCAGCAACCGCAGGTTCAGCCAACCGCAGCTCCCACTGGCCGCGGTTCACCGTTCCAGGTCAATGGGGGCTGCGGGAAGCGGCGCGGGCCGAGGGATGTGCTGGTTTCCCAGTTCATATTTAGTATTCACAAGTCCCTCCTTTCCTGCAGCATGGGCAATTCCCCCTGAGGTCTGCCACACTCCAAGATATAGCTGTACACAAGACGGAAACACAAACACAAAATGAAGACATAGAAGGAAAGCCAGAAAGCCAGGCTTACGCAGGATTCACAAAAGTTGCTCAAGAATTTGTGATGTCAAGTTGTGAGTGTGTGTGTTTGTGTATACTGGAGGATGAAAACTGTGAACGTTGATTCTGCTCTCACACCAGTTTCACACCAACATAACTCTTCCTTATTTACACCAGTGTAAGCAAGAGGAAGCCCAAGATCTGTGTACTGGAGATGGGGCACTGCTGATCAGAACAACTGACCTAACTTACCATAGTCCTATCCACTCCATACCTCACCTGTACACCAGCGCATATTAGAAACCTGTTAAAGTCACACATCGCCTTAGAGCTTGGAAATGTATTATTGTGGCAAGTATTCATTCTTCAACACTATAGCCTGGGTGACGGTTAATGAGATAAGAACAGGGCTGAACATTAGTGTAACTGACTATTGGGAAGCTAAGTATCTCATACCCATGTGTACAACAAAAAATAAGTCACCCATATGAGACCGGTGCTCCAGCTCACAATATCTGAACTGGGTACTTCATGCAACAAGCTCTTCACTCCCACAGCTAGCAGAGAACTGACACATCTGTACTTACCCTACCTCAGGTTGGAGGAGCAGAGGAAATGTGGGATAGAGAGGTGGGGAAACACCAATGCTCCTTGAGTCTCTTTTACTGGCTGTCACATGAACAGCATCTTTGGTATTCTTAGATGACATACTCAGCCCTGGCATAAGTGGTTGCAGCTCCCACTGACCTGAAAGGATCAGAGTCATGGTCAGTCCACCCACGTGTTTTTCCTTCAAATGGAGTGAAAGCCACCATGCTAATAGAGAGAGAGAGCTGGCATAAGAGTGAAGGATGGAAAAGTGGATAGGTGGCAAATACCAAACCTAGCCACAGGGCTGCAAGTTCTTCCATGTCTCCAGGTACCTGAATCAGTGCAGATGATGAGACTCCCTGGCAACTCTAGAGTATTTTATTTCTGAAAGATGTTAATTCTTTCTGAAATATTCACTTAAAAACAGATGTCTCTATCATGGCGAACACTGAATTCCTATTGTGCTCACCCAGGTAATTATTGACATCTAAATCTTATTCTAAATGATCACAACACCCTGTTGGATTAACAAGCCATAGTGCTGCTGTCAGCTGAATTCTGTCCCAATGCGCCCCCTGCTGTAGGTCAGATGAATATCAGCAACAATTGTATGCAATGGTGTCGCCCTGTCGATCCCAGGATACTCTAGAGACAAGGTGGGTGAGGTAATAACTTTTATTGGAACCAACTTCTGTTGGTGAGAGAGACAAGCTTTCGAGCTTACACAGAGCTCTTCTTCAGCNCTTTATTGGAACCAACTTCTGTTGGTGAGAGAGACAAGCTTTCGAGCTTACACGGAGCTCTTCTTCAGCTCTGGGAAATTGACACAAAGCGTCACAGCTAAATATGGGGTGGAACAGATTGTTTAGCATAAGTAATTAACATGTATTTCTAGGGACCATTAACCTTGAACTACTTATGCTAAACAATCTGTTCCACCCCATATTTAGCTGTGACATTCTGTGTACATTTCCCAGAGCCGAAGAAGAGCTCAGTGTAAGCTCGAAAGTTTGTCTCTCTCACCAACAGAAGTCGGCCCAGTAAAAGATATTACCGCACCCACCTTGCTTCTCTAATCAGCAACTATTGCAAGAACTCTTTCAATACATAAAGTGTAATAGGAAATGATGATTGTTTTATTTATCAATTGCAATGTTGCCAACTTGCACGATATCATCTTGAGTTTCATGATAATTAGTGTACTCCTTAAAGCCCCAGCTCCCAGAAACAAGGGACTATTTCAAATCTGAGCTTTCATTTTAAAAAAAGCCAGTTTCTGACCTTAATGGTTGCAGAGAAAAGCTTAGAAATGTGATGCTGGAATATCCTGAAAGCTCAAAGCACAGAAAGTATATAAAAACAACCCCAAATTAATTATTTATTATAAATCTCATGATTTGTAAAATAATCTCATGATTTTGGGTGTCCTGATTCATGACTTTTGAACATTTGGTATTGGCTATACTACTTCCACCCTCTACCAAGGTTCTCTGGGTGTAGCACAAAACAATTAACTACAGCTGCAACAACAAAAAAGCAAACAATTAAAAAAACAACAAAATAAATTTAAGAAGTGTAAAACAATGAAACACTAGATATAAATTAAAATAGAACCGGCTTGATTCTGCTGTCATGTACATCTGTCTTATGTGTAACTCCACTCACTGCTGTGGCGTTACTTCTGATTTAAATCAGCAAAAACAGAGTAAAATCAGGCCCAATGATTCTATAAGCACAATTTTTTTAAATGATAGGTTCTATCTACCTGTGTACCTTAGGCTTTATCCATAATTTACATCAGTACATTCCCCCTTTCCCCCCCCCCGAAAAAAAACAGATATCCAGGTTCATTATCAGTACTAAAAGGAAAACAAAGGAGGACAATGTGGTACAATAAATGGGGCACTGACCTGATAGCCAGAAGACACAGGTTCTGTTCTGTCCTCTACCATGGATCTGCTGTGCGACCTGGGGCAAGTTACTCCATTGCTCTGTGCCTCTTTCCCGCTCCTGGAGCCTTGGAAAAGGACCTACACGTAAAGCTAGCCATGTTACTCAGTGCATCATTGGAAGGCACCCAGATACCACAATAATAGGGATGGTATAAGAACCTGAATGGAAGAGCAGCGAATGAGTTGTAAAATGTACAGGTTTGGGGGATGCCACACAAGGGCGTGGAGGCTACAGGCTGAGATGCGCGTGTGGGAGCCTCACGCAGGACTTGAGGCAACAGGCTGAGGATTTGAGGGTGAAAGCAAGGGCACTGTGGGAGGGAAGCTAGTTAATGGTCTCAAAGCTGTGGAGAAGTGGAAGAGGCACAATGAAGGGGCTGGAGCAGGAGGACTCACACAAACCTGGTGGGGTGATGGGCTGATTTGGGTGGGAGCCATAGAAAGGCTGTCAGGCCTTGTTGGAGCCACAAAGCCCTTGGGAGAGGGGGCTGGGAAGCTATTGAATGTCAAGAGGCAGGCTGTGCAAGGGGGCGCTGTTCCCCCACCTCGCCCCCTTGCAGTCTGGCTGGGGACAGGTTGTTGTGACAGGAACCGTTCTTCCCCGGAACCTTGGCGCTGCAGCGGCTGGGGGAGCGCATTGGGGAGCGGACCCGAGGGGGTCGCAGAATCAGGCAGCGGAGGCGCGGCCGGGCGGGGGGAGATGGCGGCCGGGGGAGGCGGGGAGCAGGGCTCGGCCGTGCTGGAGCTGCCTCGCGGCCCGCGGCTGGTGTGCGTGGAGTACCCGGGCCTGGTGCGCGATGTGGGCAAGATGCTGCAGACTCTGGGAGGAGAAGAGGGGGTGTCCCGGGTAAGGGAGCCCCTGGGGGAGGGCGAGCTCCGGGTAACCAGGCTTCCTGGGTAAAGGATGCCCGAGGGGGGGGGGATTTCCTGGCTGGTTGCAGGTCTGTTGGTGGGTTTCCTGGGTGAGGGGTTCCCTGGGTACGGGTCATCGGGTAACCCGGGGGAGGGATTGTCCCAGTAAATCCCAGGGAGGGGGTTGGGGTGTGGGGTGTTCCTGGTAAGAGTTGTCTGGGTTACAGTGAGAAGAGCCTAGGATTTCTTAGAAGGTGGGAAGTGTCCTGGTTAAAGGGACCTCAAGGGGAAGGAGGCTGGGGGCTATCCTAGGGAAGCAGAGGGATAGAGGGAGATGTTGGACATGTTAACTTGGGAGTGGGGGGCGGATGAAGGTGTCTGTCGTGGATAAAGGGAGCCCTGGGAAGAGGGTCTAGAGTTCTGAGTAAGGGTGGATGATCCAGTTCAGCGAGCTCTCTTGCTGTGGGTGATCCCGTAAGGTGCGTGTTGGGATTAGAGTGGGGCTCAGCTAGGGGTACTAGATAGACTGTAATTGGAGGGAAATGCCCTAAATAAGAGTGTGAGAATCTATGGTTCTCTGGGGTAAAGAGACTTGCTCTGGACTGGTGCCCCATGGAAAGGAGGTGATGATCACTAAGGGAAGATAGGGATAGCATTTTGGTTTGGAGGTGGACGGGGAGGGCATGATGCAGACGACAATTCAGTTGGTTTTTTTGGAGGGACAAATTTGATGTTGAAAAGTGCTTATGCTCTTGGTAATGTAGATATATGCCGACCCTGGAAAAAGGCTCGAGTTGTACTTCCGCCCCAAGGATCCCTACTGCCATCCTGTGTGTGCCAACCGCTTCCCTACCTCCTCCATGCTGTTCAAGGTAAAGAGGAAGATCAGGAGGAAGCAGCTGGAAGCTGAAGGAGAAACCCAACAGGAAGTCAAGTTTGAAATGGAAGTTCTTGGGGTTGTCTCCACTGTTTACAAATTTCAAGGTAGTAATTTGATCTGCCTATGTGTGTGGAGTAGTGACTAGCAGTTCTGGTGGGAAAACGGCAGTGCTTCCTCTTGCTTGAGTCCAACAAACAGTGTGTTCAGAAAACCCTGCATGTCAGCCTTACAACATTGGTATCTAGGGAACTCAGTGTGTGACCTGGATTTGATACCATCCCCCTTCTGTATTGTGACTTAATAACACATTGTCCTCTATGGATGCACCTATGCAGGATAAAGGGGAAAAGTTGTATTTTCATGGACAGTAATGTATTATTGTTTTTAATCTTTAGTTAACTGCTTGACAGGTGTTTAAGATACGGAAATATAAAGTATTATGCTTGAAAAATGAGAGTGCTTTCATGAATGCACTATCACCAGGGTGCTGCTTCCCGAATGTGAATTAATACCTAGCCGAGGAATTGACAACCTTTGGCACGCGGCCCGTCAGGGAAATCCGCTGGTGGGCCGGGACGGTTTGTTTACCTGCAGCGTCTGTAGGTTCGTCTGATTGCAGCTCCCACTGTCCACGGTTTGCTGTTCCAGGCCAATGGGGGCTGCGGGAAGCGGCACAGGCCAAGGGATGTGCTGGCCGCCACTTCCCGCAGCCCCCATTGGCCTGGAACGGCGAACCGCGGCCAGTGGGAGCTGCAATTGGCTAAATCTGCGGACGCTGCAGGTAAACAAATCATCCCGGCCTGCCAGCGGATTTCCCTGACGAGCCGCGTGCCAAAGGTTGCTGATCCCTGACCTAGCCCATTTAACTCAGTGCAGGAACTAGCATCTTATTGTGCAGCATATTATTGTCTCTGATACACACCTTTTTATCTTGACTTTTCCTTCCTCATAGGAATGTCTGATTTCCAGTACCTGGCAATGCATTCTGGACCTGAGAGCAAACAGATCTCTATGTATGACAAGATCTTGATGCTCAAACCAGAAAAGGAGGAATTCTTCAATAGGGAATTACCCCTCTACATCCCCCCACCTATTTTTTCACGTCTGGATACCCCTATAGACTATTTCTATCGGCCAGATGTACAACACCGGTCAGTGCCTTTTCTTGTGATGTAGTAAATACTTACATTGTCTCTTGAATGAATAGATAATAGAAACCTTTTACTGGGCCAGCATATCACTTATAAAATCTGAATTTTCAAGTTCACTGGGAGGATATCCCTGCTTCATTACCTGAAGAAACCTCTTGTAGTATAACTGACATGGTTCGGTAGTAAAGGATCTTTCAAAATGGCCTATAAGAAAAATTGAAGGGGTTAGATGATCTTGGGGGTCATGTTGTTTGTATCAGGCAGTGATCATGACCAAAGCATAGGATGCTTTTGTTTTGTTTCTTTGTCTAGAGTCTATCTGTGTAATTGAAATGAGAAAAAAATAGATTTAAAATAACCAATATCCCACCGAGTGAATGTTTTTTAATGTGGAATCTGTGCTTTTTCAGAGCAGCATTTTAAAATATTTCAGTCATGCCTCATCAGGGCAAACTGCTATAACCGATACATGCCTTTGTTATATCTCTCTTTCCATGTTAGCTTTGTTTGTTTCAATACAATCTGGACAAAAATACTTGGAAGGTAGCATGGGCTAAATGAAGCTCTGAAAGTCAAGAGCTCTTCCACTAGCAAGCTTGTGGTCTTGGGCAAGTCACTTCTTTCTGTTTCCTTATTTTTGTTCTGAAATAACTGAGATGATAATTATAGTCACCTGCACAAAATAGGTCTTACCAGAGTGGAGATAAGGGGTTGCTTAGATGGGGCTTGTGGCCTATTAAGTTGTTTCTGGTTTGAGTTTAGTGGGCTTCCTTTGAATTCAGAAAAAAAATGCCATTGTCACAGAGATTTAAAAAAAAAAAGGAAGAAATGGGTAGAAAGTATACTGTGGGGAAGTAATCCTGCACTAGCCTACTGGGGATTGAACAAAGGAGCCTCGTGGAGAAACCTTGCACTGTGTAAGAGAAAGCCATTGATGGGATCACGTTTTGGGAAATACAGTCTGGTGGATAGCACTGCAATCTCACCTCAGTTTGTTTTCAGGCAGTCTCAAAACAAACATCAAGAATAGTCTGCAGTATCCCAGAGAATTGTATGTAAAGGTGGTTCTTACTGGAAAAGTATTAATGTGATTTCAAATCTTATTGTGGCAGAGGACTTCCATCTTGTGGCATTCAAGGTTTTGAGAAAAAGGAAGGGTAGCCTCATAGTCAAGGTTGTGGACTAAGACTCCAGAGACCTGGGTTAATTTCTCACTCTGGCACAGACATCCTGTGAGATCTGGGCAAATCACTTGTCTGCGTGCTTCAGTTTCCAATCTGTAAAAGGGGGATAATAGCACTTCCCTACTTCACAGATGTTTGTGAGGAAAAATACATTACCAACTGTGAGGTGCTCTGTCACTACATTGATGAATGCCATATAAGTACCTTAGATAGGTTTTTCCCTCAGAACTATAAAGAGTTACGATCTCACCTGTGTTTACATTTTCCATCCCGTGCATTCTCTTCCCTAAAAGCCTTCTGTCCACTTTAAACCCAAACTAAAACTATGACAAAAGAAATCTTTTAGGTTTTTTTTTTGTTTTAAATTTCCACTCTTCTCCCACTGTTGAGATGCAGCTTGAGACTATTTGGCAGCTTCTTTCTCTCTCTTCCCCACCATAGAAATCTTGGCGGGTGAATTGAGAAATCCCATTTTAAAAGCTGCTTTAAAGCTTTTTGTTTCATCAAGCACCCTTGGAGGGCTCCCAAATGAAACTTTGGGTTGAAGATCTGTTGCATCTAGACACAAGAGACAAAATTCCCACTTCTCTCACTCCTAGGACTGGGAGTTGGACACTGCATGGTAATGTGAAGTTGTATCGGTTAGGCCTTTTGGCTGGCTTCCATGTTTCCAGTGGATTGGAGGTTGATGGAGAGTGGTGCAAGTGCACATGCCAAGTATTGCTGAGCTGGCATTCACTGGAACTGTTTGCTTCTGTTACTTTGTTTGTTTTGCCATCAATAAAAATGAAATCTGTGATGTCTCCCACGAGAAACATCTTTATTTTTCTCACTGTTGTCCTTCATTTGAGCTAAAAAGTGCAAATAAATATAATCGGACTCCAGGATTGAATTTTTAACTGCTCCATTGCCTCACCTCTCTGTGTCTCTGTACTCTTGGTGACTGTAGCAATGGGAACATATAGTAGAGACCCGTGGAAGCTAAGTCTGCCTTTGTGGATTGAAAATTCTGATTGAGTGACTAACATGTAATGCAGAGGTCCCCAAACTATGGGGCATGCACCCTTGGGGGGCGTGGAGGAACATTCAGAGGGGCACAGTGGGCTCGTGCCAGCCCCCATGGGGGGGAGCAGATAGGGAGTGCCACCCAGCCCCACCCTGCCCCCAGCTCTGCTCCGGTCCTTTCCCCAGCTGTGGCCCCGGCTCCCAGCCCCACACCTGGCCCTGTCCCCAGCCTCAGTGTGGCTCTGCACCCAGCCGCTCCATTCCCACCTCCAGCCATGGCCCCTAGTTGTGGCTCTGTTCCCAGCCCCAGCCTCGGCCCCCTGACCCCGTCTGCATTCTCCCCCGAGCCGCGGCCCCACTCTTGCCTCCAGGGAGGGGGCGGGGGGGCGCAGACCCTCAAAAGTTTGAAACAAACCTTACACCAGTGGTCCCCAGTTAAAATAAGTACGTGGAAGCTCTGTCCTAGAAGTATTGGACATGGATCATAGTTTTCTCATTGGAAAAGTGATTCTCAACTTTTTCACTCTGGACCACTCCATAAGGGAGTCTTTAATGGTGACCTGGCTTGGACTACTCAAATCCACATTTACTTGGGACCCAAATATCTTCCGACCCTAGATCTTGAGAGGCAAAGGGCTAGTTCAGAAACCTAGTTCAGAAATTCTACCTAATGAGCGATGCAAGCACCAGTTTTTCTAAGACCAGAAAATAAACTTAATTTCCACATGTTTCAGTGGAGGCCACTAAGTGTAAAAGAGAAGGAGGAAGAAAGTATGACTAATACTTTGCATTGCTTCTTAGGGACGGCTACAACAATCCCCAGGTGTCTTGTGAGAACCTGATCGGCCTCAGCAGGGCCCGTCGACCACACAATGCCATCTTTGTGAACTTTGATGATGATGACATCCCGACTAAGCCGCTAGAGCCTGCAGTGCAGACCTGGAAGAAAGTGTGCACCAATCCTGTGGATAAAAAAGTGGAGGAAGAGCTGAGAAAGGTACAGGCCAAATCTCGGGGGAAGGGACTGGGCCAAAAGCAACTCCAGTGCACAGTGTGTGGGAGAAACGTCACAGGCTGCCTTCAGTAACTTTTTTGGCTTCCCGGAAAATTGCTGTCTACAAGGATTTATTTTATAGATCTGTGTTTAACATTATTTACAGGCCTCCACAAAGGATTCTCAAGACTGATCAAGGTGCCGTATTATAAATGTGATGGTGAATGATACAGTGTGGTCTGATCATTAGAGCAGGGAACTGAAAGCCAGAACTCATGGGTTCTGTTTCTGTCTCACATGTGCTGTGTAATTTTGTCAGTGTTTTATCCCCCTCTCTGTTTCTTGATTTGTAAAATGGGAATGATAACACGGACATACCTGGTTATAATATTAAATGTTTGTCAAGTCCTTGAAAATCTTGAGGTGTAAGATGCTACAGAAATATTAGATTCCCAGGATGCTTACAATTCTCATTGCCAAGAGATCTAGGGTTCTTCATGGTTTTATGAAAATTCTGTTGGAGGCAGAAGTAAATACACTGAAGGATAGGGCATGGCTTAAACCATCAAGGAGAAGCTATAGTTATTCTAAGTTACTTGAAACCTGAACAGCCAGGTGGTACATCCATTACCTTCTTCCACTTCCCCACGTATTTTAAACTTTGAGTTAATTAAGTGATCATAAATGTGAGATGTATGGAATAAAAGTTTGTCAGGAGCAACTCTGTTAAAGGCAGTGGATGTCATGTGTCTGAAACCCTACCCATAGTTCTGAAAATTTATCCTTTTCGTGTGGGCATATATTGTGAAACCATATCTTTCAGTTTGCCTGAGCCTGACCAGCTCTCAGGCCATTCAGGAGCAGAGCCCATCTATTGTACTGAATTTTCTGGTGTGTTTTTGTTGATGGGACAGGTCACTGCCTAGGGACTAAGCTGAGACCACTGTTCATTTCGTGTGCTACCCAAGTCAGTATTTGAACCTGTCTCTTCAGAGATGAAAGGCAAGCTTGTTCCCTCACTGTGCCAACATCCCTTAAATAAGGCCTATTTTTACTTTTCTCTCCATTGCCATCACGCTGCGCTGTAGAAATGTTGCTGACAGCTTTTAGTCTGCGCCAGAGGCTATAATAAAAAGCAGATGCCAATTAGGAAATCGAAATTGGCATTAGTAACCCTTACTCTCCACTTTGTGTGTTTCTTTAGCTGTTTGAGATTCGTCCCGTCTGGTCTCGGAATGCTGTAAAGGCCAATATCAGTGTCCATCCGGACAAGCTTAAACTTCTGCTACCGTATTTGGCCTATTATATGGTGAGTTTCTTTGTATACCTGCTGTGTAGCTTGTTCTTATTTGAGGCAGGCTTGGGGGCAAAGCGATGAGAGGACCAGCTGGATGTCTATGGACAATTCCTGGTTACCTACTGTTCAGATTCCACTGTCTGGTACCCAAAGCTTTGCATTAAATATCCTTAAGGAGGAGTTCCAACCTTTTTTGGGAGGGGAGGAAAATCTTGCTTCCAAATGGAACCCACACATAGTTGCCAATGAGCGATGCAGTGGCTTTGTGCTTCTATTGGTTCTGGTCTGCCTTGCAGTTATAGTAACAAATGGTCAAATTGACTGTCCATCTGGAAATGCTAGCAGGAGCCTTCAAAAAAAGTCTGCTGTGAGCTTTGGACTTCGTTTCTGAAATCACAAATATTTGCAGCATGTAGCCTTCCTTTGCCTAAGGTTAGATGTTAAATGAATGTGTTGGAAGGGGGAAAAGAGGGAGGGAGAATCTGTAAAATAAATAGTTTGGGGAAACATTGTAGCGCTCATTAATACTCTGCATCTCTGTAGTGTCCCTTGTAACCACTCATACTCTGTGTCTGTGCAGCTCACAGGTCCCTGGAGAAGCCTGTGGGTTCGGTATGGGTATGACCCCAGGAAACATCCCGAAGCAAAGATTTATCAAGTCCTGGACTTCAGAATTCGCTGTGGAATGAAATATGGTAAAATGGCCCAAGCAAGACAGACTCTCTCTCTGCCTCCTAGTCAGACTGTCTCTGCAGCTCTTCTGTCATCTCTTTCCATTTGTTTTTAAACCCTCAGAGCTTCTTTCCTCAAGCTTTTTGTTTGAAGGAAGGTGCAGGAGAGGAGGTCATATCGGTCATTGTTTCTGAATTTCCTTCCCTAGAATCTATGGGGGCATCCAATAACCCAAGTTAGAGGAGCAGAAGGGACTTTTATTTGGCCACTGGGCATATTCCAGGCCTAACAAAAAGCTACTCAACTTCCTTCCTCCATATGTTCAAAACACAAATGCACCTCAATGGGATATCTTGCTATCTTCCCTTCCAATCCAGGACTGTTACAATTTCAGAAGGGGGAGACATTTAAAATGCCACCAAAGGGTTCATTTCTTTGTCATTTCTTCCATTTCCAGAAGGGACAAATTGGGTGACTGTTACAAGGATGACTTGTCCATCTGGCCAACTAATGCTGGAGAAGCAATTTCTTTTAAAACAAAACAAAACAACAAAAGATTTAGTGGCACCAGCTGGGAAAGCACATAAGCCTTGTGCAAAATGGAGGAATGTGCATTATGAACTCAAGAATGCATCTGCCTCTTATCCATCCGCATCTGCCCTGCAAAAAAAAAATCCCATAGTGCCCTATCAGATGCTATAGACAACACCGGGAGGGTTTATGATTTTTTAGCTTATGCCATTGAATGAGTTTTTGGTTTATGCCATTGTAACACATCTGGGGTGTGTGGTTTTTCATTTGGCCTATTTAAGTTTAGTGCAGTGCTCAGCTCTGTACAAAACACCTCATTATATTGCATTTTGGTACATTAGTTTCATACGTTCCCTGCCATAGTTTTAGATCTGAGATGTAAATTTAGGTCTCTTTGTGTGTGGGGGGGTTTTCAATACAATAATGATAGTGCCTGTTCTTCAAGGATCTCAGAGCTCTTCACAAACTACTAAATCTCTAAGTATTATTATCCCTATTTTACAGAGGGGGAAATTGAGGTCAAATGACCATGCAGTAAGTCAGTGACAGGGCACATCTTCCCACCTTTTCATGTTAAATAGCTTTATTTCCCTGATCTTGCTCTCTCTCTCCATCCCATCAAAATCAACACATGCTATTGGTTGGCTCTCCTTTCAAACCCCAATCCAATACCCCCTGTTATAAAATATGGAATATTCTACGGGATGCTGGTCTCTGTTCAAAGACTGTTTTCTTTCTTGGCCTCCAGGTTACGCCCCTAGCGACATGCCCGTGAAAGCAAAACGCAGCACATACAATTACAGTCTGCCCATCACTATCAAAAAACCAGGTATGCTGAACAGGCAAAGGGGTTGAAAAAGGTGCGCAGATTAACTTGGCTTCTTCATTTCATCCTTTCGTTGCTGTTGGTGGGTGAATAGAACACAGTGCAACTTATTTCAGTTGATTATTGGCGTTTCCTTTATCTCAGATCGCGATATGTGTCCCCTATTAAAACCTGTGGAAGTGTTGCCCTTTGAGGGATGTCTTAACACATGTCTGGCTGATGGAGCCAGGGGTAATAATGGGAGGTGAGAGATCAGAAATTAGAAAGGAGTCTAGTTGAATACGGCGGCCAAAAAACGGGGTAGAGGGAATGAAGTGGAGGAATGAAAAATGAACATTTATACTAACATTTGCTATGCTGGCTATTTTTCTGCTGCCAACAAAGTTGAAGTGAAGTAGAGAAGCAGCTAAAATCCTATACTATGCCATGAAGTGCAAAATATTGTGCAGTTCATGAATCTTCCTTTGTCTTTCAGTAAGTCACACAGTCAGTGTACAGGACCTAAAACATGGGCTGGACACATCGAGTACATCCAGTGCAAAAAAACCTGCTTCCAGCAGGTACAAACTTAAAGTAGGTATTACTCTCTCCTACCAAGAGCTTGGAATGGTATAATAGGAGGGGGATCTGTTATGGTTTGTCACTCTTTTGGGGGCAGTGTTGACTCAGATGGACTGTGGACATTGATACAGATACAGATTTTACTTGGAGCTGCAAGTGACTAGCTAAAAAGAACTCTCCGTAAGCCTGAAAGCTTCTCTCTCTCACCAACAGAAGTTGGTCCGGTAAAAGATATTACCTCTCTAGCTATCCTTACGGTATACTGGGTTTACCGGGAAAGCCAGTAGTCATCCACATCACTGCAAAGTTTGCTGCTGTTTTTATGTCTTTTCTAAGTATGGAAAGTCATATATTCAGCCCTTGCCTTGAATGTGACTTACACTGCATTTCAGGAAGCAGATTGTGGAGTGCTATGAATAGCAAAGTCTTAGGCCCATTATGGCAATTTCACATTGCTCTGTAGAATCCAGTAAAGCAAAGGAAATAAGGAAACAGGATAGTCTATACCGGGGTCGGCAACCTCTGGCACGTGGCTCGCCAGGGTAAGCACCCTGGCGGGCCGGGCCAGTTTGTTTACCTGCCGCGTTGGCAGGTTCGGCCGATCGCGGCTCCCACTGGCCGCGGTTCGCCGCTCCGGGCCAATGGGGGCGATGGGAAGCCGCGGCCAGCACATCCCTCGCCCGCGCCACTTCCCGTTGCCCCCATTGGCCTGGGACGGCGAACGGCGGCCAGTGGGAGCCGCGATCGGCCGAACCTGCCGACGCGGCAGGTAAACAAACTGTTGTCAACCCCTGGTCTATACTTTCGCCATTCTCCATTTTCCTGTAATGGCAATTTCCCCCCGCACTGTTTTGAAGTAACAAACTATGGGTGATCGTGTAACTGTTAATAGGTGTGAATGGTTTTCTCCACAGAACTTTGCTGTGTTAGTTCTGATAGCTGTGCCCGGCCGGTTGCAGTGCCATTCTGCTGCATCCATAGTCTGACTTTGTCCTCTACTGCACACAGACTCACACGCTCTCTCTCACGCTCTTCCTGTCAGGGACCTGAACTCATAGGAAATGCCTGGATCCTGAAATAGCTCTTAAGGAAGGATCTCTACTGTGTGGCTATGCTGTACTGTTGCCCCATGTCTTGGGTGTGGAAATGATTTGCAATGCCCATTGAATCTTTGTCTTTGTCTCCTGCTAGGACTCCATCTATATCTTCCAGGAAGGAGGTCTGCCTCCATATCGACAGATGTTCTATCAGCTCTGTGACTTGAACGTGGACAGGTACTGCACCTGGTTAGCTGGATCTTTTGACCAAGGGAGATTTTGCAGATGCTCAGATGATTGATTGCAAAGGCTGCCGTTTGTACCCAAACTCCTTTCTTTCTCCTTGACCCTGATACTTAGGAGATTCCTAGTTTCTCAACAGACAGACTTTATTTACATTGGAATTTTTTTCCCAGTAAAGTTGTATGAGCTACTAAAATATACTTTCCCAACATGTGTTTTGGGCCTGATCCCTACCCATTGAAATCAATGGGAAAAGTCCTATCGACTTCAACAGGAGTAGGTTAGGCCTTACTCCCATTGGATAAATATTTAACCCGCAGAAGGAAAAACAAATTGTCACATACTTCTGGGGAAATGCATTGTTACTTTAGTTTGGATTTTCATGTACACACAAACTCCTATAGGTTTAAAAATATACACTACAGACACTTAATGTAACCAACAACTTGCCATCACATTTAGAAAAGCATTTCATTTACAGTCTTATCATTCCCCTCTGCATTCATAAGCTGCTTATAATGTTACAGAGGGATAGGGTAGAGCTAGTTGAGGTATGATAGGCAAGTAGAACAAAGCACAGCCAGAGAAACCTACCTGAGAGAAAAAGCATGGTCTAGTGATTGAAGCACAGGCCTGGGACTCCTATTGGTTCTGCAACTGACTCATGCAATCTGTCTGTGCCTCAGTCTTTCCTTCTGTACATTGGAAATAACTTTCTTACCTTACAGGGGACTAGCGAGTAGAGCTGAGCGAAATTCGGCATTTTTGTCTTGTGGGAAATTCCAATATTTAACAAGTGTTTTAATCTCAGTCCGGGACAAAATGTTGGAATACTGAAATTTTTCACAGAACAAAATATTCTGAAAAATTTTGATTCTTTATTGTCTAACCCATTTGAACAATCGAACTGATTTGAAACAAAATGTTTTGGGTCATTTCACCAAAATGAAATATTCCAACTTGGATTGAATCAACCTGAAATGAAATATTTGGTTTGATTTTTTTTTTTCACAATAAAAAACAAACACTTTGGCAAAATTTAAATTTTCCAATGAAAATTTTCAGTTTTGCAGAAACGACCTTTTTCTGTTGGAAAATTCCCAATGAACTCTACAATTGAGGTCTTATGTTTGTGACATGCTACGAGATCCTTGAAGGGAAGCACTACAGACTTTATTACTTAATCTGTTTCATGAATGCAACCCTGAATCACTCTAATTTTTCTGGTTGCAGGCCTTCCAGTGACTCTGAAAACTATAGCAGTAGGAGTTTTAACTCCTGCTAGGGCCACTCATGCTGGACAGGTCATAGGGCAGGGACCAGATGAAGAGCAGTCCACTGACCCTCCAGGTTGGGGGTTGAGTAATAGGCCAACAACATAGCCTCGTAAAAAGTTGAGGTATGGAAACACAGCAATGTGGCCGTTCAGGCAAACAGCACAATTCATTGGGATGATGGAGCCTTGTTCGTGCCCTATGTGATGTTTGACGGCATAGGAAGGATTCAGAGCTGGTTGCAGGAGGCTGACTTTTCTTGCCTGCTATTTAGCTTACAGAAAATCATCCATCGGAATGATGGCATGGAGACAGAATGCACAGAACGGGATGGGTGGTGCCTTCAAAAGACCAGTGATGATCTGAGGGATACCATGTCTCTGATGATAAAGCAGATCATCAGATCCACAAGACCCGGTAAGGATGGCTTTGGGGTTTTGAGCATTGGAGGGTATGTTATAAAAAACATTTCCAGACACTATGGGGCATGTTGTTGGGAGCAGTTGAGTCACAGTGTTGCAATGAACTTGTCTGTTCATTTCCTGCTGTAGATCCCCTTCTCTTGTGGTAGGAGACTCAGTCTGCCTGGTTAGATGTAGGTGCTAGATCCCCTGGTTCTTCACATGCAATGTTATTGTGATGTCATCAACCTGGATACCTGCAGGACACCTGCTCTTCTTAAAGCAGCACTTGTTAGGCCATTGGAAAAAGACCTAAAACTCTGTGGGACTGGGAAAATGTAACTAGGTTTTGCCATTTGAACACCAGCAAAGTGAATGGAGGCATGTGAGTATGAAATAGTTGGGGGTAAGACCCTCCCAGCTTTGCCTTCCCAATGTCATAGTTTCTAGGTTTTAAATGTCTTGGTTCCATGATACTCTTGCTCGTGTTTTTATAGTTGTTCAAATTGGTGGCATCTGGATCTTTTCATTAATGTGTTTAATTTAATAGCATACTGTAATAGAGCAAGGACAGGAGAGGAAAGTCTCTTGTCATGGTCCTGGGCCAAACCAATATCCCGAGGAATTAGGTTAGTCTCAGTTGGAATGAGATGCACGATCACTCTAAATGCAAAACCTCCTGGCCTTGTTCTGTTAGAATTCCTGGCACAGGAAAACTGCTTTTGTTTGATTTTTGATTTGGTTTCATTAAGGTGCCTGACTGTAACTATGATCTGCACTTTTACATCTTCTGGCTGACTCTGTTAATCTTATCTGCAAACACATCCTCGGTTTTAGTGAGGAGGGAAGTAATGTTGACATCTTTTCTTCTCTCTCTTTCTGACTAAGCTCTGTTTTCGAGTACGTCGAACCCTGAGGATGGTAAAGAACAGCTGACGTACGACTCTGGAGAGGAGGAGGAGGATGAAGAGGAGGACTTCAAGCCTTCTGATGGGAGCGAGAATGAAATGGAAACAGAGATCCTGGACTATGTGTGAGCAGGATGAGGCTGCATGGGACTTTTGTACCTTGAGCCCTGGGGGATATGCAATCATGACCAGGCTTTCGGGAAGACGTTAACCAGACACATGGCACTGGATATGGTGCTAGCAGTTGTGCTAAGTGCTCTGAAGGTGCAGGCACTAAAGATCACGTTTTCACAGTGCTGGGGTGACAAACATTTGTAAAGATGGCATTGTGGGAATGCTGGCCCATTGCCAATCCCAGGCATTTACTGTGGCAGTTTTTCTGGTCAGAGTGGAGATAATTGGGATTTCAGTTGCTTTGGTTCTCTTGGCCATTAGATTGTTGTGTTTAATTTCCCTTCCCGCCCTGCGCTTACAAACTGCAACATCTGATCCCATCATCAAAGGGATCTATACTTCCCTTTGAGACAATATAGGTGTTCCTATGACAGCCACTGTGAGGGAATGTTAGTGTACTGTCTCCTCTTACCAGAAATTGAGAGCCTCTTCATCCTTGCTAGCTCTGATATGTCAGAGACTTCAACAAGTGCTGAATCCAACCCAGATCAGAGGTGTTCCATTGGCCTCTTGAGCCCAAAGTGTTAATCTTTAATTAGAACCATTGCAGGGAATGTGTGGAGGTCACACAATTCTAAACCTGGCATCTGGGTCAGTGGGAAAAACTTCAAACAAAATTAATTCTGTATCGAGACCTGCACAAACAAGGTCGTTGCTGATCCTTAATTGAGAGGCTCTGGAGAGTGTCATTCTGGCTGGCTTAAATCAAATGTGGAGTCTATCCAATGGGACATGTGCAGGTATCTGTAATAATTTTGTATATGCATGAGAAGCAAACAATTTCTCTCTGGGAAAGTCCAGCTCCCCATGAAACATAACCCCTTGTCTATTTTTCTAATAAAACTCTTCCTTTTTCCAACAACACATTCTTTCATAGATTTGTGTGTAGATATACATAGTACAGCCATATCCCCAAAATGATTTTGAGTCAACAGAAACTTTTTGGTAAACTGGACATTCATTAGGTAAGTGATTCTGATTTGAGAATTTTAACTAAGAATTGGATTAAAAGAGTTCATCTAAACCAGGGGTAGGCAACCTATGGCACACGTGCCGAAGGCGGCACGCGAGCTGATTTTCAGTGGCACTCACACTGCCCAGGTCCTGGCCAACGGTCCGGGGGGCTCTGCATTTTAATTTAATTTTAAATGAAGCTTCTTAAACATTTTAAAAACCTTATTTACTTTACATACAACAATAGTTTAGTTATATATTATAGGCTTATAGAAAGAGACCTTCTAAAAACGTTAAAATGTATTACTGGCACACGAAACCTTAAATTAGAGTGAATAAATGAAGACTCGGCACACCACTTCTGAAAGGTTGCCGACCCCTGATCTAAACTGACTTTTACTTGGTGGTCAGATATAAACTGAGACAAAGATCCAGATCAGACTAGTAATTCACTTGAAGTAAGGAGAAAAACCTGAACTGGATTTCTGTGTTTGTTCTTCCCCGTAAAATGCACTGATTGGGTTCACATCCTCAGCTTGATGGGTAAAGACAAGAGAGAAGTTCAGGAAGGCACTCCATACCTCGCAGTTACTGGGATGCGTTGCCTTTTGCTCTTCTGAGTGGGAATAAAACACTGANTATCCCCAAAATGATTTTGAGTCAACAGAAACTTTTTGGTAAACTGGACATTCATTAGGTAAGTGATTCTGATTTGAGAATTTTAACTAAGAATTGGATTAAAAGAGTTCATCTAAACTGACTTTTACTTGGTGGTCAGATATAAACTGAGACAAAGATCCAGATCAGACTAGTAATTCACTTGAAGTAAGGAGAAAAACCTGAACTGGATTTCTGTGTTTGTTCTTCCCCGTAAAATGCACTGATTGGGTTCACATCCTCAGCTTGATGGGTAAAGACAAGAGAGAAGTTCAGGAAGGCACTCCATACCTCGCAGTTACTGGGATGCGTTGCCTTTTGCTCTTCTGAGTGGGAATAAAACACTGAATGCAGAAGATGCAGTCAATCAGCTTGAAGTTGGAAAGAAAAGCAGTAGGAAGGAACTCAAATTAGAAGAGACTTCCATGGCAGTGAGTAATTCACTTCTCCATGATGATGTATGTTGTCCCTGCCAGGCAATGTACTCCCACAACTTTGCAGTCATCAGACAGCGTGGGGGGGGACAGAAACAAAAAGCTTCAGGTGCTTGGAGGCTGGGACCTCTAGCCATGAACATGTTGTTGCTTGCTGAATTTCTGGCATTCTGTCATAGAAATTAAAGATCTCTTGGGACCTACCGAGTCTTATATTCTCCAATCCCCAATCAGTGCAAGATTATTGCCTGCCTGCTAATGCATGGTTTAGCCTAACTTTAAATGTAACGTACATGGGCCTTCTTAAGGAGTCTTTCCCCTTCCCCCATAGAACTGTTATAGACATGGAACTCATGATAAGGTTGGCTTCCAGCCCATAACAGCAACAGCTGGAGGTCTCTCATACTCTAGTGCCAGTTATCTACATTTTCAACCATGAAATGAAAGATTTGGCCGCAGCCAGGTGAATTGCAGGTGTGTGCGGTCTCCACTGGTGCACACGGCAGCTAGATGGGCGTTACGCAGAGCTGCGTGGGCATATGCCAGTATCTGCACTCCTATACAGTATATATAGGCATACATGCTGGGACGGGCTTGTCCAGCACGCATCATGTGTCATTGGGAGGTTCTGTGCTTTGCCCTAGCCTGCTACCTTGGAGTAGCAAGGGCTACAACAGTAAGTATGAGGTAGTTAATTGATGCATAACAGTCAATGTAAAGGTAAATTGTGTTAGAGTGAAAACAGACTGCTTGGTTAGAAGAAAAATGTGCTTTTAAGGTTTTGTATGCCCTTAGCTAGATGAGAAAACATGTGTTGTAGCTATTTTGGATAGTTAGCTAAGACTTCTATTAAAGGTGACCTGCAAAAGGAGGAAAAGGGCTATATGTCCCCTTGCTACTTTATAGTATATAAAGGGCTCCAACCCATTTTTTTCCTTTCCTTTGCAGTTCTTCTTTAAGGTATATCTCATTGCCTACTACCTCTCCGATATAAACCATCGTCTGCAGCATTCCACTTTCCGTTTTTTCTTTCTTCCTCTTCATTTTTCTGGGTAAGGAAAGAGGAATCTATTAAGTGCGGAAACCTTGTTGGTACTGCAACATAAGGGTTGCAAATCTGAATGCACACCTATTTGGGAAATACTCATTTTAACATTCCAATAGAAACTTTACACCTATTTTATACAGAGTTCTACATTTAGCCATTGAAAATACTATTAAGGGGTATGTGTGGGTGATTCATTGTTGCCATTAGAACCTTAATGTTTGCGCTTCCTGATTCATGAGTTAAAATTTGCAACTTCCCGGTTGTATTAACCTGGATTTTGCATTTTTTTTTCCCCTTTTGACCAGGATTTAAAGAACAGAAACAATTTTATCTGTGACGCTATAGTATTGTTCAATACTGATTTACGCAACTCAGTATCTTTTAAATGTTGCCACTATAGAGATACCAAAAATATACCTGGAGCACTGTGGAGTTAATAGTTGCAGGCAACAATATAACAAAACAAACTCTTTTTTTAATTTGCAATGTACTTTAAAATATATATTCTCAAACATACCGTTGATTCTGCATGCATTCTTGGTGCATCCAAAACTCATTGAAATCAGTGGGAATTTTGGGTGTGCCAGGCATTTAGGTTCAGGCACAATGTAACTATTCCACAGTGGTTTGTTTTTAATTATGTTTTAATTTTGCATTTAATTCTGCTGCCGATTTTTTTATCAAACAAATTGAATCTCTTTCCCACCAATTGCCTACGTCAGTAGCTGAACAGATCTTAAGTCAACTTTCCAGCACAGTGAACCACTTAGATACAGGTGAGATGAAATGTGGAAAGTTCCAACCCAAATAGAGCATGTTTGAGAAAATGTTGATCGAGTGCACAGACAGGGCTGCTTACAATGGTATCGGAGTTGAAGCATACCTTATGTGTGATACATCTAGAATCAAATACAAGCAAAATAAGTTACAATTTATTTTCATTTGGGACAAATTTTCTGTTCTCTCTACTCCTTTGTACTGTTTTGTGAATTTGGGAAAGCGATGGAACTGCAGGGCAGCCTGCATAATAGCTACATAAGGGATATTCCACATCCTGTGTGTGGCAGAGCCCTGTCTTATGGTCTTCCCACAGGAGTCTGAATGGGCATGTCAGGAAGGGAAGTGAGGGACAGGGAAGCAGTTCTGCAAACTGTTGATCCACTGGCCACAACGCTTGTGTACTGGTGGGCTGTGGTTTAGTAGGAAGGCAAAGTAGCAAGGGCTGGTTTTGTTTTTAACTTTGGATAAAGTAAGTAATGGAAATGGGAAATTCCAGCTACTGAGTGCAGACAGCTAACGCGTACCCAGAGAGTTTGAATGGGGCTGACCTTTGTTTCTCTTGCCAATGCTCATCTTCCCCTTACTGGTATCTGGGTAGCTTTCATCTAATGAAACAAGAGCCACCCAGCCTTCTCCTCTCTGCTGTGTCTCCCTGAGCATTGAGCAGCTCATGCCTCTTCAGTAATGTTGAAGGGTAGGAATTATTCTTCTGTACAGCTCCTGGCCGGATACTAGGGAGCTCATTGTGATAATTTTGGCAGCAGGTGGTGGCAAACATTCACCTTTTGCATCTCATCTGTTATATCTTGACTGTAAGATTCTCGGCAGAGTAATTTAAGGTCCAGTTCTGTTTGTTATGAGTCAACCTCGCTTCTTCTGTAGCCCTTGAAGTGGCCAGTTGGGGTAAGTCTGATACTTAGGCTCCATTGAGAATCCCAATATGTGTTGATATTCAAGGGGATCTGAGTGCCTGACTCCCTTAAGCTTCATTAAAACCTTGTGACTAAAAGACTCGTGTTGCACAAGCTGGTATCTTCAGTATTGCATAAAAGAACATTTCGTTCAAAACGTTCTTGCTGGAACTCCCTTTGACTTCATGTCACTTCCTTGCTGTGTCTCAGTATCCCCATCTGTAAAATGCAGTCAGGATTTATCACCATCTAATATTTGTAAAATGCTTAGAAGTCCTTGCTGGATAAAATCCTGAACACAAGTGCAAGTTATTCATTAATAGAGTGTGGTGGTCATTAATTTTATAAAGTCTTCAGAGGATGCTATTTCAGTTGATGTAAAATAAGTCTGGTTAGGAACCACTGTGGAAACATGCTGTTTTCATAGCGAATGCATCTTAGGGCTGAATGATTGGGGAGGTTTGTGTTCCTGCTGTGAATTCTGCCTATCTACGTTCACGGGAAGGTGTTTGCTGTCCCCCTCTCCTCTTGCCATGTGTTTAGGTGGGCGTGGTGCACACTGAAGGAGGTTTTGTTCAGGGCGTCAATGAAAAACTGAGTCTCTTTGGTGACTACATCGATATCTTCAGAGGAATCCCTTTTGCTGCTCCTCCAAAGAGTTTTGAAGACCCTCAACAACATCCTGGCTGGGATGGTAAGACACACATTTAGAATGTCTTTTGTTTTCTGCCCTCACCCCCAGAACATTTTAATTCTCATACCATTTTGGAAGCCTGGTTTGTTTTCCCAATACTGCATTAGCCATCTTGCTGAGTATCACAGAGGCCTCCTCTGAGAGAGGCTCTGGCTTTCATACCCCTGCTGGTCAACGGTGTCTACCAATGATTTTATTTTGGGATATATTTTGCTCCACTCTCATGAACGTCATAAAGTCCTGTTCCCCTTTTCTGTCATTGCCCTTCTCCATGGCATACCTTGCCCCCGCGGTAACATACGGCACTTTCATTCAGGTGATCAGCTGGGCACATGGTTGCGTGCAGGAGCTGGGTCCGGTGTTGCTTTCATTCACTAAGTGAATGTCACTAAGATGTTGTCCGGGCTGTTAGAAGGGATGATGATTGTAGACAGGAACTCTCTGGGCGGAAGTGCCAGGACAGAGCTAGGCACCTGCAGATTCTGTGGCCACAATTCCCAAGGTTCCCTCAAGTTTCAAGTGGTTGTAGCTTCTGCAGTCTCGTGGGTATGAGGCGGCCAGTTAGATGGAGCCGAGGATTCTAAAGTGGGATGTTATTTTCTCTCTCCTTGTAGGTACGCTGAAGGCCAAGGAGTACAAAAGCCGTTGCATGCAGGTCACGCTAACCCAAACCGGTACTCGTGGGAGCGAGGACTGTCTTTATCTGAACATCTGGATCCCTCAAGACAAGAAACAAGGTACAGGCTTGATGGTAACATGAGGCGATTAGGGAGAAGGTTCTCTGCAGGCCTGCCAGGTCTGAGCAGCTCTGTGTTTGGCTGCCCATCTCTGACTGACTCCCCTGGGGCTGTCAGTCTGCAGTCATGTATTCTCCCCAACTCCACGGGCGGCAGTGGACTCCTCGGGTTATGGCAGCTACAGCCCCCCCCAGTTATGGTGAGTTCTCTTGCAAAGCACTGTTTCTCTGTGGAAATGACCCTCCCTGCAGGCTCTGGGAGGATGGATGGTGATACTAGAGACACCACTGAACCCATTTCCATGGAGAGCTTGTGCTGGGATTGGAGTTCCATGCTGGGTGTCTCTTCCGCACTGTATTGCTGCCCCAGGCTTCTTTAGCCCCGATAGAGCAAAGTAGCTGAGTCCTAAGTCTATTGTCATGATGAATCATCTGCCTGTGTCTATGGTCAGGTGGACCTGGAGGCAGATGATTCTATATTCACCCAAGAGATTGGCTTATGCCTGAGTGAGGTGATACTTGCTGGTGAATGGGCCCAACAGGCGGTATCCTGCCTATGTGGCATCGAGGGGCTTGGGTTTCATTTGGACAAGGAAGGGCTTTCGTCTGACTCCGTTTGGTCTGTCCCTCCCCGCAGTGTCCTCAAATCTGCCGGTGATGATATGGATCTATGGAGGCGGATTCCTCCTGGGAGGCGGGCAGGGCGCTAACTTCCTCAGTAACTACCTCTACGACGGCCAGGAGATCGCAGTGCGAGGAAAGGTCATCGTGGTGACCTTCAACTACCGAGTGGGACCACTGGGGTTCCTCAGCACGGGGGATGCCAGTATTCCAGGTATGGCAGCTGCTTCACTTTGCTCCAGAGACCTCCACTCTGCACACACACCCCGCCACCTCCGCTCACGCTGGGGTATCTCCTGCCACCATGCTCCCCTCACACAACATATTGAGCTGTCTCATTCCTGCCCCCACCACCACCACCACCACACGCACGGCGGGGTGCCTCCTTCACTCTGTATAGGGGAGTGTGGCAAAAGGGATCTCTCTCAAGGGATGAGAGGGCCCAAGTTTATACTTGGAGCAGAGGCTGCGAGTGGATTGGGTATTTGAGGCACGGCTGGCATTGGTTAGAGGGGTTGGGTACCCACCCAACAGGCTTTTCCCCCCCAGCACATCTGGTCTCTCCTAGCGGACCAGATGGTTAGCAGAGTTAAGATACTGCAGGGATTTCTGTGATAGCTGGGGTAACGCCTGCCAGCACAGGATCTTGGCTTCGCTTCAGTGTGTGGCACGAGGAGAACGTGGGTGTTGAGAGGAAAAAAGCCCTTGTTTGACAGCACAGCTTCACAAAACGTATAGACATGAGCTCAGGAGCCAGGAACTCCTGAGTTCTAACCCCAGCTCTGATACTGTTGGAGCTGGGGGTGTGGAGCAGGGTGGGCTTTGAGCCTCACCGCTTCAACTCTCCTCCTTGAAACGTACCTGCCTTCCCTTGGCCAGGTAACTACGGGCTAAAGGACCAGCACATGGCCATCGCGTGGGTGAAGAGAAACATCAAGGCCTTTGGGGGCGACCCAGAAAACATCACCGTCTTTGGGGAGTCGGCTGGCGCCGTCAGCGCCTCGTTACAGGTGTGCGATTGCCGCTGGGCCATCGTGCGGTTCCTTTTCCCCTCCATTTTGTGAATGGTCGAAACTGCCCCATCACAGCTGCTGGTCTTGTCTCACTGCAGGTGCTGTCCTGGGAGGGCAGTAGGGCCAGCCACAGTGGGTTAATTAACATCCCGTTTTGAACAGCCCACTCTGCATAGAGAAAGTAATTGTTTTCGTCACAACTGCTCTCTCAGAGCTGGAGGGGGCTGCTTTCCCAAGCGATGTCCCACCTTAGGGTTCCCCTGCTGTAGGAGCATCTCTTTATCTTCAGCCCCAGTTCTGTTCTCCTATAGGGGTTCTTGTACTGCCCTGCTGGCTCTGTATCTGAGCACCTTAGCAGCCTGATGTTTAGAAGATTGAGTCCCTGGGTTCCCGAGACCCTGTAATACATTGAGAGTTGAAAAGAGCTAACAACTTTTCTGAGCCTCATGTAAAGCCTGGGTGGGGGCTGGAGCTCTCTGCCGTACCAGAATACAGAAGGATCTTTTCAGGACTTGATACCAAATAACCTTCCTGTTCCTCTTCCATGTTGCAGACACTATCGCCGTACAACAAGGGGCTGATCAAACGAGCCATCAGCCAAAGCGGAGTCGGCCTGTGCACCTGGGCTATCCAGGAGAACCCTCTCTTCTGGGCTACCAAGGTAAAGTGGACTCCAGAAGTAGGGCAGTGGCCTGAGGCAAGAGTTTTCCAGGGTCTTTGTCAGATTTAAGCCTGGGAGAAGCTGCACAGTAGTTACAGCTCCAGGAGGACAAATGGTGCTCCAGTTATCCAAGCCCTTTGGATTCAGAGAGACACTGATACTGCCAAGCTGAGGTCTGCTGTCCTGGCCCGACTTCCTGCAGTTAAAGGTCTGTCTTGCATGTGAAAAACTGAGGGTGATTTAATAAGCAAGAGCAGGAGCCAAAACCAAAAGTGTTCAGAGCAGGATAATACTCTATAGAGATGGAGATTTGCAAACAAAATCCTCTAGGATTAAAAAGAAACTCCCCCTTTCCCAATGGGTATTAGTTCAGTGCTCATTCCTGGCTGGTTGCGCCAACAATGGCTCTGGGTGTAAGTCCAGGGTTGTTTCTCTCGCTCGCAGGTTGCAGAGAAGGTGGGCTGCCCTACCGACACCACCACGGCCTTGGGCAACTGCCTCCGGGTCACCGACCCCCAGGCTGTGACGCTGGCCTACCACCTGGAGATGGTCAACCTGCCATGTGAGTCGGTGGGTGCTAGCGGGATGGGAACCAGGGCGCTGTGTGTTGCGTGCCCACAGAGCCCAGTCAGTGAGCAGATGGGACATTCTGACGATCATTCGGTCAGGGAAGATGTCAGCCCCCAAGCCCAATAAAGTACGTTTTGTACTGACTGGGATTGGTCATGCTGGAAAAGATGCTTCTCTCTTCAGCACAGTGGAGGTGCACTACCCAGGTAGTCGTGGCATGGCTTAACACAACCTGTGTGTCCCGTCCAGTACTGTACCACACTTTATATCCGGTGACACTCAGGAGCAATGCTAAAATTGTCTCTGCGCTGCAGTTTTCAGTTGGGCCACTAGGTGGGGCGTATGAGCCAGCAAGACCCACTCCCAGTACAGCTGGTGGGGAAATGTTTGCCAATTCAGTGAATACAGGACTAGCTTTTCACAGGAATGTTTGCTAGCCCGCTGTCCCCACCGCTGCTGCTGTTTGCACTGTAGCCCCATGTCTGAATCCTCTGCTGTGGAAAGGCTCCCCTTGACTTCAGTGGGGCCAGGATATCATCCAACCTGTTCACCCAGAAGCTCCCTGTGCAAAGCAGCTGCAGGCCACGCTAGGCAAGAGGGCTGTGGGCTCCTCTCACAAATGCATAGTGGATTTCTGTTTCTCTTCCCTCCTGCAGATCCTCTAGTCCATTACCTGGCTTTCACTCCTGTGGTTGATGGAGATTTCCTCCCAGACCGGCCAGAGAATCTCTTTGCTAACGCTGCAGACATTGACTACATTGCGGGCACGAATAACATGGACGGGCACATCTTCGCTGGCATTGACCTGCCTGCTATCAACCGCCCACTTGTGACGATCACGGCGTAAGTAGCAGCCACCCTTAATGGCGTAGCCGGGGAAAGGAAAAGCAAGTTGGAGCACCTGAGAACTGGCAATGCAATGACTGGCTTGGGCACCATGTCAATAACACTACCAGTCCCAGAGATCAGGGCTTCTCAAACTGGGGGGTCGTAAGGTTATTACTTGGGGGGGGGGGTGAGCTGTCAGCCTCCACCCCAAACCCTGCTTTGCCTCCAGCATTTATAATAGTGTTAAATATAAAAAAGTGTTTTTATTGTAAACGGGGGGGGGGGGGGGGGGGGGGGGGGGGGGGGCACACTCATAGGCTTACTGTGTGAAAGGGGTCACCTATACAAAAGGTTGAGAACCGCTGTCGATCAGATCTGGGCCAAAATGGAACCTGTTTAGGGCCAGCTTTGCTCCTGCCATGTGAAAGGCATGGGCCAAGGCTGATGTGGCATATGACTGCAATGGCAGGGCAGAGCGGAGTTTCCAAGAGCCAGCCTGGATCTTTGCCTCTTGTACCATTGAGCCAGGGGCTTAGAAAGGAGAACTCTCCCCTTTTCCTCCAGCTTTCCAACACTTTGTGGCTTCTCCCCCCCCCCACCATCTGGGTGGGGGCTTTTGGGTCCTTCATCTGTCAGACGTCCTGCATTCCAGAAAGTGACGGTTTCTTGGCTTCACAAGTAGAGTGTAAAGAACAGGGCTGCCTCAGTTGGCAACAGTTGTACCAAGTCACCGGGCACAAGGACCGCTAGAGAGTAGCATTCTCGAGGGCTCCAAATCCCCCTGGCTCCTTCTTGCTCTTTGTGAAGGAAAAAGGGATTGAAAATTGAGAAGCTGAATCCCTGAGAGCCAGGAACTGAGCCTAGGCAGGGCTGGAAGTGACAGTCGGATTCACCGGCTCCACCAAGCTTAGCTTCCAGCTGTCTTCCCAGGCTGCAAGCCTTGCCGAAGGTTGAGCTACCAGTTGAGTCACAGGATGGTAACCTGCAATCACCCCTGAGCTGGACTTAAACTGGCAGCCTACTGCCCCAAGGCATCATCCAAGATCTACTGCTAGGAGCACTGAGCTCAGAGCCAGTACCTAGTTGTTAGATGTTTTGTGTCTTTTCAGAGATGAGGTCTATCATGTGGTGCAGGGGCTGACTCTGCAGAAGGGAGTGGAGGCAGCAAAGGCCACATTCGCCCTATACACCCAGTTGTGGAATAACAACCCTGACCAGGAGGTCATGAAAAGGACACTGGTAGACCTGGAGACCGACTACATCTTCCTGATTCCCACACAGCGGGCGCTTGCTCTGCATAATGCAAATGCCAGGTGAGTCCGAGAGGGTTGTGGTGGGCCTGGAGGCAGAGTACAGTGATTCAACTACTTTACTCATGGTTTAAATCAGCAAACTGCAAACCTTCATTTGAATTTTGTTTTGCACTTTATTTTCCTAAAGAAAGGTTGATGCTCAGTGCTTGGTAACCACTCAAACATGTTGAATTGTACCAAATTAAGTGTAAAGGTTCTCTTGCTCCTAGGAGGTTGCACCATACCTCTGTACATTCATTTAAGCAATAATATAGCTTAACATGCACAGTTATTCAGATTCTTAATTTTTACTTAAATGCATTAGTCACCATTTTCTAATCTACTAGATGAATATTTGTACCTGTGTCAAGCTGCATTTGGATGGAAACTGAAATTTTATTAAATGCACAGAACCAGGATTTAAAAAAATTTTTAGTTAAATAAGCTACTGTAAATGGGCTAGATACGTTTTTTGTCAGTTTATGAAAACATGTTGCATTAAAAACTGATTTTTTTTTTTTTAAAGGAAGTATCAAGTGTAGTTAGTGAATGGAACTGATTATGGCTGGTCACTGTTGTCTTTCAAATGTTTAGGCCTCATCCTCTCATTTTTAGTCATACAGGAAAACAAGCATTCCTGCTTTTTCAACTCCCAGTCGGTTTCTCAAGTTGCATTGAGCTAGTCCTTGAGCTGTGCCAGTTGAATAAACAGAATTTTTTTTCAATTTCATTCTGCACCTGCAGAAGAGGAGGCTACTGCTGTCAAAAACTGGTTTAGCCCTGCAATAGACTCTGGTTCCAGGTGCTCAGCTAGTGACTTCCAGCAGTTTGATTTCCTTTAAGCAGTATATATTTGCTCCCAAAGTTTTAATAGTCTTTAGATCATTTAAATAATTAATAGATTATTGTAAATTTAAGCCTTAATATTGTGTCTTCATTTCAAATTAGGTTTTTTCCTATTTAATTTATTTTTATCCACTCTACTGGTAGGTTGGTGACTGTTCAGCCACAAATGTCTCTTCTTGGGGATGTTGGGGTCAAATTTGGTTTCGTTTGTAAAAATAAACTTTTACTCAGACTGCCCTGAAAACATTCCCCTGGAAACAGGTTTTGTTAAAAAAAAAAAAATTGTATAGTTCAAGTAAAGGTGGTGATGGTAAAACAGAAGGGCAAATATTTGTAAGATTTTAACCTGACAGTACCTGTGTCTTCATGTCTCTTGCAAGACCAAACCTCTTCCGGTGCCAATATTATCTGTCTGGCTTTGTGCATAGGGAGTGATGCTGGTGCATGTCCTCTTCACTTGCTGAGAGTCTATTTTGGTTTGTGCAGGAATGCCAAGACTTACTCCTACGTGTTCTCCCAGCCTTCCCGAATGCCTGTGTACCCCGGCTGGGTAGGGGCAGACCACGCCGATGACATTCAATACGTCTTTGGGAAACCCTTCAGCACCCCGCTGGGCTACTGGCCTAAGCACAGGACTGTCTCAAAGGCCTTGATTGCTTATTGGACCAACTTTGCTAGAACCGGGTAAGGAGCTCAGGCTGTGGGGGGCAATGCCCTGCCAGTTGCACAGCTTGAGGCACAATTCTAGGGAGCAATCTTCCCCCAGCTCCTGTTAGCCACAGCAGGAGTGGGGGGACTCTGTCCCTGTTGTCATATCTGTAGCACCCACCCACCTGTAGGTGGCCCCTAGATCCTCCTAGAGCAGAGATTGCACTAGGTCCACCTGCTCTAGGGGAACAGCAAACACACTGAATTGGGATCTTCAGTTGAACGTGATGGAGGTAGTGGTGCTCCTGTGTAAACCTGGATGTGCATGGTGGCAATTCACTGTGCTAACAATCACTGCCCAGCCATTAACTCCTTAATCTGCCCAGCAGCCCTGTGACAGCTAAGCCCAAGTTCCTCACTCCCAGACTGCTGCTCGAGTGCAGGCAAGTGCTTCCCTCTCCCAGGTTTATGGACCACTAGAAAGGCTGACCTGTGTGAAACCCTAGAGGCTGGGTGCAGCTACGGGGGAGCCTCCTGGCCGAGCTGGGCAGTGAGGCCCTTGGCAGCTTTGCATTTAATACCAGCTGTTTTGTCTGTTTTTTCAGTGACCCCAACCAAGGGGAGTCTACTGTGCCCATCAGGTGGATACCCTACACTCGGGAGGAGAGCTACTACCTCGAAATCAACAGCGACATCAACTATGATTCGGTGAAGCAAAGTCTGAGAGCCTCCTACGTGCAGTTCTGGAATACCGTCTACCAGAACCTGCCTGACGTTTCTTCCACTTTCCTGGATTAGAGCCAGGCCGGCCAACCAACCAACTCTGTAGAACTAACCAAATTCTGATTAAATGCTTGTTTCTGGCTGTGCCTCCTGGCCTCTTCCAATCTACTTATGGCAACAGAATTTTCCATAAGAACATTAAGAGCTGGGGTCAAATTTACTGGGCAGTTTTGTTCTGTGAAAAATATACCTGGTGGCACCAGTTGCATGGAGCCATTCAATCAAACCTGCAACATGTTTTTGGCCTAGTAAATTGCTCTTCCTGTAAAGGTCAAACCTTGCACAGAGTTACTTTAAAGGGGTTGCTTGAAATTGGGGTCTTTCATGCAGGTGTTACTGACAATCCTCAGCAACAGAAGAGCTCTGTTTAGAAAGAGCTGGCTGCTTTGCTCCTGCCCTACACCAGATGGGATCAGTTCACTAATGCTACTTGGCCCTAAGCCTTCATGCAGGCATGATCTTAACCCTACTAAAATCTCTATTACCGTATTAACTAGATATTTAGCCCTGTTTTACAGATGGGGAACTGGGGCCCAGCATGTTGCTGACTTACCCCAGAATGTGGTAGAGCTACAAACAGCTGTCAGGTCCTGACCATCCTCCTTTGCTCTCGCTGCTGGATTCAGTGGCTAATGCAATGGTACTTCAGTGCTGGAAACCTGGTGTCCAGTCTGTTTAGGTGAGAAGTAGATAGTTCTCTGGCACCAGCCCATCTCTGCTCCCCTCTGAAAGAGCAGACCTGCGAGTAATAGACAAAAGCGCAGCTCCTCACTCTTTCCCCAACAATAAAATGTCACTCACTCACTCACTCGAGCAATCACTGCAGGCTTCAGTCCCTCCCTGCTCCTCTTTTGGCTGGGGAGAAGCCAAGGGCTTCACAGGAGCAGCACAGGCCTTTGTCCTTTCCCATTTTCGTGTCAGGCCAGCACCTGAGGACAAACTGCATCCAGCCTCCTGGCTGTGACATTTGCACATTGGTATTTTATTCCAAAGACTAATTACATTGCTGTGTACATGTCACACCGCTCAGTGTGCTCCTTCATTGAAGTCGTGTTACAAAATACATACATATAATACATCCAGCTTCAGTGATCACATACACACAGGGGCGTGCTGAGCCCACCTGGAAAGACAGGTAAGTCAACCCTGCCCTGCCTTTAATTTCAGCAGTGGGCACGTGCTTTCAGGCACAGCAGTACATAAGCTGAGCAGGCAGCTGTACAATGGAGAGGAAAGTGGGGGTGGGGTCAATTTGCGTGCATGTGTGTTCAAATTCACGTTCTCCTAGGGAGTTAAGGGGAATATTTCACAGTGACAGTTCACCCTGTAGGATCCTTTGGAGCCAGGGTGCCTCCACAAGACGGTAGCATTTAGGCACTTTCTGCCACAGTGTAGGGTAAGGGAACACCCTAGGCTTGCAGGCTGGCTGATCTGCAGAGAGTCCTTGCCTGGAGGCAAAGGATCTCTTCCTCCCAGCCAACAGGGCACAGGGTCCCGTGGTGCTACAATACTCCTCAGGTAAGGAGGGGACAGGCTGGAGGGGTTCGGTTTGCAGCACAGCCCTGCAGTCGCTCATTCAGCCTCTGGCAGAGGAGGTCCAGCTTGTTAAGTGCTGTGCCTGGCAAAGGGGCCACAGACAGGTGGTAGCAGGAGCAGCTCAGGTGCTGTAGAAAGCCATGGAGAGAGGAGAGGCTCCTGCTTCAAGGAGGCCATGGCTCCCTTCATGTGCAGGAGGGGGGGGGGGGAGGAGAAGCACCCAGCAGCCCTTAGACAGAGAGGTCACTTCCTGGAGCTTAAGGCCCATGCAGATGCATGAACAAACACCCTTTACAAAGTGCCCAGGCCAGACCCCAAAGCAGCAACCCTCCAGAGTGACAGGCCCTAGCCCCTTCTTGGGCAAAGCCCCTGCTAGGAGTTACCACCCAGCCCAGAAGCAGCAGCTCCAGACATCCAACAGTCTCTCCTGGCCGGGCAGGAGAGAGCAGGCAGGTCCTGTGAAAGGTCAGCATGTGTTAGATACAGTCCTGCTGTGAGAAGAGCATCCCTCCCCTTGCTCGACACTACCCCTGCTTTGCTCCTCCTCTACAGCCCTGTCTCTTAGCTTTCCTCCCGGAGCAGCTCAAGTCACAGCACATGCATTTCAGGGGGCAACTTCCACCAGGGTTCTACAGAACTGGCTCCTGAGAGACGGAGCTCCCAGGGGCTAGCGCTGCTCCAGGCTTGCTCAGGAAAGGGCCTGGCTGCTCCCAGAGCTGGATACACCAGCATTGCTACAGTGGGCAGGGGCAGGTGCATAAACAGGAAAGGGCTTGAGCTCCAGGAACAAAGAGCCCCCATTGTGAGTGTTTTGTTCAGTGATTTAAAAACTCGGCTCTCTCTCGCCCCTGCTGAAGCAATTCCCTGTTAGTGATAAAGAAACAAAAAGGGATGTGGAAAAATGTCCACCCCTGCACACAAGAGAACGCAGCCGTTACAAAGATAGCTCCCAGCAAACTTTAAAGACAAGCGGGGGGGTGAGGGGTGAGGAGGGGTTAGTAAAAATGTACAAGTTTGATGGTCCTATTTACAACCAATAAATATTGAAAAAAATTCAGTAAACATCAGGGGTTTGTTTTTACAAAAGTTTGCTCTCTCCCCCCCCCATTTCACTGTCAAATGTTTAAAAAAAGTCTTTTTAAAGCCCAAGGTAAGTGGCACTTTCTGGGGGCTGGGTGGATGGAGCCCAGGGCAGTTAGCCCCACACGGCTGCTCCTCTCCCACCCAACCAAAAAGTCAGTCTCTATTTACAGACGTTTGTACAGAAATTGGCTCCTCTCCTCCTGGCTCAGACGGCAGTTCCGGCTGGGTATTTTTTGCCTACGAAGAGACACTGGCATTTGATCTTTGGTGCAGGTTTGAAAGGGATGGAGCACTGGAGGGACACAGGAGTCCAACCCGGAGGAGCAGTAGAAAGAAAGAACAAAGCAGCCTTGCAGAGCTGAGCCACGAAAACCACTGGCCAGGTCATCACACCAAGAATGCCCCACTGATGGGATTATAAATCCCAGGGAGCAGCAGCTGCGTTTTTTTCCCAGTTTAACTCCCCTAGGGGAATGGTCCAGGGGCAGGTGGACGATGCAAAAATGGTCATGCTGCCAGTTTACCCAGAAGGGGAACGAGGGACTGCAGGGCCCGACTCAGCACAGGAGGTGATACACCCCATTGGAGAGCTGGTAGCTCAGCTCTTTCGCTCCAGTGAGTCCCCTAACTCCCTGCGTGTGGCCACTCCTGCGGGAGGTGAAGGGAGCCCTTGGCAAGTCGTCATCTCCTCCGCTCTAACAGAAGGCACCTAAGGCAGAGGCAGGTCCCAGCTCTGGGCAACCCGATGGCCACAGCGGCGTTGCACGTTGGAAAGCGTTAAAAACCCATCCTGCGTGTAGAAGAGAGACCGGATCGGAACTCAGGCTTCGACCGAGAGGCCACAGCCACACCCACGCATTCAGCTCCAGGAGAGCGTGTCACCCTTTCTCACGAGCGAGACTTGCTCCCCTCACCCAGGCTGGGTGACGTTAAGACAGACCAGCAGCCAGGCCCAGAGCAGGCTGCCCGCAAAGCCCAGTCAGCGAGGGGCGCGGCCAGGCCATGGCTAGAAGATGCCCTTGGCAATCTTCAGGCCCTTCTGCTTCATCCTGGGCAAGGTGGAGCTGGAGCCGTGCTTGATCTTCACGCCCTTGGAGAAGCCCCTCTTCTTTAGCACAAAGTCGTAGTTGGCGGCAGAGTTCATGGCGTAGAAGACGTTGGCGTTGTCAGGGATCTTCAGCTCTGCAAGGAGAGTTCGGTTAAGTCACCCACAGGCTCTGGCTGCCTTCGCGGAAGGGGAAGGAGCAGGCAGTCAGGAGCTGAGGAAGAGTAAGGCTGGGACTGCACAGGGTATGTGGGGACAGAGGGAGCCCCTGGGTCTTAGCCCCAGCTCTGCCGCTGACTCACATTTAACTTTGGCCGAGTGCTGCAGCCTCAGCATAACAGAGCTGGTGCTCACCTCCCCGACAGACAGGAGAACAGCATGGGGCTGCCTCACCGCTGGGAGGGATCACGGGGAACCTCTCTGGCTCCAGAGCATCTCGGAGGTAGGGCCCATTTTACAAATGGGGGATCTGAGGCACACAGACTACACAACTTGCCCAAGGCCTGACAAGTCCGTGGTGGAGAGGGAACAGGATCTGGATCTCCAGCAGCCCAGGCTGGTACCCTGAGCCCCGGGCCGGTACCCTGAGCCCCGGGCCATCCTTTCTTTTAGGACTCTAGGAGAACCTTCTCCCCAAGAAGTGACAGCAGAAGCAGCTCCAGTAGCTCCTTCCCTGGGGGGCACATCCCCTCTAAGGAGTTGTGGGCAGCTCCAGCTCAGGTTCTGCCTACACAGACGTACTCCGGCTAGTTCTACTCAGGCTAGTGTAGCCCCAGCAGGGCCACCTGAGTACAGCTGTCCTCGTGTCACTAGCCCAAGCCCCGGCTGCTGTTTTCATAGATCCCAAGGCCAGGAGGGGCTGTTGTGATCGTCTAATCTGACCTGTTTCTCTCCGTTAAAATTTAAGCCTTATTTTAGGGCACTAGCACACGTATGTCTCGCCGAGCTGGGAATTACACCTCCCAGCTGCTGTGTAGACATGCCCGTCTTACACTGGGGCAGCTCAGGCTGTGAGGGACACCAGAAGGCCCTAGGAAGGGGGGACCACATCAGACAAAACATGCGTCAGACCCAAAACGTCACAGTTCAGAACCGGTCCATTAGCTGCCCCACCCCAACTCTGCAGGGCCGGGTCTCAGCTGGCCCAGGGAAGCAGCGAACACCGGGACGGCTCGTTCCTCTTGGCGGCTTCTCCAGCTGGGTGATGCAGGGCCAGGGGCTCGGGCCAAGCATCCCAGCTGCAGAAGGACACTCTCTCGCTCTGCTGGGTAGTCTCCCTTGGCCAGCAAAGGTGTCTTTGAACTGCCCAAGGGCCCCCGCTCCTACAGGGAGCTATGGGGGAAGTTCCATCTCATGGTGGGGCGGAAGGTTGGGGTGACAGCCCCATACCCAAGGGGAGAGGAAGCGAATGACACTGTGGGGGGGCAGTTAATGCCAGAGGCAGGGCCCCAGCAGAACCCCTCGCTACCTCTTTCCTCTGAGATGATCTGAACGAGCTCGTAGTCTTCCGGCCGGTCCCCGTCCAGGTTGTGTTTGGCCATAGCCTTACGAATCACCACAGGGGTCTTATCCTGGCTTGTCACCTGCGAGGGGAGAGCGCTCATCAATCCAGGGGTCAGGGACAAGGACCCAGACGGATCCCATGCCCCCCTGCTTGTTAGTGCAGCAGCAATTCCCACTGCAAGCTCAGTCAGGAGGTGCCCCCCCCCCCACAGGAGGCTCCGAGATGGGGCACGCTGCAGGCTCTCCCCAGGATGCGCTAGCCCCCTCCCCCCCGGAGGCGCTGCCGGTACCCAGTGCTCACCAGGATGCTTTTGTACATGTTGCCGTTGTCCACGGCCAGGCTGACCCGGATGATGCAGCAGTCGTCGATCTGCTGGTTGTAGAGGGGGAGGGAGAGGGAGGAGTAGCTGGAGATGCCCGAGACGGAGCGCTTGTGGGTGCGCGAGGCCGTCACCGGGGTGGAGGAGACCGAGGAGGAGGAGGCACTGCTGGAGCCAGAGCCGATCCCCGACGTGTCCAGGGAGGAGAGCGAGGTGCATTCCCAGAACTGGGGGGGGAAGGAGGGACAAGCACCAGCTTCAGCACCTCGATCCAGAGAGGAAAGGGGTTTCTATCCCCCAACCGCGCCAGGAGGGGAGGAGGCTCATGAGAGCTGGGGGAGGGGGGGGGTTCTGCTGGAGGCCCGAGGAAGTTACAGCCACGGGGGGGGAGGGGGGGGGCAGGGAAGTCCCAATGACAACCCCCACTCGTGCCCTGGACAGGAGGGACGGAAGGAGAGGGGCTCGACCTCCCATCTGCTCCAGGTTAGAACCAGCCTTTAGGAGACGCGTGTGGGGAACCCCCACCCCCCCAGCCGTCAGGGCAGAGGCGGGGCTGCAATGGGCGCACCTGGCTCCTGATCACCTGGGCGCGAGGAGAGCCCAGCGAGCTGCCCCGTACCTTCTTCTCCTGGCAGTCGGGGGACTCGGGGATGAAGCTGATGTTGATCTCCTCCACGTCGGAGCTGCTGGAGCCAGCCGAGGTGACGCTGACCGAGTCGGCCGTGTCCCCGCTGCACAGGTACTGCCCGCACTTGAGCTGGTCGAAGGATTTGGAATGGGAGCTGCCGCTGGCGCAGGGCTCTGCACTCGGCACCTGCCGGCTGCGGGGAGGGGGGCAGAGACAGATACGGTCAGGAGGGAACAAAGCGGACATGCCCTGTGCAGCTGGGGCACCCGCCCTGCCCTGTGCCCCCCTGCAGTTTCTGCGCCCCCTGGGGCACCTGCCCTGCCCCATGCCCCCCTGCAGCTTCTGCACACACCGCCCAGGCACCCACCCTGTGCCCCCTGCAGGCTCTGCGCCCCCGCCCAGGGCACCTGCCCCACAGCACCCACCCCTGCAGCTTCTGCCCCAGGCCCAGCTCCCTCTGCTCTATAAAGAGCGCAAAGATCCCGGGGTCCTGCCTGCACTCCAGCTCCATCAGCTCCCTTCTGTACCCATGAGCCCTCACCCCACTGCTATTCTCACCCTGCCCCCCCCAACCAAGATGTGCTAATGCACCCCCAGCCTGAAGTGCAGCAACCCCTGCCATCCCCGTCCTGGGGCCCAACCCCTGCCGTCCCCGTCCTGGGGCCCAACCCCTGCCAATGCAGCTCACTGCTCCCAGGCACCCCCCAGCTCGGCCATTGCCCCTTACTCCTGGCCCACAGCCCCCTTCACTGCTGTGGCTGGTTTCACCCACAGCCCTTGGGTCAAGAGCAGGGGGCTGGAGGGAGACATGCCAGCCAGCAGCTACCCAAATACCACCACCCCCCCCCCGGCCTGGCCTGGCCGCTAGCTTGGGCAGCCCAGCTCACCAGGGCCCAGAGCAGAGAAGGGGAGCAGGGAGACTCACTCGCTCCATCGCTTGATGATGCCGGGGTTTTTCTTTGCCTTCAGCGTGTTGCTGGCCGACTCGGACAGGGGCTCGATCTCACATGAGAGGCTATAGCTAGGAGAGGGGAAGAGAGCAGGGATTCAGCCAGGTGAGGCTGGGGTCCCCCTCCAGAGCTTGCCATTTAACAGTGCCAGGGAGGGAACGGATTGGAGCCCACCCACAGCATTAGGGCGACCGCGGGCTTCTGACAGCGCCAGGAGTCGGGGTGCAAGGTGGGGTCGTGGTCCAAGGCCTGGGGTTTCAGCCTGGCAACCGAGGAGCGGGGAGGCTCCAGGTGCTTAGACTGCCCCTGTTCTGGGGGAGTCAGTCTGCAGGGTCACCAGCCCTGCACCCTTTCCCAGGGCGTTGGGGTTTGCAGGGAGGCTGCTCGGGACAGAGCAACAGGCCTAAGGTCTCAGCAGCCTGGATTGGAAGGAGACAAAGGGTCCCTCTATGGGTCCAGGCAGCGTCACAGAGGGATGGTGAGCAGCAGCAGAACAGCCCACGCTCTGGAGGCCCATCCAGAGGAGGAAGGTGCTGGGTCCCTGCAGAGGGACTGGCAGCTAAAGCCCCCGGCTCCGGGCCCAGCTCACCTCTCGGCCTCGCTCAGCCGCTCCACGCCGTGGAACCACTCCACGAAGCGACCCTCCTGCGTGAAGTTGTAGTTGTTGCAGGCCGACTGGAGCAGCTTGATCTGGGCGATGACTTCAAACTCCTGCCGGGAAGCCAGGCAGAGACCGAGTGAGGCCCACTCCTAGTGGCTGACCAGACCCCCACGCTCCCGCCCCACGAGGCAGGGACGTCGGTCACCCCACGTGGAATCACAGAGCCCTGGGGAACCCCCACAAGCCAGCTACTGAAGCCTCGGTGCTACAGACTGCAGAATGAGGGAGCCAAACCACCCCAAACTGGGCTGGGGCGTCCGCAGGACCCCAGCTGCCAGGATACACAAAGTCAGCCCCTTCCTCCAACCCAGCTGTGCTCAAGCTGAAAGCTTGGCTGTACAGGAACAGTTCTCACCTTCCTTCTCTTCTCGAAGTTGATCAGCCCCCCCTGAAAGACAGAAATCAAACCAAGGTTACAGCGAACCTGCGAGGGACGGTCCCCGCAGCCGCCAATAACCCCTCCCCCTGGAAACTGATCCTGCAGAGCAAGACGGGCGAGGCCTGGCATCACGCTAGGGGGCAGCGTGAGTTCAGCAACGTACCCCTGGGAGTCTCACCATGCAGGGATCCAGCCACAGCCTCCCTCGGCCAGTTCCTGGGAGCTCCAGGGCTCCATGAGGGAAGCCAGGCAGAGAAGGGGAGGGACGTGGGGGGGCCACTTACATCCAGGAAGTCTTTCATGGCGGTATCCAGCATCACTAGGTCTGTGAGGAAGGTGCCCAGGTAGGGAATGGTGCCCTGCATCACGCCCTGGAAAAGGAGAGAGAGAGAGAGAGAGAGCAGGGGTGAGCCCCGCACTAGCGACAGCTGCAGCGCTCTGAGCGAGCTACCAGCAACAGGCGGCCACGCCACTCACCATCTCCCGCTGCTGCTGCTGCCGTTTCTGGGCCCTCTTTGGGTTGATCTCCAGGGTGGCGAATTTGGACGTCCCCTCCTGGATTGGTGGGAAGACGACAACGTAAGTTGGCTTATTGATCTATCGTTCCTACTGGAGGCTCTCCTTGATCGCTGAGATCAGGCCTCCCGGGGAGAGAATTCAGACAGTGCTTTGCAAACCCAGGACAAGTCCCGTTCCCTGCCCCGCAGCTCACACGGACAGACAAATTCAGGTAGGGCAGGGAACACGGGACCCCACCCAGGCAGGGTTACAGAAGTGCCACCTGCCTGCTGAGGGGCAAAGGGCTCGTCTACGGGGGAAGACACTTCTGGTGTAGAATTATACCAGCACAGTTCAGCTGCTCCAGTTCTACTGGCACAACTCCCCATGTGGACACGCTTATTCCAGACTAAGAGTAGCTTCTTTTGGCTTATTTTAAACAGTGCTGCCTACTGCACAGAGCACTGGACTGGGACGCAAGAGACCTGGTTTTCTGTTCCCAGCTCTCCCATTGGCCTGCTAGGTGACCTCGGGCACAGCCCCTCTGTGCCTCAGTTTCCCCATCTGTACAAGGGGGTAATGACACTGACCTCCTCGGTATAGCACTTTGAGAGCTACAGGTGAAAAGCGCTAGATAAAGAGACGGGTACTATTAGTAAACAGCTTCCAGAGCGACATTCGCTCAAGTGACACCAGGCCCTTTTCTACCGGAACAGGAGTGTCCACAAGGGGAGTTAAACTGGTATAGTGAGAACGGTTTAAATTCACACCCTACCTTATACCAGTATAGCATCCCATGTGGACAAGTCCTCTGTCTCTATGGGGGTGGGTGGGGGGAAAAAATGATCAAAGCTGAGCATTCATGCTATAAACAGGAGGAGACTCGTATCGGGTGGGATATGCCACACACACACACACACACACACACACGTATTAATAGCTCATCAAAGGGATGTTTTGTTCCCTTTTGGATTTTGTGATCTCTGCCCGAGATGGGATGGAATGTCCGAGTGGACGCCCTGATGGGGAGACGGACGTTTCTATAGCAGCATTTTACAAGCTTGAGCCCGAGAAGTGCTGGGCACTCACCGCTCACACTAAAAATCAGTGGGACTCTGGACAGGCCCTTTGTACGTGCAGGGCTGCTAAAATGCAGCCACCTCTGGGGAAGAGCAGCCACCTGGTGCACAACGTCCTAGACACACCCCTCTGATGTTGGGATTTGAACCTGTGGCCTCAGGCAGCCAGGCGATTCCAGTGCAGAACCATTAAGCCCAGCCCTACATGGAGCCAGAATGAAAGCATTGGGCAATACAGTACCAAGCGGGCACTAATACTCTTCTCACACCCATTGCACACTAGGGTAATGCTGCTGCCATCAGCCGGGTTACTCTTGTGCCACGGCGGTGTGACCAAGAGCAGAATCAGGCCCACTCGAGAGGTTTTCAGATGCAGTGCTGGTTTGGCCACCAAGCCGGCTACTTCCTTTCTAGGCAGCTAACAGGCGTGGGCAGCTGCAGCAGTGCTGGCTGCACGCACTAGACCAGCTCGTGTGCATGCGTAAGGAGTCAGTCCAGGAGTTCATCTCACAGCCTGCATCTGGCATTGACTCACACGGCCAGAGCTCCTTTACCGCTGTTCCAGGGAGATAAGGGGAGGGAATCCCTCTGCGGACACTCCTCTCTCCTAGACAAGCCTCCCCCCTCCTTATCTTCCGCCCTCACTGGGGATTTCCTTGCTGCCAGAGCTGGGCACAGCCCAAGCCCCTGAACAGAGCCACGCTCAGCAGTCCAGGCTGTCAGCATCAGCCATTCACAATGTGCCGCCTTGCTCTGCCCCTTTCAGACTTAAAGGGAAACTGTCTAATTGGAAGTTCGGGGCCAGACCCTCAGCCGATGTCGTTCCACTGAAGATCCATTGATTTACACAGACGGAGGATCTGGCCAATGAAAAAACTAGTTTCCCCTGTGTGTATTATAAACACTGCCTGACAGTTAAAACTGGGGAGGAGTCTACAAACGATATGCCCCTTTCTCCCTTCACCTTGGGCAGCTGAAATAGCCCAGTCAGTTTCAAGTCTCTCACTTCCTGACGCTCATGTCCTAGCAAAAGGCTGCAACATCCGAGATGCAAATATTTCAGGGGGAATCCTCATTTGGGTTTTAAAATCACCCACACTCCCAGACACATTCCTATTGGGTGTAGAGGGTGCAATGAGTTTGTGTGTGCGCGCGCACACTTAGTCCGTGTCTGTAAGTTGGCATGTAAGGGGCATACTCTAAAGATCATGCAAGACCTCTAGCAACTCATGGCATGTGCTGCTATAGACTTCACTGCCCATCCCCATTGCTCCACACTGCAGACTCACAGACCCAGCCAGNCCTCCTTATCTTCCGCCCTCACTGGGGATTTCCTTGCTGCCAGAGCTGGGCACAGCCCAAGCCCCTGAACAGAGCCACGCTCAGCAGTCCAGGCTGTCAGCATCAGCCATTCACAATGTGCCGCCTTGCTCTGCCCCTTTCAGACTTAAAGGGAAACTGTCTAATTGGAAGTTCGGGGCCAGACCCTCAGCCGATGTCGTTCCACTGAAGATCCATTGATTTACACAGACGGAGGATCTGGCCAATGAAAAAACTAGTTTCCCCTGTGTGTATTATAAACACTGCCTGACAGTTAAAACTGGGGAGGAGTCTACAAACGATATGCCCCTTTCTCCCTTCACCTTGGGCAGCTGAAATAGCCCAGTCAGTTTCAAGTCTCTCACTTCCTGACGCTCATGTCCTAGCAAAAGGCTGCAACATCCGAGATGCAAATATTTCAGGGGGAATCCTCATTTGGGTTTTAAAATCACCCACACTCCCAGACACATTCCTATTGGGTGTAGAGGGTGCAATGAGTTTGTGTGTGCGCGCGCACACTTAGTCCGTGTCTGTAAGTTGGCATGTAAGGGGCATACTCTAAAGATCATGCAAGACCTCTAGCAACTCATGGCATGTGCTGCTATAGACTTCACTGCCCATCCCCATTGCTCCACACTGCAGACTCACAGACCCAGCCAGCAGCATTGCAGAATGCAGGAGGGTTAGTGTGGCGGTGGCGGGGGTGGGAGGGGGAAAGAAGGGATGAACTTGGAGCAATTTTGGCAGCATCAGGGTAAACTCCCATCCCACCCCCTGTTCAGAAACAAGCCCATGTGAGAGACTCTGAGCTCCCGGTACCTTAATGAGAAGCTCCCGGCTCAGCGAGTGGTTGTTCTCATCCGAGAAGATTTCCGACAGCTCGTGGAAAGTGCGGAAGCTCTCACTGTTCGGGGGCAAAACAAGGAGGCATCAGCACCGGTGTCCCAATCTCCCCATCCCGTTTGGGGCTCTCTTCCCCTCTTCTTGTGCAAGCCTATTTCCCCTTCTAGAACCATCTTCATTAAGCCCCATGCTGCTGGGAGAGCAGGAGTCCATTTCCTTCTCCAAATTTCCACTTCCCCAAAACACCGGCTTGTATCCTGGATCCTTTCTTGGGCAATGCAAAAGATTTTTCCAGCATGCCCTGGGAGAATCCCCATTCTTCCCCTTTGGCGTGTGGATTTATTGACATCATTTGCCGGGAATCTGCCTGAATGAAACATTCCCTTTCAGGCTGGGCCATGCCCCCGGGCCAGCTTATCACAGCTCTAGTGGGTAGCTCTGCTACTTCGGAGGGTATCCAGGAATATTTCACATGTGGGATCTACTTTAGGTTACTCATGCTGATAAGACAGCAAAGTGTCTTTCCGAAAGCCAGGCACCAATGTAACACTCCAGGAGGCAGGGCTAGAGCTGGTGAGATGATCACAGTGCCATCTGCACGGTCACCCGGCTACAGCCCTGGGACATGAGTCAGACAGCGTTACAGCTTGTGGCGTAGATGGGAACCCCCAAACTATGCTAACGCTCCTGCCGTGGCGATGGGACCTAAGGGGCTGCGCTCACCGTGACACCTCATCCCAGGTCTTCTTCAGCCTGTGAACCGCGTTGCACTGCAGGGCGGAGAGGATGGCTCGGAGAGAGGAGAAATTCTTCAGGATGCGACACTCCTGAGGGGAGACGGCAGGGTTTAACGTTAGTTGGAAAGATGGCAGCCAGGCAATGGTTACTGGCTTCCCCCTTTGGCCACGGAGATGTTTAGGGCCAGATCCTCAGCTGGTGTAAATGAGTGCAGCTCCACTGAAGTCAGAGCTATGCTGATTTAGCCCAGCTGGGCACCTGGCCCTTAGCATCTCGAGTCCCCTCTGCACCCTCCCCTCCCTGCAAACCTTTTTCAGGTAGGTCTTAGCCCAGGCTTAGGCCCCCCAAACAGGGGTCTCCCTTCACACGAACAGGAACGGGCGACTTTAGCTCTACAGAACCGCACTGGCCGAGTTTTCATTTTGCAGAATCAAAGTCCAAGGTGGGGGAATGTCAGAGCTGAGCCCCACTTACCCAAACCCAAGGATGAGGGGGTTCAGTTTGGTCCCCCTCTGCCATACACCACCTGAGCCATGGGCTCCTTGGAGAGGGATCTAGTTTTCTAGTGGGGGCAGGGTAGGTGGGATGTGGAGTTCCTGCCATTAGTTACAATTCTTAGCCCCATTCAGAAGGCTTTATAACAGGTAACATTATCCCCACCTTACAGAGGGGGAAACCGAGGCACGGGAAGTTGAGCCTTGCCCAGGGTCGCAGAGCAGGGATTAGAACCCACTCCCAAGCCAGTGCCCTACCCACTGGGCTACACTGCTTCAAGCACCAGCCGGGGACCTCCCAGAAAGACCCCACGGGGGAACGGCTGGCATCACAGAGGACAGTCCTACCCGAGCCACTTCAATCCACCGCTCCACCACTTTGGCCCTCTGCTGCGGTTTGAGGGAGCCGTCCCCAAGGCACGTTGCGATGACGCAGTTGGTGACGCTGTTGAACTGGGAGACGGTGGCGCGGATGGTGGGGGCCAGGTGCTCTTTGCCCTTCTTGTCCCGCTGGGACCAGATGCAGCCCAGGCAGTGGTAAGGCACCACTTTCTTAAACAGCTCCTGGAAGAGAGGGTTGGAGACGGGTCTCTCTAGGGAACTCTGAGCAGGGAACGGGCAAGCAGGAGAGCGAGAGCATGACAGGCCCAGGCCGAGCACACACGGGCAGGGTCCGTCCCCCCCCCCCCCCCCCCCCCCCCCCCCCCCCCCCCCCCCCCCCCCCCNGAACGGACTCGTTTAAAGGGGGGATTCATTCAGCTTTGGTCACGTGGCAGGTTTTTCAGCTCTGGAGATCCTCCTGGGCGCTAACCCTCCTCCATTCCACCCAGGCCCCGCAGACGGCCCTCGCACGCAGTTCTCCTCACAGGAGTCACTGGGGAAGCCCAGGACACACCACACAGAGCACTAAGGGGCACGGGGAGGAAGCGCCGCTCACCGTCCGGCTCTGTCTCGCTGTGCTCCTGCTGCTGGAACTGGGCCAGCAGGATTAGCGCTCTCCGCTCCAGGTCCGAGCCGGGGATGTTGTGGCGCACATAGGAGATGAGCTGCTTGAGGCAGGCGAAGTCTGGGGGCTTGCGAAAGTCTTCAGAGTACTGGTCCAGCCAGGCGCCCAGGATGGAGGAGATGGTGCTGGGGAGAAGCAGACGGACAGACTGGCTGTTAAACCTGGGCAGAAAGTGACACCTGTGTGCACACCAAAGTGTACGTATGCGTACATGTCTGACAGCTGAGAGCCCACGTGCCCAACAGCTGAGAGCCAACATCCCCAAATGTCCTAACAGAGCTGCAAACGCACTTGCAGCTGCTTCACATCATTAACCTGTGGAACTCACTGCCACAGGATATTACAGCTCAACAAATTTGACTTGACAGGAGGACACATGGCCTAGTGGTTAGAGCAGGAGATGGGCTCGGGAGACCGGGATTCTATTCCTGGCTTCTTTCCAAGACCCACCCAGTCAGAGTTCCCAGCCTGTGACTGGATCCAAGTCCTGGCCCATCTCAGCCCAGCGTTCTCCGTGCCTGTATCCTCCTAGACCTAATTCCCCAGCACATGCACACAGCCCAGAGTGGATGGTCCTTTGGCACCTGGAGAGGGTTCCATCTGTGAAGAGCGAGCGCTCCTTGGAGGGAGCAGAGGGGCCAGGCAGACACATTCCCTCCCTGCCCTGGTGCCGAGTGGAGGGCTCACTGCAGCAGAGGTACGCTTACTTTTTCAGCTCCAGTCTCTCATCCACAGCGTGTCTGGCGTGGTCCCCATTCACCTGGACGTGCAGTTTGCCATACCTGACATGGGGATAACAATGAGCCAGTTAAACCACACCCTCCTGGGCAGTTGCCTCTCCACAGCGACCCCTGCTGGAGCAGGCAGGCATCCTTCACTCCGGTCTCTTCCCGGCACATCGCCCCCCCCCGGCCAAATGAGCCCTACCCCTGCATGGAGTTTGGGGGCTTACGAGGCATTTCAGCCAGGGTAGGGTTCCGACGACACCTAGATCCACCCACTCCTGCCAGGGGCCTTTCAGGAGCCTGGTGCCAAGCCAGGAGGGGCAACTAGTACCCACTGTGGACTCTCAGGGTTGCCTTAGGATAGGACTCTGGATTGCAAACTGTGGGGGACGACAGGACCGGCCCATGTCCCATGCAAACAGGGACAACTACCCTAAGCAACCACGACAGGTCGCCCTTTCCCACACGTACCCTTACAGGCAGAGAGAAGCTGTATCTGGCAGGCAAAAGTCACCTGCTTGTTCAAGGAGACGGCTGCAGTTTCAGAGCTGGACAGCGCAGCCCATGTCTCTATGGCATGAGCCTGGTGCCAGGGAAGGGTTAAGTGGCACTGCACCCATGGGTATCCCGCGAAGTACCCGCACTGCCTGAGAGAGCCCACAGGGCTGTCACATCTGGACAGCATTCCCAGAGGCGGTACTTCCGGGAACGCCATTGGTGGATGTTACAGTCAGTGTTCTCAGCCCTACGGCGATGCTCAGAGTATTTCAAGGTACAATCAACCAGGTGATCAAGGGCAGCCTTCTCCTAAAGCAGCAGGCACTGGCCACGCTCAGAACAGGGTACCAGGGGGGACAGACCTGGCTTTGATCTAGGAATGCTGGGACATGGCACCGAGGCAGCTCTGGGCATTTCACAGACACCTTGGGCTGGCCTGGCCCTTTGAGAGGGACAGCACAGGCCCGAAGAGCAGAGTTCGCACTACCTACCCCCTGCTGTAGTCATCCCATGGCCCATAAGGCCTCCCCCCCCCCCCCCCCCCCCCAGTGCAATGCCTGGACAATCCCGGGAGTACACGTGCTCGCTGGTATGCGCTCCCGCTAACACTGTCCCCATTGTTCCGGCGTCCTGGCAAACGCGCTGCGCAAGGGGCACAATGAAACGCTGCCTACGGAGGGGGAGGGGGCGATACAGCTCCAATTACAGACAGCAGCATTAAAAAGGACTCAAGGTTGGGGATGCTAAAGTCTCTGGAAAAGGCAGGAGCAGCTCCCCCAGCCTGGCTTTCCACACACTGCTGGGATGCGCCCTGCTCCACCTCCTGTCGGGCTTGGAAGGCCCTGAGCACAGGGGGCTGAGGGAAGGGCAGAGCTGGTAGATCTGGGNGTAAAAAGGACTCAAGGTTGGGGATGCTAAGGTCTCTGGAGAAGGCAGGAGCAGCTCTCCCAGCCTGGCTTTCCACACACTGCTGGGATGTGCCCTGCTCCACCTCCTCTCGGGCTTGGAAGGCCCTGAGCACAGGGGGCTGAGGGAAGGGCAGAGCTGGTAGATCTGGGACTACACAAAGACCTCCCCTCCCAGCTGTGGGCCTCTACCTGGGGGGTGGGGGTGGGGGGGAAGACAGGATACATGGACTATTCCATCCCCGAGGCTGCAGCACCCCCCACTCCACCCCAGCACAGGGCCCTGTACTGAGTCTGTGTGAGAGGAGAGGACCCGGCCCAGGCGAAGTTTTGAGGCAGCTCCCCGCTAGAACCAGAGGGGGCCCCCAAAGGAGCAGCTGTGATGTGGGATGCTGAGCCATGGTCAGAGCCAGGCATGAACCAGCGCTAGCAGGGCACAGAGGAGAGCATTGCATTGCATGAATGGCCTGTCTGGAGCGGTGAGGGGGAGTGGAGGGCATAGGAGGGACCGCAGCATAGATAGGGCACAGCCTTCCACCCCCCAGGGGCACCACAGGGAGGGAGGGGCAGCGTCACCTGTTCAGCAGCAGGTCTAGCACTTGCTTGGTGGTGGCAAAGGCCCGGTAGGTGCACAGGAAGATGGTGACGTAGGTGGAGTCATTGCCCTTGAAGGCTGAGACCAGATACTCCACCAGCTTCTCCAGGGTCCCGGCTTTTATTGTCCGCACCTTACACGTCTCGTAGAGGTTCAAGGCCGACTCGTTCTCGAACTGGAGGTGGGGGATGATTGACAGCGTGAGGCAGAGGTCAGAGAGAGGAACGCGAGCGCAGAGCTGAGAAAGCCAGGCCCCAAGGGGGACACCCACAATCACTTCCCTATGGTCCCAGGGCCACCTCTCCCTACAGAAGGGGCCCTTCCCCCCAGGACACGTAGCATGCGAAGCACTGCGTCCGGGCGCTACGGGACAGCGTCCCAGTGCAGCTCCAATGGTGCAGAGCAGCGCTGGAATGGGTGCAGGACAAACGCGGACGTTGTGCTGGCGCTTGCTACGCCACTGATTCCGTCACCAGCGGGTCACTTCCCTGGTGTGGACAGGGACTCGGAGTCCAGTAAAGCCTGAGTAGCTTCCCCAGGAGCTTCTGCAGCATTCGATCAGGCCAGGGCAATGCTCCTATGAGGGGCCTGCTCCTTTAAGCGTGATCGCAAGCATGAGCTCCATGGACAGGGAGAGCACAAGGGGTGGGGATGGGGAACCAAGTCCCTTTGAAAACCAAAAGGCTCAAGCGCTCTGCCCCCTTCCTAGGGGCCTTGCGTCTCCCCCCAGTGTGGGCGCTTGGAAAGCTCCGTGCAAGGAGATCCTGCTCAGCGCACATTCATTTGCCAGAACTGCACTTCTGTGTAGTGACCCATGGGAGGCGCTGCTCACAGAGGGACAGAATCAGAATTGGACGGGCACATGCGTCCAGGCAGGTCTGGCTAAAGACTCACCACGACACTCCTGCGGTGTGGGGATTACCCCAACTTTACAGGGGGAGGGAACTGAGGCACAGAGAGGCCAAGTGATGCGCCTAAGACTACAGAGGGGGTCAGTGCCAGGATTAGAACTGGGGCATTCCTGGCTCCCAGCCCTATGCCCAGACCGCCCCTCTATTGACAGAGCAATCTGTCCCAGTGGGGAGGTGCCCAAGCGGCCCTGCCCATTCCCACCCCCCTGGTATCTGCTATCCCTGCTCAAGCAGACACAAGGGCTGGCAACACAAAGTAGCAAACACTGGCTCCCCATTGGCCAGGGCCTGGACCTGGCTGGCTCAGCTCAAGAACCAGAAAGTTAAGAGAAAATAATAGGAGGGGAAGGGAAAAATGAGGATCTCCAGCAGCCGCCTCTTCTTTCCACAGCCTTCAGGGCTCCCACATTGACTCTTTGCATGAGAGACACCCACCCGCGGGCAGAGGGGAAAACCAGGCCTGGAGCCTTTCTGGCTCTGGGATCCTTCTCTCAGCGCTCCCATGCAGGGGCTGCCCATCCGCTCTGCCACTGGAATGTGATGGAGTTGGACAGCCGGAAACAATAATACCCAGCGCTGCATTCCTGCGGGGCCTGTCTGGTCCCCCGGCCCCGTGCCAGCTCCCGGGGAGGGGAGAGGCTTTTTGTTGGCCGTGTCAGGGTTGGTATGAGAAGGACAAAAAGGATGTCGGCTTTCTCCAAGACAGGCTGTTCAGCAGGAGAGGGAGCTGCTCTTAACCCCTTCTTCTCCAGGGAACAAAGCACCAGATCCCATGGAGTGCTGAGCTCCCCAACTCCCACAGATTTCAGTGGGCGATGTGCGCTCAGCCCTTCCCAGGAGATTGGGGCCCTATTCTGCATCCCCCCCCCACCCCCCAATCCCTTCCTGATGTGCAAGTAACCACATGGCTCCCCCCTGCTGCCCCCCGGGTCAGGCACCTTCTCCTTCCAACTCCGGCAAGGAGTCAGACAAGGATTTGACCTCTCCCATGCATACTCAATCCAGACACAGGACCAGGTGCTGGTGAGATCTTGGTAGGAGACCCTAAAATGGGGATGCCCAGTTTAATGCCCAAAGCAGGAGCATGTTTCATCAAGCTGTCCTAGCGGGGGCAGGGGGTCACCCCCACCCCGGAGCTGCAGTTGGCAAATCAAAACATCCGTGTCCACGTTGGCTGGGGTGCTTCATCCCTCGCCCTGACGGCTGTATGCTCATAATCCCCAAACCAGCCACCCGCCTGCATGCAGCACAAGCAGTGCCACAGTGGGTGCAGCGACAGGCCTGGAGAGGGAAAGGATGAATGGATCTACCAGCCGCCGTAGGAAACGCTGCCCCAGAACGCTAAGAACTGGGCCTGTGGCTTACGTGGCATATGCCCACTTACACCCGCGCCCACCCTGCTGGCACCACAACACCCTGAAGGCCACCTGTTGCCATGCTTGGAAGGCACAAGGAGAAGCAAGGGGGTGGAAGGGGGGGGGGGGGGAGATGGGGAGAAAATCATCACAGCTGTAGTCAGAGGGCAAAGGGAGGCTGGGCACAGCTTACCCCGAGCCATCGCTGCCCCTTGTTGGCTGTGTGGTGGAGTTGCACCTTCCGGAGCGATATGCTGTAGATTACGCCGTCTCCCAGCTCTTCTCCGATCTCCTGCGTGGAGCTCTGCGATGGGGAGAGGAAACAGCGTTACCTTCATGGCACGGGGGACTTTGCCCAGGGAATGGCTGGGAGGCCAAGATAGTGACATTTGCATATTTAAATATGCAAATCAGGAGGCATCAGTCCTGGGGGGGTAGGAAGGGTTTTTTTAGGGGGAGCAAAACCTACATTAGAAGGGAAGTGCCTGTAAGGAGAGTCCCAGAGTGTACCGGGGGGAATTCGACCTACCTACAGTTAGCATCAGTAAGGGGGGCTCCTCCTAATGCACCACAGTGTTTCAACAGCAGCACAAGCACTGGGAGAGCCAGCCCAATAAGCTACTGTAGGAGGGCTGAACCCCCAAAACTTGCCTCCTCCCCAAAATGCAGGGGGGCCAAGGGCCAAAACCGCAGCCTCGAGCTCTCGGGACACAGCCGCTCCCACTGTCTTTAGGGTGCTCAGCCCATCAGGCCCAAGGCACCTGACACTGACCAGAGCAAGACCCCCGCCCCGCGCAGCTAACACTTCTGCAGCATTTGGGGCTAGGCCGGCAGCGTTCCCTAGTGGGTTTTAACCTGGGAGCTAGTGCTCCCAGCTGCCAGAACGTAGGCCTGTTCCATCCACTCTCCCTTCCCTGCCTGGGCTGCTGCCCAGTCCAGCCCCCAGAGCACTTCCTAGTCCCTCTGGTAACCGCACAGGGGAACACAGAACTCTGCCCCTCACCGCTCGGCAGTGCAATCACAACATACGTAACAGTCAGTGTGAAACCGATCTGCCTGGGAGCGAGGGACGGCACCTGCAGCAGGGAACCTGCTTGGGAGACAGCATCCAGCCGGGAAGCTCGGACACAGGGAGAGCCTGCAAAGTGGGCTTTGTATACAGACAGGAGAGACTGAATTACCGCCTCCACAGCAGTCACTGACAGGTTTGTCCCCACCCATTTCTAATGGGCCCATCACCATGGCATCCAGGTACCAATATTTTGCCCCATTCTCGATGGCACCTTCTATAGGCCCTAAAGTGCTTTGCAAATACTAGTGTCAGGGGTTCCGACACCAAACGTGAGATGGATACGTGCTGGGATCCCCTTTGTGCAAATGAGGGACCAGGCCTACATGTCAGTGCCCCCTCATTGTGAGTGGCTCAGTTCTCGAGTGCCCGACCTGAGGTGCCTTGCGCCTGATTTTCAGAGGCGCTCAGCACCCACAAGTCCAGCTGAAGTCAACAGGCGCTGCGGGTCCCTGGCACGGCTGAACATCAGGCCTTTGTTTTCTCAAGCAGAGCACCGGAAATTAGCAGTCACTTGGAAAGCGGGGGGCTAAGGGCCTTGCACCTAGGCCATACAGGAGGGCTACAGCTCTGCTGGGAATCAAATCCACTGGCCCAACTGCAAGCCCTAGAGCTCATCCAAGGACCATTCTGCCCCGCACAGAGGAAGGGTTTTGGGGGGGAGGGGGGGGCAGAGTGGCAGCTTGCGCCTGAGTGATCCTGAGGGCTGGCCTGGTCCAGGACGCTGGTTAGGGCAGCTCTGATGGTTGCTCTAACTTCCGCCTGCTTCCCCAAGCTCCCCTCCGGCTGGCATAGCTGGCACGGCAGCTGCAAAGCAGCCTTGAACTGGGCTCTAGGTCTCAAGTCCAATGAGGCCAATTTAGCTCCATTACCCACAACAGCTCCACAGCAGCATATGGCCCCTCCTCCTTACGGCTTGCTGAGGCAAAGCTCCCTCTAAGAGGATTTATCCGGATCCCTTTAAAACACTGGGGGATCCCTCCCTCCCCACCTTTCCCTGCCCAAAACGGCGAAACATGTTGACATACAATACACCTGCCACTTGTCCTATGGAGAACACACCTGACACCGATACCTGGCTAAGCCTGTTCGAGGGAGAGATTTACCCAGGCTGGGCTCGGAGGAGGCTCGCAGCCAAGTCCCTCCTGAGTACACACAGCACATCATCAACAGAGAGAAAGCCAGGCTAGGACACCGCAGAGTGAGCATAAGAACAAGAGGAACTGTGGCTAGCGACAGCCCTCCTAGCTCCTGTGGGGGACGCACAACGGGCTCGTCTCAGCCACGGACGTTAATGGAGCCACCCCCAAGGGTGGGTTTGGCCCAGTCAGACACCACACTTTGGTTTATGAACCATAACACACGCCCGCGAAAAGGCCCTGAGTGGCCACAGGGACCCCTCGCCATCGTTGATCTAACCCGGGCCGGCCGCTCACCTTCCCACGCCTCAGAGGGGAAACACAAAGTTGATGCAATACCGGGGTCAAGGGCACAAAGGAAACGGGCTGGCCCCAGCCAGCTGAGCAGTACCAGCTCCTGCAGCAGCCTCCGAGGCTCTTTTGCCTGGCTCCCAGTTTCCAGCTGAAAAGCTGGGTTAGGCAGCCGGCTCTGAGAGCTGACTGCTGAGGAGACGGAGACACCTTGTGCTGCTACAGAAACCAATCCAGTGGAGAGAACAGCCTGGTTTCCACAGGAGCAGGATCTAACCCCCGTCAGATGCTCCCATGCTGGTGCTTGGGGCAGCCAAGGGAAAGGGGCGGCACGTCCGGCTCTTCGGCAGCGGGTCCTTCAGTCCCTCCCGGAGGGAAGGACCTGCTGCCGAATTGCTACCGAAGAATGAAGCGCCAGTGGCAGAGCTGCCCCCGATCGCGCCTTTCCCCCCCCGGCCGCTTGGGGCGGCAAAAATGCTGGAGCCGGCCCTGTCCGGCAGGAAGCATTTCTGTCATAAACCAACAAACCAAGCCACCCTGAACCAATCCCTGCAGGCAGCCATCTCCATCATAGCTACAGATGGCGGGAACTATTCCCTCTACTCCACCCCCCCATTGACTTCACAAGGCATTAGCTTCCAAGCTTAGGGCTTGTCTACGCAGAGTGTTATCCAGGAATAGCTATTCCTGAAAGTCTCCACGTGTGGTTGTGCTTGTTTAGCTTCAGGAACAAGAACAAGCCACACTTATTCTGGAATAAGAACATCCACACAGACAAGGCCTTAGATGGGGATCAGTGAAATGGGAACGTGGTTAAGTATGGGCATCCGGAAGAAACACATGCTCCTCTGAAGTCAAGGCATAAGCCTTAGGATAGTGTTAATTATACCGTCAAATCCTCACATCCACCTTTAGGCCCAGTCTGCTTAAAAAGAAAGCTAAGAAACGCCTTTTAAAAACCATTTCAGCCAGATGGGTTTGTCCCAAATTGTTGATGTTTCCACAAAAAAGAAAGATAATGTTCCTGTAATTGACACCCTCAGAGATGCAATTTTCCCACCAGATCAGCCTACTAGTCCATATTCTCTAGGAGTGGTGACCACCAAATGCTTCAGAGGAAGCCAAATCCTGCCCCACAAAAGGACCTATCCAATTGCACAGTGACACACATGGGGTTGGTGGGTTTCTACTTTGCCTCTCGTGCAATCACCATAATCTTACCTGCGGAGCAAATTCCACTCTCTAATTACATTGGTGTAAAGCTGGTAATTACTCTGGATTTATGTCCTGATCCCAAGAGATGCTGAGCAGCTGTACCTCCCAGCAAAGGTAATGGGGATCTGGAGGTGCTCAGTACCCGTCAGGATCAGACCCTTAAACTAGTATAACTAAGAACAGAACTTGGTTCAACCGCTATAAATTCCTGATGCAGAATTTTGAAGGATTGCGAAGACTGAATTCACCTAATTAAAATATAAACAGTCATATATTGGCAAGTACAAAATTTCCAGTGTTTAATCCATGAATCACTTGCAGAGTTGCCGTGCAGCTGAAAGGGAAAGCAATGTTACGACTCAGCAATCAATCCCACTCACGAGTTCCGTATCACATGCAGATGGAATGCCCTGCGTTGTCACATATATGTGCAAACTCCATTTCCTTCCTACTTTGAGTCCGTCTGATTCAGTTATTTTTTTCCGATGACTTTTGCGATACCCTTTTCACAAATCACACACAAAGTAAACGGATATCCAATGGGTATAGGACAGGCACGCACCGAGGGCCTGGTGGGTTGCTAGGATGGGACTCTATCAAATATTAAGTCTTTATTCTTGGCATCAGCTTCCTCTTTCCTCCCCATTTTTTCCTGCTGATTGTGCGTTCTGCACATGTTGGTCAGAAACTAAGGAAGCAAAACAAAGCAGAAACACAGAGGCAGCTAAAGCCCAAATGAACATCTGCACTAATATTTCCCAGTGCATTTCCCCCCTACTCTGCAATTTAGCAGAAACAGAACAGGAAGTTGGACTGGGAGCAAGGTGAGATCTAGCAGTCTGACTGTGGTACTGAGCGCCAGGAACTCCTGAGTTCTAATCCCCGCTCTCACACCAACCCCCTCTGTGACTTCCGGCAAGCCATTTGCAGCTGAGTTTTCCCCAAGACACCCTGGGCCTGAGCTCTGCAACTCCCACTGACCTCAGCTGGAGCAGTGAGGGCTCAGCACCCCTGAAAATACAGCCCAAAGTGGTGCAAGTTGGGAACGCCAAAAAGGCGGCTCTCAGAAACCAGTGCTCACTTCTGAAGTGCTCGGCTGTTGGCCCCAGTCTATCTAGTTCAGCGTATAATCCTGTCCTCCTCGGATGGCTACATTTCCAAAGGACCTCCGATTTCAAGGCATATGGAAAACCCGCATTTGCTTAATTAGGTGGGGGTTGAATGTACAGTTATGCACAACCTGCAGACCTTTTGAAAAGGCATCTGTAAGTTTCCTCCGCAGTTTCACCACACGGAACATAAAAGCAGAAATTCACCTCAGATGGCTTGGCTGGACTATTGGAAAAGTGGGAGCATTTTTTAAAAATGGTTCAAAATGCTAGAAGCAGTGTGGCTTAGTGATAGAGCACTGGACAGGGACTCAGGAGACCAGGGTTGTATTGGCTCTGCCACTAGCCTGCTGGATGACCTTGGGCAAGCCAATTCACCCCTCCGTGCCTCAGTTTCCCCATCTACAAGACAAAGAGAGAGTGATCCCGACCTTGTTTGTAAAGTGCTTGAGATCTGCATTATAGAGCTTTGAAACCCAACGTTTTCAAATTGAGGTCTAATAAAGAGGCATAGCAAACAGCCACAGCTCCAAGTCTGCAGGAAGGGAATAATCCTCATAGAACGACGTTCTCCTCATAGAACGTTTAGAGTCAAAAGAGAGGCCGCCCTCAAGCTCAGCTCCACATGTAGGTTACGCAAGAGCTAAAACCAAAAAACGTGATTTCCAAAAAATATATATTGTAAAATTCCAATGGAAACCGTTGTTTATAAACAGACCTTCCCCTGCAGTGTTTGCAACCCACAGAAGGAAGCAGTGAGAACCCCACAATGAAACCAGCCAAGGAGCAAAAGCGAAATTGACTTTGTCGAGTCTCATTGGCCAACCTGGAGAATGATGCAAAAACCAAGCCGAGCGCCTCCTAAACAAGTTTGGGTTTTTTAACTTCTTTGAGATGAGTCAATAAGGTGAAGGAGGAGAGGAAGTGTGTGACTTAATTTAAGTGTGGGCATGACAAAGCCACTGCAGGTGAGATACAAACAATTAACATATTACCAAGGCCTAAGAGTTAACTCATGTGCCCATTAGTTCACACTTAGTCCTCAGTAAATACAGATCATGAACTGTTATTAAAAAGGTATCAGCCTGCAGTACGGGTGACAGAGACAGAGGTACTTAGAGAAGCTATTTTTACACTGAGGCATCCTGGACAGCATCTGGATTAAATAAGACGACTCTGCTTCTCTAACACCTTCCAGCTGGGGAACTCAAATGCTTTAAAGCCTATTACTGTTTATTATTTGAGCCGAAGTGAATGATATCTTGCATCCTTCCCCAAGAGATACCACCACTCTGTTTACACAGATAGGAAAAAATAAGACAGTGGAGCTGTTACTACCTCAGGGTAGATCTGGACCCACAATTCTGAATAAATGCAGCTACTCCAGCGGCAGTAGAGGTGGAGGCTGCCATACAGGCCAAGACTCAAGTGTGTTTTACCCTCATCTCATCTAACCCTGTCTACAATTCACCTTCCACCAGTGGATCTGCACCTGCTGAGAATTAACAGTCTGAGAATGCTAGTGTAGACAAGATTAAAGACCTGGTCCAAAGCCCACTGAAGTCAATGGGAGTCTTTGCATGGAGTACAATGGACTTTGGATCAAAATGTAGGTGACTTTTTCAAGGTCAGTGAAAGTAAGATTTCCGGTGCCCCGTTCTAGACAGCGCTCACTCATTGATAACTTGGGAGGAGTCCTTCGGAGAAAGCCAGGAAGCTTCCTCTAGAAATCTGTTCCACCTATGCCCGTTTCCCCCAGGGTTCACACAAGCCCGGAGTTAGGTTTCACTCATGAACCCAGGCTTCTGCTTCAGTGCATCAGGCTGAACTGCAGTTACTTCTGAGCCTCTTGCATAAGCCACAACGTGTAGCCCTGTTTGAAAGGAAAAAAACCCGCTCTCTAGCGAGAGGAAAACAGCTTCATTTCTGTGAATCAGACAAAAGCAGAAGCTCCACCTTGTTCTGCTTGTCTAAAATAAGAATCAGCAACGCAAGAGGTTTCCTTAGGGGGATTTCCACGCAATGCCAGAGAGAGGCAATACAAGCAGCAGAGTTTCGTTTTCCCCACCTCTTGGGATTGTCCTCCCCTCACCAGCCACACACAGGGATGGAAGCCATTTCCTTTCAAGTGCAATGCTCAGGAAGAGGTCGAGAGAGACCATCCTACTCTGATTATTGAGCCAACCCCATCCCCATGGTATCCAAGGGCCAAGGACACGGGAAAGATGCCCTGTGTAACAACATACCAGGTCTAGGTTACTGCTAGCATGGGCCTTGGTTGACAAGCAACTTAAGGTGCCAGGAATGTAGGACACCCATCTACAGTACCAGTAGGGCACCCATTGCACCTGGGGCAGCATGTAGGGCCAGCCTTTCTGAGTAACCACCACAAGAAGTGAAAGCCTCACGGATGCCCACGGAGATAGAACTTTGCCCCCCAGGCCCCGCTGTTGTCTATTCTCCGGGGGTGGGGTTTCACTGTGCAGAGAGATGAGGCCTTCACAAACACTGAGGCAGAGGTGCTTTAAATCAGTCCTGTTTCAATCATTACATCTTTGTTAACACGTAACCGGGGAAGGAGCTTTGGAGAGACCCAGCGACACTGAGCTGATGGTCACTGGAGCCAAGATGGATCAGTCCTTTGGAAGCTGAATCTGCCCTGGGTGGTGGGAGCAGATGGGGAGAACGGCAACAGGCTCGACCCAGCAAGATGTTGACCACACCCGGAGTGGTGTGAAGTGCTTGCATTCACTTCCTCTGAAGTCCAATGGGAACTGCGGGTGCCTCACCACTGCCAAGAGGACGCACGCCACAATACAGGGCACATACACACTTCCACAACTCCCTTCATCCCCGGTTCTCAAAGCACAAATGTTGAACAGCACAATCCCACTGTGAGGAAGGCAGGCATGATCGCCCCCATTCTAAGATAGGGAAACTGAGGCACAGAAAAGTAAAGCAGCTGTGAAAGGAACCCAAAGATCCTGACTCCCAGTCTCCTTCTCTGGTCTCACTGACTGGAAGGGGAGACAGGGCCAACATCCTTTACTGTGGGTTATATACTTCTGCAGCACCAAACCCACTGTAGCCTCCAGCGGCTCCATCCCTGAGAGCTAATCGCTCAAGCATTAGAACAATAGTGTCAGGAAGTTAAACAGATGGAGGTGTATTCTTCCAACTCTGTAGAGTCTCTGCCTTCCTTCCTTCCTGTCCCTGAGCCACTTCAGTCAAGGAACAATTCCAAAGCCCTATTAAAAAGTAACTACAAAGGGGAAAACAGGAAAGGTATGGAACAGGGGCCAGAAGCTAAACTTGAATGGGGGTGGGGGGAGCAGAGGAGAATGGTTTTCCCCAAGTCATGGGAGCAGCCAGTCACCCCATCAGCTGCTTGGCTCTGCAGGTCAGGATTTCCTGACACACTTAATGCACATTTTGTTTTACTTTAGGCGTTAAGAGCTGAAAATTGCAGTCCCTGGCCCCAGCTGAGACAGCCTGAGCTACTGGACCCAAAGGACCAGTATTTTCAATGACTTTAGAAACCTGGAGTTGCCCCTGACTGAAATCAAGAGCTGGGAGATCCCCATGAACCCCTCCTCTGTCGGGAACCAATGCAGGCATATTCTCCAGTATTAAGTCCAGTCTAATTTTAAGTGACTCGAGGGATGGGGCTCCCGTCCCTTCCCTTGGGGAACTATTCCACAGCTTTCTCCATTTTGACCAAGATTCTTCAAAGTGACCAGTGGTTTTGGGCGCCCAACATGACACACATTTAAGGGGCCCAATTTTCAGGCCTGGAAAACAAAAACACCAAAACCCAAAAACAAACACCAAAACCCAAAAACACCAAAACCCAAAAACACCAAAACCCAAAAACACCAAAACCCAAAAACACAGGGCTTTTTAAGGCATCTCAAGATAAGACACCCAAATCTCTAGCCCCTTCGGAAAAATCTTGGCCTGAGTTACTGAAATCCACACTCATCGTCTTGGCAGAAGAGAACCCCAATGGCACCGGGTCTGTTACAAGGGAGTCTTTGCAACTTGCACAAGTGAGTCAGTGGCTGGGGATTAGGAACTAAACCTCTTAGTTCCAGACACGAGGCAGTGCAGGGAGCCTGAGTTCTCCTCTGGTCTGGTTTCACTTCTAAAGGGGTTTAAAAAAAAAAAAAAAAACCCAAAAGCCGCTTTGTTGCACACAGTCTCTTCATCAGCTGGAGACAGTGGGCTGGATTTAAAGGGGTGCTCAGCATTCACCAAGTCCCCACTATCTTCAGCTAGAACCGCAGGGGCTCAGAGCTTCTGAAACTCAGGCCCTTTAAATGGAACACACAGGAGAGTGGGAACTGCAGTTGCACTCTGCAGTGCGAAAGCACTGACTAACCTTCTGGTCAGGGGCACTGGATTTAATCCAAACCCCACGTCCCTGCACACAAGAATGTACGAGGGCCACTCGTGCACTCAGACAGTTGCACCCTACGTGAAAAACTATACGGACAAGCTTCCCCAGAGGCAGGATTTCTGGGGACAGACAGGCATTCTGGGAAGTGCTCCTTTTCTAGGGTGATGAAATTCATAAAAAAAACCCTGAGCCCTGCATGTTTCTCCCTCCACCCAAGCTCGGGGCAAAAAGCACCCAGCCAACACAGCAATTTCAGCCCTTGCTCCACATTTGAGCTTTGTGTTCTGGTTAAGTTAAGGCATGCATTTCCACACACTATATAGAAAGGCAGCCACGCATGGCAACATACTGCTCACACACACGGGCACAGCTCAGGGTACAAGGAAGAGGAACCAGAATGTCACCGTGGGTGGCAATTAGCACACAAAAATAATAATAGGTATCACTGCATCAGATTACACAGAGAGAGTGTCTGACGGTAACTCACTCCACTCCAAAGGACTCAAATGACGTAGATCTGACCCCCAACGCAGGGACACAGAGCAGGAGACGGAGAGAGACAGAGGTGCAGAGATGGAAGTGTCTAGACACTAAAGTAATGGGTGCATTCGAAATGCAACAACATCATTACAACTTAGAAAAATCATTATGGTTTTGATTCGGCTCTGTCTTCTTCCAGCCATGCCTCGGGGGTTTGGTTCGGTTCCCAGGGAGCCAGTACTTGACCCATTGGTTTGGTTTTTTGGCAAAAATAAAACCTGCCCAGCAATGATTTGAAAACCAAGACAAAGCTACCTGCATTTTTGAACATCACTATTCGCAGCCTTGATAGGCCAAAACTAGAACCACTTATCGGTCCTCAGTCCCGCTGCTAACCTAGGAACGTGTATAATTAAAATAAGAGCCAGGTAAAAAATACCGGTAACCCTGGTTTGGAGGCATGTGGGGAGGGCACAAGGGGATTGGGTTTACAAAAATCAAATGCTTTTATTGTTTTGCAAAACCTAAATCTGCCACTTCGTTTTGCTCATCTCTAAAATCAACTTGGACAAACTAGAGAATTAAAGGTTCCACGTTTAACCTGGATGGAAAAATCTCTGCATTGAAAGCATGAACCCAAAAGCTTGTCTTTTTCACCAACCAAAACTGGTCCAATAAGAGATATTACCACACCCACCTTCTCTCTTGAATAGAATAGAAATACGTCCAGCAGGTATGATTATTTACGTGATGGCAGTGCATGCACATGACCAGGGCCTTTCCCATAGGGAAGACAGAGTCCTTGCCCTGAAGAATTGAAAAAGCAGAAAAGGTTTTTTCCCCCTCTTTTAATCTATGAATAAGAACTAGGTATCAAAGGATGAGAGCTATTAATTTTAAAATCTTGAAGGATATGGTAACCAGAAATAATCACTTTAATTTACTTCCTTTGTTTAATAATCCGGTTAGTTTTAAATGCAAAATGTATTTTGATAAAAAACTTTTTCTCCTTATATATCCAGCACATTTAAGGAAGTTGTATTTAACAAACAAATTAAAATGTATCTTTTGTGCATTGAATTTGAATTTCCATCCAAACAGAGCTTGACACAAATCGCAAGTATGAAAGGCATCATTCACCATTTTCTATCATAAAAAATGTAAAAGTTAAGAATCTGGGGGAAAAAAAAAAAAAAAAAAAATCAAAGTTAAGCTATATAATTGTTTAAATAAATGTGTACAGAAATAGTGTAACCTTCTGGTTAGCAAAAAGAAGCACCAATTTAGTTGCAAATCAACATGTTTTAATGGTTACCAACCAATGAGAATCAACCGCTCTTTAGGGAAATAACTAAAGTACAAATGCAAAACACAATTAAAACTGATGCTTTAAATCAAGGTTTCCTGATTGTTGATTTAAATCGTGATTAAAATTGGGGCTTTAAATTGCCGTGATTTAAAAATCAGTCCACTGGTTTCTAGCTGCCTGTTGAGCTCTTGGGACAGGAGTGGAATGGGGAGCTTCTCTCCTCTTGAGGAATTAATCCTCAGCCCTCTCCACAGGGACCAATCCATTCTTCTCCTATCCCATGCACCATTCCACAGCAGCCACTCAATGCAGCTCCACTACTCTGTAAATAGCCGCCTCTTCAATAATCCACTGGCTTTAGCTTGTAACTCATCAGTTGGCTGCGGTTCAAACATGGTTTAGCTGTGCAATTCCAATCTCATTTCTGTTTTTTCCACACACGCCCCCCCCTCCCACTCCACTGGATGCCTTTAATGAAGCCCTGGTTAATAAAGTGGTAATAAAGAACAAGTACAGTGCCTGGGACCAGGGCCGGCTCTATAGTTTTTGCCGCAACAAGAAAAAAAAAAAAAAAAAGCACCCACTAAGTTCAGGTGCCCGACTTGAGACACGCGTGGACTTTGTTCAGAGGTGATGAGCACTCGACTCCAGCGGAAACCAAGGGGCGCTGCTGGTTCTCACACCTCTGCAAGGTAGGCTGCTGTAGGAGAAAGAGAGGCAGCCAAAGCGAGTGGGCTGTTTGGAAAAGTCAGCCAGAATCTCTCTACTTCTGCTTCTTCCCCCTTTACAGTGAGGATGATTTCACAAGGCCCTAGATACCCAGATTCATTTGCACCCTTGTCTGGATCAGCCATTGCACCTGCACTATGTAACGGCACTGAAGCGGTTAGCGAACGGTTACCAAAAAGATATCCACAATCCCCAGCACCCCACAGAAAGTCTATGGCCTGAGTGCTCTGAAAGCTGCGAACCCCAGCCCCACACCAGTGATCTGCATGGCACGGCAGGGTCAATGCACTCGGGTAACCCAATTCAATGCTGCTACTGTATTCATTAAGGCAGAGAGGGTCTCATTGTACAGTCTAGCCAATCAAAAAACCACCATCTCTCTCTCTCGCTCTTCTTTTTTTGGTTGTTGTTATTTAGGGTGACCCAATAAACAGCTGAAGCAGAGAAAATGCAGGAAAGGTCCATTGAACGGAGCGGCCAGCGCAGGGCTGTTTGTGAAAGGCAGGGAGAAAGAAAACGAGGGCTTTTGTTCTCTGGCCATGCTCCCCGCCCCCGACTCTGGACACAGCTGACGCATGACTCCTTCATTTGTTACTCCTGTGCTTTCTGGGTTGTTCTGCACCGCGTGAGGGGGTTCAATTCCCCCCCCCCCCCCCCCCCCCCCCCCCCCCCCCCCCCCCCCCCCCCCCCCCCCCCCCCCCCACNAGCTCTATGCTGCAGCATCTCCTTCGGCTCCACCGCAGTGAAATGGGGGATGAGCCTGGCGATGTTGATTAGCTAGAGATTTTCCTCTCGGATGGTTCCCTCCCAGCCCCCAGAGTCAGTTCTGCCATTTGGGGGTGTGGGGGGAAGCTGGAGGGGAGGAGACCTGACACCAAGCGCTTTTATTTTGTCATTAGGAAAATTTCATATTATTGGGATTGTGGAGACAGCGCCCACAGGCTGGTAGGTGCTTGCAATCAGGTAAGAGTCACAGGCCAACAAGTTCACACCTGGGAACCTAACATCAATATCTGGAATTAAAGCCGCCTGATTGTCACAGGTGCTGAGCTACTGAAGATGATGGGAGCTGAAGGTTCTCAGCACCTTTGAGAATCAAGTTACTTTCATTTAAAGGGCCTAACCTGTGCCCTGAGCAGCCTAACTGTTAAGCACCCAGGTCAGAACATTCTGAGCCTGGTTCCTGCCCGAAAGGGTCCGAGGGCCCAACCCTGCATACACTGCTGAGCAGTCCCAACGAGGCAGAGAAGAGTACCCAGGCAGTAAGCTCTGGGCCCTCAGCCAACAGGATTAGGACAACATCAGGGCTTCAGAACTGTCTTATCTGCTACCTGCCTGAACGTAGCCCCCTGCTCCCCCTCAGCCCTGCTCTGGCTGGTCAGCATTGCATTTGTGGATGCATAGCCTGCAGCACCCCCTGCCCCAGCACCCCCCAAAGGGCTGATCATTTGGAGGCTCAGCGAAGAAATCCCCTGTAACACACAGATTTAAAATCAATATCCTAAGGTGAGGCAGCTTCTGCCCGAAGGCCAATTCCCCTGCACTGAGCTAGCATTTGAGGCCACGTCTACGTTCCGGGCCCGACAGCAGCACATTATAGATATTAGGGACCGCCTTTCAGTCCTGTTACCAGAGCACCTGCAGCTCCCATTGCACAGAAAATCAAATAAACACTGAGCAAAGTCAACTCATCCTTAGACACAGCAATTTAACAAGCCACTGCAGACACACGCTGGTGGGCTAACTGGTCTGCTCCTCCCACTCAAAAACTTTCCGGAGCTGGATTAGCACTCGGTTTCCCTTTGCGGGGCCTCATTCACCTGCTCCGGATTACCAGCTACCGGCAGCCACAGAGACTTATCCCCTCAGTCTGAATTCCAAGCCACGTTCCTGTTTAGAATGATTTCTCTAGGGCAAGGACTGCTGGAGAGGCCTCAGCAGCCCCAAAACAACAGCTGTTCGGATCCATAGGCAACATCCACCATCACTGCGTAAGCGTTGGTGTGCAAGAGATGCAGAAGTGACTGCCTTCCACCCACAACTCTTTGGGTTTCAGGGTCTGAGCGGAAGGACGGACCACCCTGAACTGCCCCTTCTCACTAGATCAGAGCTTTGTGGGGAGGTTCTGAACTCTCTAGCACCCCACTCACTTTCTCTCTTCACCTGCATGGGACCAGACTCCAGGCCCTGGACAGGACTGAAGAGGGAATTACTTCAGTGCAAAAAAAAAAAAAAAAAAAAGTGTTACAGCACTAATGGCCCAGATCCAAAGCCCCAAGAAGTTCTGACAGTTTGGAGAAGACGCAACTCAACAGCCAAGCATTCAGAGGCTTGTCTGCAGGATGTCCAAAGCTTCCCAGGCTCATTCAGACCCATCTACCCATTAGCAGAGATGGGTCTGAATCAACACGCCAGGGCCAGACATGCTCAAATCTGGGGGCATTCAAAAAAAATCCAGAGATGAATGTTGTGGCACAATCCAACATGATCAGAAACACTGCAGGAAACAGGGGCTTAGTTACATCACCCCGCCAACAGTAAACCATAGCGACGTCCTGAGTCATTTAGATGCTCGCAGAAGCGCGAGAGAGGCCAGCCCCTACACTAAGCTAAGCTGCACTGTGGTGACCAGGACGCCATCACTACACGACAGTCAGGAGACAGCCAACCAGCCACAGAGCTGCGGACTGGCAACAGGCGATGGCGCAGCACCATCCAGCCAGAGGCTCCAGCCAAGTGATTTAAACAAGAAAAGTTGAACCAAAATATCCACTTTCAAAAGTGCAGCTGCATAAAGACAAGCAGGAGGAAAGTTCTGTCATTTGACCAAACAACAGCCTTCCCCTGCCCTGCTTTCAGGGCCATCCCTGGGAGCTACGTGGAGAGCATCTGGGGAAAGATCAAGTCAATCCTGGCCTTGCTCACTATAATAGCTACGTCCTGCAAATCCTCCATATGCTCATCTCCAATTGACTTCAACCGGAATTTGGGGCATGCAGCCAGACCCCGCAAGAGAGAGGGGCCAAAGGCAGAACCATTTACCCAGACCTTTTTGAACTTTATGAGGGTTCAGATAAAACAAACCTAGGAGCTGAATCACCCCAAGTTTTTGGCCTGAGCTGAAAGGTTCAGATCTGAATCCAAGTTTCCTCAAAGTTCCAGGGGTTTGGAGTCAGGATTTCAGTTCAGTTCCCCTCTATAGTTTTGGCTCAACCAAAACAGTCTTGCTTTGTCCAGTTTCACTAAGAGATGGAATTTGTGTGTACACACACATGTTCCTTTTGAAGTTAATTCAGGTTAAAAAACAAACCACCAAACAAACAAATCTATTAAACTGAAAACATCAACCTCAAACAGGCACCCAGAGCAGACTCTCAGGTTTCACGTCACTATGGAAACACATTCACTGTAAAGAGAGGGGAAATCTCAGTGGTTTTGCTCTGTCATATAGAAAGACATTCTGTATTACGGGTAGGGAACACTTTAAAAGCCAGATTTCCATACAGGCATTCTGCTCAGCTGTTATTTGTTAAAATGTGGTTAACAGAGAGAAAAGCAACTCTAAAAATAACACCTCAGCATTCCAGATTAAGTCACCACCAATGACTTTCCTATTAAATCTGCTTCGTTTGCAAGTCAAAACAAATTTTTCTTCTCTCCCCCACTCTCCCAAATGCCGGCACTGAAAGCTCAGCCTTGGTGTCTGGAAATTTAAGCTGTGTTTTTCCTGCTTCCTATAGTATCATCAGCATCAAGGACCGAGGAAACAGAATTTAGCTGGGCAGCTGCAGTCACGGTGCACAATTCAGAAAGCCGCCCAGGAGCCAATGTGAGCAGTAAGAAGAGGCCATTTCCCTCTGTACAGTCACATTTCTGAGATGAACCCAGTCAAAAGACCAGCTGAGTAATAAAAACAAACCCATTGTTGTTTAGTTATGCAAGATAAATATGCATTACACATGCATGTATGCCGGCTCAAAGCTCTGACAACACTCTGACAATGCCAGCTGTTACGTTACTGCCGCTCCTCAGGTATGTTTGCTAGTTATTTAACGTAAAATAACTGTCCTATTAAAACCAAAACAAACTGCAGCCCTGGGAACACGTGCACTGTGTTCATTAACTAATTAGCATTTGCATGGCACTAAAGGAAAAGAAAGAGCCATAGACACGCTCCATGTTGTTGCCAAGTTACAGTTATTATTTCCTCATACTGCAGTAGCGCCAGAGGGTTCCGGCCACATTGTGCTAGGCGCTGTACAAACACATAATGAAGGCAATCCCTGCCCCAGAGAGCTAACAATCCGTTACCAGTGTTGCCCAGTGATTAATCTGGAAAGGAGCTCTCTTCTCTCCAATTTCTATGGCATAAGGGAAGCATGGCAGGACAGCACAGAAAGCAAAGCCTCACCCTTTTTACAATCGGTCTGAACAGAATAGAGGGCCCTCACATGCAAACACTTTTAGAGACAGGAACAACTCCATCAAAGTCAGCGTGGCTGCTTACATGTTTATTTTTGCTAACTGCATGTATTGAAACTAGCTATTAAAAGAGCTAGAGACACAGATCACCAGCTGTCCCCAGAGACATAACCTTTCCTACCTGGGGGAGGGGAGGACGACATTTAAACACACAATTCAGCCCTGATGCCTAGCACTTGGTTTTCACTTCCCCTCCTCTTCATAGTCAGCCTGAGCTGAAGCAATCAAGCAGTGGTGGATCCATTTACAGGACAGGAGACATGGGACAGTTCCACAGAACCAGCTGGTGTTACTGTTCTCTTTTGCAGTCTCTCTTTTTTTCTTTAATTGCCTTGGGAGCAATGTCCAAGTGTATCTTTATTGTAGAGGGAGCCCAATCTAGTGCATTGTGGCTAGGGCATGAATTGAACAGGCATATGACAGCAGGATTTGACAGCATTTTCTGGAAGCTGCTACATGAGATTCTAAAGGGGCTCAGATTTCCATTGTTTTAAACAGTGTTTCTAGACTTGGCAGTGCTGTCTTCCCATGTTTGCAGAGAGCCTGAGACAACAGCTCTAACAGTTTTGTCTTCACTGCACAGTTAATCCAGGCTCTTACCTGGGATTTAGCCCAGCAGCCTCTACCATCCACACACAAAAGCCTCTGACCCAGGTTTGGAGGTGCTTTATGCTAGTTTACTCAGGTGGAGGGATGGGTCAGAGCTGAGCTCTGCTCCAATCTATCCACTTTGCAGTAAGGATGGGAGCAAGAGTCACTTGAGTGCTGCTAAAGCACCAATCCCACAGTTCCTCCCCCCCTCCCCCAAGACAGACAAGTTCACCCTCAATTGATTGTGCTGAGCACTCTAGGATTCTTTCCCAAAGAATCATGGGATACAGCCCCAGACACATGGGGCAAGGACGTAACTAGTGAGGTCACAGTAACGCGAGAAGGGCCTTGCAGTGGGGATGCTAGGCTGACCCAGGTGCCAGTCACCCAGAATAGCAGTGCAGTGAAGACACAACCTAAGGGCCTGATGCAAAACCTACTGAAGTCAATGGGAATCTTTCCACTGATTTCAATGGGCTTTGGATGGGGCCCGCCTTGAGAGGTGTGAACTGCATCCATCCAGCTCAATAGGATGTTAACCCTGAGATGCTAACTATGACCGTTTAAGCAGCAAGGCCACTTAACTATTTCACCACTGACCAGTTTGGATGTGTCTGTTAAAATGTAGGATTGTGGACACAGTTTAAACAGAAAACTTGCCCCATGCAATAAAACCCTGAATGTATTCTCCAGATAACCAACACCAAGTTAAAGCTTGGGGGGAGGAAATGTTGGGAGGTGGGAAAGACACTCAAACAAAATCAGTTTTACATTGCAGTGCACTGCTGCTTACATTGCAAAGAGAATGGCTCTCTGGGGCTGTTTGGATAAACCGCATAGAGCATCATATAAAACATTTTTAATTAAGGTCACTTTTACGTAGACTGCAAACTCTCTGGACTGTAAGCTCTTTGGGGCAGGGACATTATCTTTGGCTCTATAAGCTGCTCGGCACATTTATAGCACCAGACAGACAATTTAATCCATTGATGGGATGCGTCCTATCACTCAGCATTCCCGTCGAAGGGTCCGGTTACCCATATGAGCACACTCTCATATACTCCCTTTGCAGATGCCATTATATGGAAAAGATGCACAAATTCCACCACAGACTGAGCGCATGCTGGAATTCCACCTCCCAGAATGCAAAGTCATGGGTAAAACGCTCTCCCCCCATGCAGCCAGCATTGTATCCAAATCCCATTCCTTAGCAACGGTTCCCACCCCCCCACCTCTTGCTGGGTCCATGGGAGATGCAGAGATATTTGTGAGCTGCAATAGCCCCACAGCGCTGCAAAACCACATTCCTTGTATTTATACAACTGCCTGAAAAGAACAGCCACTGGGCAGCTCTGACTGCGATGATGCTGGAGAAAGTACAGATTAGGTGGATGCTGGGCCTTTAAATGTGGTCTGGAGTGACCTAAATAAGCTCCTGACTGTTGTTTCAGTTATATGTCCTGTGCACGCGGGGGGCGGGGAGGAGATGGGGACACAGTGACTGGCAATTAGTCAAAGTGCCAGAAAGGATGGGCCTGCCAGTAGAGATGCCATTTCAATGACAAGCCCAGCTGAAGTGCCAATGGAGGAATGTACCGTTCGCTGGCCCTCCTGGACTCACTGACAGTGGATTACAATCACAGCCCACAGGCCTCCCAACACAATGGTACCAAACCAGCACAGGCATCCCTTTGTTATCCCATTAAGAAATCTCTCTGTGAGCAGATCCTCTTCCATACCCGAACAGTAAACAGCCAATACTCCTTTGCCCTTCCCCTCGCTCTGACTGAGGTTTGACCTCATGGGTCTATGGCAAAGCCCTGAGCACGAGGAAGGAAGCACTGGAATGGGTTCCCTAGGGAAGTGGTGGAATCTCCATCCTTAGAGGTTTTTAAGACCCTGCTTGACAAAGCCCTGGCTGGGATGATTTAGTGGGGGATTGGTCCCGCTTTGAGCAGGGGATTGGACTAGATACCTCCTGAGGTCCCTTCCAACTCTGATATTCTATGAGTCTAAGGAGTGAAGGAGATTCTGTAACACACGCCCCAATAGGGGACATAAAACTAGTCCTCTGCAAGTGACACGAGTCTTGGTTCTCCTCCCACAGGTTCCTCCTACTCGGCCCCAGTTCCTCAATATTCGCTTACAATCACTACGGCCTGGGCTTTAGCACGGCTTGGTTTCTGGAGAACTAAAAGGTAGCTACATTATACTTCAATCAAATCAAAGCCGGCTACTGTTTATTATCTGTATTCCAGGAGTGCCTAGGAGCTCACTGTGTTGGGTAGGGTTGGTGCAAACAGAACTAAAAAACGGCTCCTGCCACAAAACCCATTGCAGTCAATGGAGAGACTCCTGTTAGCATCCATGGCCTTTGGATCAGGCCCTCTGAGCCTAAGTCACCCGTTCAAATCCAACACTTGGGTGCTACTGGTCTGGGCAGATGGGATGTGAATTTGACAGTATCCAGGCCCCAATATCACTGGAACTACTCAGTCCCGTCACTAGTAATCTCACCTGGGAGGCCAAGGAATAAGTGGCCAGGCCAGGCTGAGCACCCACAACTCCTTCCTCATCCCTGCCAGGTGATCCCCCTAGGGCAGGGCAGAGGCATGATGGAGGGGTGGGTGGGGAAGCGTGAGCCTGTGGATAAAGAAGGGGTTTCCATTTCCAGGGCTACCAATCCAGCACTTAAATCCATTTACACCCCAAACAGAGCCAGGCTCTGGAAGGTCTCTCCCTCCTATGGAAACCGAGACAGCAATCGCCAGGTAACACGATCCTTATACAAACATACTTGGAAGCCTCTCCCTCATCCCGCTTTAACGGCTGTTTATGTTCTTCTGCACTTGTGCGCACACACAACCTCAGCCCACTTTGCAGCTGGGGCTGCACCTTTTGGAACAGTGCCAGAAGGTAGATCCCCATCCAGGAAATACCAGCAGATTATTGCCCTGTGGGCTGCAGGAGACATATCGCGCTGCAGCTTGAGCTGAGGAGAGCACTGTGCAGACAGGATCTCTGCTCCCCAAACCTAACATGGGAGGCCAGGGGAAGAGAGGTCTCCTCTCCCACAGACAATACCACATGAAGCACTGGTCCCATGAGCAATTCACGTTATTGAGGGACCAACTAACAGCAGGCGGCCTCTTTTTATTGTCCACAGTACAAGTACAGCCTGAGTAGCAACCGTACAACCTTCCCCCAACGTAAGGAGATGCAGCATGTGTGTATAACAGAACCTGAATGGAGACATCAAGATGATGCCTTGGAGATGGTACAGATAGCAGTGTGGGATTGCTTGGTCCATAGGCATCAGCAGGAGATCAGCTGAAGCCAGGAGGCGAATATGCACTTAGTCTGATGAACAGCTTTTCATGAATCCCTATTATAAGCACTGTTCCTTTGTTGGACCAGTCGATGAAGCTGTGGCCCAATGCATAAAAAAAAAAGGTTTGAGCCAGGAATGCATAAAAACCAAGTCTGGAAAAAAAAGGGTTTTTTAAGCCATGTGTTGATTAACACACGGTAAACTTCTAGCTTGGACAAGGCAGATGTAGTTTTAACATGTATTAGCAGGTCAAGGTAAACCCTAGGCTCTCCCTGACCTTGATTACAGGGATTCTTCATGCATCCCCAGGCATTTAGAGCCAGATTATCAATGTTTTTCTAACTTCCATTCACAGTCCATTAATAGGCAGCAGGTTTAAAACAAACATAAGGAAGAACTTCTTCACAGAACTCGCAGTCAACCTGCGGAATTCATTGCCACGGGAGATTGTGAAGGCCAAAAGTATAACAGGATTCAAAAAAGAAAGAATGAGAAGTGCATGGAGGGTAGGGTCCATCAATGGCTATTGGCCAAACAGTCAAGGACACAACCCCATGCTCTGGGTGTCTCTAAACCTCTGACTGCCAGAAGCTGGGACTGGACGACAGGGGATGGATCACTCAATAATCGGCCTTGTCTGTTCATTCCTGCTGAAGCATCTGGCACCGGCCACTGTCAGAAGCTACTAGGCTGGATGGACCATTGGTCTGACCCAGTATGGCTGTTCTTACATCTCCAAGGCTTTTCTTATTTAAAAACAAAACAAAAAAACACCTGGAGCAAGAACTCCGTTTAAGTTCCACAGAGCAACTTCCTTAGCAGCAGCCCGGTGTGACTAAAAGCAGAGATGAAGTTGCCACAACAGCACTGATTTAACAGTTTGCCATTCTCCAGTTTTGTCACAACACAAAAGCACTCAACACTCAAAGAGGAACGAATAGGCCCTTATACAATACAATCATAACAGCAGCAATTTCAAAGCATATTCCTTCTGGGTCTCTCCAAGCCATTTACTAGCCTTAATCCACAACACCCCTCTTAGGTATGTAGCAATATGCCCATGTTATAAATGGGGAAACTGAGGTACAGAGAGGGGGAGTGACTTGTCAATGCTCAAAGAGGGAGGGAGTGGCAGTGTCAGGAATAGAACCCAAGAATCCTGATGCCTAGTCTACGGTTCTAACCACTAGACGAGTCTCTTTCTGCCAATCAACAAAAAGGAGAAGTACTGAGATAAGACCCCCCCATTTGATCAGAGGATTTTATTTGGGGTGGGGGGTGGGAGGGGGCAATCACACCAAACAAGCAAGTGTTTTTACCATAAGGCTGCCAGCAGGGGGTGATGCAAGCCAGCTCTGTTCCAACACCATGCCCCTAATCCCCCTTTTCCAACCCCTGCTGCGAGTCCTGGGGTCCTGCCAAACTTCTGAACTCCGAGACCCGGGCCAGAGTGCACGAGGGCTTCAGTACGCGCAACCGTTTCCCCACCAGGAGACGCGCAATGCGCAGAACGGCGCCCCTCCCTGCCCCCTTGCGCCGAATGCTCTCCCAGCCAAGAGCCAGGCTCCGCCAGCGCAGGGGGATCTGCCAGACATAACAAGAAGCAGATGATGTGCTCTAAACAATGTCACTACGCCCACCCCCGAGAGAGAGAAGCAGGAGGAAGGGGGAGGGAAGGAAAACAGACTCAATGGCACGTTTGTGAACTTTCTACAATGTTGACAGGGTCGGTCCCTAGAAAACCTGCCACGGGGCGAGAGGACCAGACAAGCAAGGCCTGGGGTGACACAGCCAACACCCCAAGAAGCCTCTTTCCTGACTGGGATTTTGAGAGACCAGGGCTCTACATGGGCAGGGAGCTGTTCAAGGAAGTTGCCTCTGCCATGGGGACTGGCTGTTAATCCCAGTGCTAACTACTCTGCCCTGTAACCTATTTAAATCTGGTCTTCCCTCCCTCCCCAGCTATCTGTGCAGTAATTCCCAAAGTTTTAGTGGTGATCCACTCTCCAGCAAGACAGATCCAGGGCTGGATAAGCATGGGTGGGGTGTAAATCCTGATGGAAATGGATCTTGCTGACCCATTCTGGTTTGAATCTCTTCATCACCACTGGGCCAGACGTGCACACTTCAACTTCCCCCATCCCACCCATGGAAGGAACTAGACAGAATGAATGAGCCAGCTGTGAAACACAGCATTAGTTATCCAGGGATTGGAGGAAGGTCCCTGAACTCTCACCACCCTGAGCCAAAGCCACTATCCTAGTGAATGAATGGCCCAGTGCTCTTTTTGACCCAGAGGACTGAGAAGTGGTTGATGGGCATAGCCCTGGCTTGCAGAGACATACCAAGGGATGCTTTGCGGGTCTCCAACATTGACCTGAGAGCCCCCTGTTCCCTTCCTATGTTATGCTATGCCAACTCCCTTCCCTGAGCTGAACCTCTCATTTGATCAGGGTCCCCCATGTTTTCCCAACACGTGAAGGTTTCATAACCCAACTCCTTGTTGACAAAAAGCAGCCACTACGCTACAGGCTGTTTTGTGTGTCACACATCCCCCCTAGAAGGGCAGGCACAATTCCCACCAGCAAACCCTGGATCTGAAGCCAGCAAGAGCTGCAAGGGGCCGCTGCTACGTAGAAAGGTCCAGGGTCTTGCCCTAGAGTATGGCGGTTTTGCATCCTCCACTGAGTGTCCTACTAGGCCAATCCCCATGGTCTTCCTCACCAAGGGGGAGGATGCTTGGGTCCTTTCTTTGCAACTTGGACAGGCCCAAAGCCTTCACAGGCAGCTAGAGTCTGAGCAGATGTACCGCAAGCCTCCAGCAGGATGCCAGACTCTCAAATAAAATATTTAAAGGCCCTGATTCTAGCTCTCTGCTCCCTTCCGGCTAGCTGCATCAGATGGCGCGCATCTCTCTGGTTTCTCCTAATAGATATTCCAGCTTGGCAGCAGGCCTGCCAGAAGGATAATGGCATAAGGGGGAGTAAAGAGATCACAGAGGGCAGCTATTTACCCACTCCTAGATAAAGGCAAAAAGTGCTGCCAAAATACCTTCAACTGTGCTCCTCTCCTTCCCAAACAGCCTGCACCATATGCTCCGGCTTCCCTCGCCATGCCAGGGCTCAGCTTCTGAGCATCAGATACACAACACAAGCCAGCATCAGAAACACGCTAGGCAGAGACCGTGCAAACTCGTAGCACCTGCAAACCAAGCCAGGGATCCCTATCCTGAGAAAAGGGAGCATGTACATGCGCCGCTGCTGTGAGGAGTAAAGTTACACCACACACTCCCCAATGGTTACCTGCACTGTGAAGCAGCTAAGGGACCCCCGAGTGTTTTTTAGCCATGATGTCAATAACCCAGAGCACCAAACCGCAGGGGGAATGTGTCTTCTAGGAAGCGTGTGTTGTGTGGGGAGGGGGGGAATGAAACACAAAGCCTGTAAGTCAGGGGTAGGCAACCTATGGCAGCTGATTTTCAGTGGCACTCGCACTGCCTGGGTCATGACCACCAGTCCGGGGGGGTGGGGGTGGGGGCTCTACATTTTAATTTAATTTTAAATGAAGCTTCTTAAACATTTTAAAAACCTTATTTACTTTACAGACAACCACCCCTGCTGTAAGTGAATCCTGGGGCAGGTGTTCACAGGGTCTAAACCAGGGCTGCTCCGCGGGCCAAAGCCAAACCACCAGGTGCTTTTGAACAGACACCGAAATCTTATTTCCTTATTATTATTGGGTTTATTATTATTATTATTTTCTCTGGTGTCTGGACTTAGACAAAAATAATAATTTACTCCCCCGGCCCAACCCACAGCGTCCCCCCAGACTGAGCTCTGCTGAGACCCACAAACTCGTTCCACGCGTGACCCGCCCGGGGCCCGGCAGAGCCGCCGCGGGGAAGCGCGCCCCGCTCCGGGGCCAGGCTCCCGCAGCCCCGCCTCACCTCCAGCGGGGGCAGGTCGGGGTCGAGCTGGGTGAAGCTGTGCAGGACCACGGGGCTGCTGCTCTCGCCGGCCACCTCCAGCCTCACGCCGTCCCACAGGCTCCGCATCCTCCGCGAGCTCTCGAACATGTTCTCCGGGCTGCCCGCCCCGGCATCGCGCCGCTCCGCCCGCGCTCGGTTCACCATGGGAGCCGCCAGGCCGCTAGCCCCCCATCGGGACCCGCTGCCCGCCCGGCCCGGCGCGGCTCTGGGGCTGGCTCGCTCTCCGGCCGCCGCGGGATCCTCGCCGCAGCCCCAGCCCGGCGGCGGCTCGAACTCGCCCCGAGCAGCCGGCGGCTCCCGGCTCCCTGCGCGCAGCGGGTTTGTCATGCACGGGGCAGCCTGGTCCCACCCACACATGGGAGAAGCCCTGATGTCAGCCCGCCCCGCCGAAAGGGGAACCCGCAAAGCCAGGCGCTGGACTGCGCCCTTCTGGCTGGAAGGGGAAAGGCAGCCGCTCGCCTCGGCCCCCGGCGGATCTGCAGCATCTGACACGCCGGCAAGGACGGGAGTGGATCAGCACATCATCCCCGCCGGAAGCTGGAGCGCCGGGTTCTCGGAAGAGCAGAAGCTGCTTTGAGCACTTGTAGAAATCGGGCCCTGAACTGATGCAGGTGCCTCAATGGGAGAAGCGCCGCGCTGGGGAAAATCTGGCCCCAGCTGTGAGTGATGATGAGCCCTTGAAAATCTGACCCTGCCAGGGAGTTTTAAATGGCAAGAGAAACCCGCACACAGAGAGGCTGGGCTGGGCTGGGCGGGGCTGGGCTGCCTTGCCTTAGAAAAGCTGCACCCCTGTAACTCAATCTATTTAAAATCAGTCTAGTCACAACAGTGGGGATCTCTGCCGGAGACAGATTTAACCCCCTTCACACCTGGTTTATGTTGATTTAATTTATCTTGGTAAATTATCAAATTAAACTCAACCAAGTAAGCGAAGACTATAAACTCCTCGGGGCAGGGACTGTCTTTTTGCCATGTGTTTGTACAGGGCCTAGCACAATGAGGTCCTGGTCTAGGACTGAGGTCCCTAGGTGATACAGTAATAATAATTCAGTTTAAGGACACGTACATTAGTGGTTTGCATGGGAGTCTAAATAGACTATAATTTGATTTAGTTACACCATTGCAACCTTTGTAATATAGACCGGACCAGAGAGAGAGATTAACCCTTAGCACCTTGCATGTTCAACGCACTGAACAATCACATAACTCCCAACAGTCCCCACTTTTAGGGGGACTGTCCTGCTTTGACCCTTGAAACCCCACGTCCCAGCTGAAGCAGCTCCTGTCCCACAGGGCTGGCTGGGCTTGGCTCCCCACTCTGGGCTTTGCAACCTGGTCCCTGATGCACAGGGTTTCAGTGCTGTTCAGGTTTGGCCTGGAACCCCTGATGTGGGGTGGGGGAAGCCACCAGGCAACATTTGAGTAGCACCACTCACTCAGATTTAGCCAGGTTGCCCTGCAGCCATCAAAGGGCTGGGCCAAACCTGAGCAGTGCTGCGACCCTGTGGCGCCAGGGGCCAAGTCATTGAGTGGGGAGCCGAGCCCAGCCAGCCCCACGGGACAGCCGCTGCGGGGTGAATCCAGGACAGGCTCGCTCTGCAACTGCTTACCCCGGAAGCAGCACCTGACACACACACACCTCCCACCCCCGGGGGGCAGGACCTGTCCCACTTTAGCCACTGGAAATGTTGGGAGGTATTATGCAATCATTAACTACGAGGGCTGCCCACTTATGAAGTGGGTCATGGCCACTGCCACCATTGTTCAGAAGAGGAAGCTGAGATACAAGGAGATGAAGTAACTTGCCCAAGATCTCCCAGCAAGTCAGTAACAAGACTGGGACCATTGGTCTGATCCAGCATAGCCATTCCTAGGTGCCCTCTGTAGGTGCAGAAGGCCTGAGAGCAGAAGCAATTCAGTCCTGCTGTACCAGAGATCAAGGGGCTACAGGTGAAGACTCCTATGCAAATGGGTTACAGCAGGGCTGAATTTGACCCAATACATGGTTCATGATGCCAGGGGGTTGTGGATCTTAACCGATGGGCTCTGAGCCCCCAAACAGATGCTGAATCCACATATTGTAACTATTATTAAGTACAAAGAGAACCAGGCAAAACTGTTCATTAGCTGTCACTGTTGCTAAAAGGTGCAATCCTGCAAACATGGAGTCCCAATCCCAAGGTCAGAAACTGGACTTTCATGTCAGAGTTTTTCTGAACGGCTGAAAGAATATTAAACACTTTGTGTATTCAAAAACCCCACAGCCATATTACCTAGGAGAACATCAGGCTGAGATAAGTACATCTAGCTGTATTTTTAGATTAGCACATCAGCAGTTGAAAGCTTCTGCCAGGATGATGGGTAAAGAAAGGGTTAACAAAGCCAACACTAAAGTGATAATGATTCAACTTGAAAGTTAACAGCCCCCTGAGATGAATGAGAGTAATCCATGCTATTGTCCCAGCTATCTGCAGACTCAAAATGGACAATGGTGCATCAGTTGACATTCTGAAAGGTGATCAGCCCAGACACTGGAAGGCTAGAAATTTTTCCTTGTTTTCTTAAACTCCAATTTAGGGAAAAGAGAAAAAATGCAGGAAACCAGCAGAGACCCTGAACCTACAATCAACAGACTTTTCCTCCGTTCTGGGTTTGAACACAGTCCTGCCAACATCTGGAAGTTATAAATAGGGACACATGGGGAGGTGAACAGGGGCACTCCTTTGAAATCGGTTGGATGGGTATTTTTTATAGGGACTCAGTAGAAAAAAAGAGAGAGATTTTGCTTAACACACTGAAAGTGTCCCTCCTAAATAGAGGGAGTTGGCAATCCATGGGTGTGATTGCTAAAATTCATGGCTCTAACTGGTAGCTGGATGGGCATGTGGTGAAGGGACATCTAGACCTCACTTCCTCACTGCATTGGTACAGCTGTGCCGCTGTAAGCTCTCTAGTGTAGACATACCCTTAGAATGTAAGTTCTTTGGGGCAGATACTGTCATTTTGATCTGTGTTTGTACAGCACCTTGCACAATGGGATCCTGGTCCATGACTAGGGCTCCTACACACTACCATGATACAGACTAATAATAATAATCATCATAATCACTTTCTGTAGGCAGACCGCTGCCTTATGCACCAGTTTCCAGTTCAGCTGTGTTTATCCTTTACTAAAAGATGCAGCTCCACTAGGTGACTAATCTTTGGTGGGTCCTTGGTTGGCCACTAAAGACAGTTTCCCTGGAATAATACTAATGATAATGTGTAATAAATAATACACGACAGGAAGTAAACTACAAGGTTTTAAAAATAGCTGGACTGTTTCCTCTCTGTTCTCCTGGGATCTTTCTGGGCCTGAAAAACAAAACACTCAAACCACAGTCACCGGCCCAAGCGCAGAACAGTTTCTCAGTACTGCCATCCCCAAGCCTTCAACAGTTATGAACTTGCCCTCCCAAAATCATGAGATTATTAAAATGTTTCATGACTTTTAACACAATTGGGGGTTCTTTACCTCCTACTTTTGACCACGTAGGATGCACTCAGATCACATTTTCAAGCCTTTCTTCATAACCATGAAGGCTAGAAATGTACTATTTTTTTAACAAGGCTTTCACATGACTCCAGGAGCTGGGGCTTTGAGAAAAACATGAAACATGACACTTGTGATAAAATGGCAACGCGGGTTTTACCCACAGCAGAAAGGTTTCACAGCACATTGAGTGCTTTGGCCTAACTGTGCTCCCACTGACGTCTGCCCGTGGTAAAGCTCCTATTAACTAACGTGGGACTAGAATTAGGCCAAGGAGTAGGAACTGAGCATGATGGAAAATCCGTCCCTTTGTGTCCCTCTCTAATCAGTGCTGGAACTACACACACACACACACATCTCCACTCATAGGCCCTGACTCTGTGGGTGCTCCGGGGCTAGAGCACCCACGGGGAAAAATTACTAGGTGCTCTGCACCCACCGGCAGCTCCCTGCCCCGCCACCCCGACCAGCTCACCTCCACCTCCTCCCCTGAGCGCAGTGTCCCCGCTTCGCCCCCTAGCTCCCAGCACTTCCTGACGCGGCGGCAAACGCTGGGAGGGAGGGGGGAGGAGGGGGAACGCAGCGCGCTCGGGGAAGAGGCGGGGCTGGGGCAGGAATTTGGGGAAGGAGTCCAGTAGGGGCAGGGAGGGGGCGGAGTTTGGGCGGGGACTTTGGGGAAGGGGTTGGAATGGGGGCAGGGAAGGGGCAGGGCAGGGGTGGAGTCAGGGCGGGGCCGGGGCGCACGAGCACTCACCAGCGCCAGGAAAAGTTGGCACCTATGTATCCACTTATATGCCACCTCTCCTTGAGGCTGTGTCTGTGTGTCCCCGCTCTCCCTCTCTCTCTCCTTTGCTTCCTACCAGTTCCTCTTTTCCTTCCCTGCCTGCCTTGTGCGTTTCCTTTTCCCTTTGGTTATTCCTGTCTCTCTTCTTCATCCCTCCCCTCTTCCTCTGCCTGCCATAGTCTTCCCCTTTCCCTGTTCATTTATCCGCCCCCAAATCTGTGCCCCCACCACACCATCACACCTGTCACACCCACACCTCCCCTGCGCCTCTCTCTCTACTTCCTCTACTACTCCCATTTCTTACTCCTCACGCAGTCTCTCTCTCACCCCAGGTTTCTTCATTTCCTCTCTCCTGTGGTAACTCTTCCCCCCGCCCCATTCCCCGGGGCCACTTTCCTCATGTCCCCCTTACAGAGCTCCGCACCCCCATCCTACTCCTAGATTTGGCCTATCTGTATAGCCCAGGATCTGCAGGGCTCCTACAGCCTTCCTCCAAACCCCTAGGGGGCACACTTTCTCTAATGCTGGCACCAACCTACTGTAAACATTCCAGGGTGGGGGGAAGAGGTATTGAAAGGGTTGGTAGGAGGTGGCCATGTGGCCTAGGTCAGGTCCCTTAGCATTAGCACTGATCATCATCACCAGCGTTGCTTTGCAAACAATTTTAATCTCCATGTGACCCCTGAACATGTATCATGACTGCCACTTTAGAGATGGGGAAACTGAGTCAGACCCAGCACCCACTTTCCATGCCAGGCATCTGGATCACTCTGCGTCCGTCCGCCTCTTGACCCCTGCTTCTTTGAAGCACTAGACAGTGCCCGGGAAATGGTTAGTAACCTCACTCCTTGCACAGAACAATCAGCAAGACCGGGCTGCCTGGCGTAAGAGGGAATTTACATTAAACACAGCAATGTGTTTATATCCAAACACTCAAAGAACAAAACCCATCCCAAGGAGAGAGTTCAAATCCCACAGAGACGATTTTAATCGCATTCAGCCCCTCTGAGCCCCAGGGTTTTTCTGAGCCTCTGTTCTGAGCCTCTGTGATCTGTCCGATATTCCAACACTTTTCTACTGGCCAATCAGCACTGCTCACCTTCGGGGCTGCATCAGTGTTTCTGTTCTAATCCCTGGGTGCCGGGCCTCATGCTGGCTGGAGCGGCAGCATTTGCGGAGCTTATTTGAAGACAATATTATATCTACAAACAAGGATTCAGAGTCCCCTCTCCTCAAACAATACTTGCCCATTTAGCAATTTATTTTGGAGAGGTTAGGAAACCAGGTGATTGCCAATCCTCTGAAACGGCTCCCTGGCTCTCATCCCAGTCCTCCATCCTCAGTCATTTAAGAACCCCTTCTTTTCTGTGGTTTGCATTCTCCTTTCCTGACTGCCTTACAACATGCCACAGAGGGGGAAGAATGTCTAGTGGTTAAAGTGCAGAAGAGCAGGGCTTTATTCACAGCACTGCCACTGACTCACTGTGTGGTCTTGGGCAAGTTTCTCAAATTGTCTGCGCCTCAGTGACCCCATCTGTAAAATGGGGATGATAATACTTGTCTCCCACATTGGGGATATGGGAGCTGTGAGGCTCAATGCATTAATGGTTTTAAGATGGTTTGAGACAGAAGGTGCCAAACCCACACAAATAATGATCACGGACCGAGTATGCTGCTTTGAAACTTGTGTGTGGCCTTCCTCCCCTCCCCACCCTGGGAGTTGCATACACACTACTCCAGTGGCCCCCAGATCCTGCAATAGACTGCCTAAGGGGCTGGCTGGGACCTCACCGCACCAGGGTACAGTGGGGTGAGTTGAAGATGGGATCACAAAGCCGTCACTTTGTACCACTCAGCTTCTCTTAGTTTACATTACAGCCTGATTGATGCTTTGTCTCTGCAGAAGGGAAGGAACAGGGGGACGCAGAAAACAGAAACAGCCCTGCTGTGTCCCAGTCCCCAGGATAGCAGGGCCCTCTCTCGCAATCGGGTTTAAAGATTCATTGAGAGGCCAAGTGTTTGTTTGAACTTCAGGACGAAACCATTGCAGCTGGGACAAGGCAGCAATCTATTACTGGGGGGCTACAAACTATGGAGGGGGTCCAGAGGGCTCTGTCCTGCTTCCCAGAAACAAGAGGAAAGGGGGAAATGGATTAAGTCAATGGAGATAGACACACACTACCTCAAGGGTAAAGAGGGAGCAATAAATGACACATCTAATGCTCTGCCCAGACTGGCTCTCCAGACCTCACCCTGACTTCCCTGTACAGCTTTAACCTCCTGTGCTCTGCCCTTGCTAAGTGCTTTCCACCTGTTTGTATTTCCTACAGAACAAAACAATCACACTGCAATCCCACTCCCCACGCTGCACGGTTCTTGCTTTCCCATCCTGACGCTGGCTCAGCGAGTGACAAAGCTGCCCCCCACCCCTCCGCCCCATGCACCAACGTGCTGTCATCACACGCCGATGCCTCACATGTCAATACATCGTTTGGACAAATCCCGCACATTCCCGTTGCCATACACTGACCCTTCGCTCCTTATCTGCATGCCCAGGTCTCTCCACCCAGGCAATGCACAATTCCAGAATGTCTGTTCATACGGAACATTGGCATTGACAAGTCCTGACGCATAGGCTCATGTAACTGTACAAATATCTCAAGCAGTTGCCCTGGGCACGTACAGTGGTCTCTGAGTTATACAATGTACATCTCCCTCAGGCCTTTGAAAACAAAAACGCTAACAGAGAGGAGCAGGCGTCAGAGCAGAGAATTCGGAACTCCTGTTCTCAGCTCTCCAGTCAGGAGCGGACAGGCACGTACCATCTAATCCTAGGGGAGCGTCCCCCAGAATATTATCAGCTAGTGACTTCTGTTGCTTCAGAGAGTTTGATAAACTCCCAGACTGGGAGGCAGCATGGTCTAGTGGTTTGTGGAGAATACTGTAGGCTGGGCATCAGGCTGTCTGGGCTCTAGCACTAAGTCACTATGTGAGGTTGGATAAGTTACTTCAATGCTCTGTGTCTCGGATATGTCCTATTTTACAGGGGTGGTGGAGGGCTAACTTCATTGCTGCTTGTGGGGCACTCTGGATCATAGAATATCAGGGTGGGAAGGGACCTCAGGAGATCATCTAGTCCAACCCCCTGCTCAAAGCAGGACCAATCCCCAGACAGATTTTTGCCCCAGAACCCTAAATGGCCCCCTCAAGGACAACCCTGGGTTTAGCAGGCCAATGCTCAAACCACTGAGCTATCCCTCCCCCCAAAGGACTATGGAGTACAAAGTGTTATGAATTATTGGTCCAGGTGGTCTGTTCAGCTTGACTTGAACTGAATCCTGAACCAAAACTTTTTTGTTGTTCCATTTTATTTTAAAATAATTCCATTTCTGCGCCCCCCTGAATTTCCTGGTCCAAGCCAGGGCTGGACGATGTGCATGAGAACACATCACACTCCCATCCCAACCAACAACCCCGAAGAACAGTTTTAGGACTTGTTTACATAGGGAAATTCACTGGAATAGGAATGACGAAATAGCTCCTCTGGAATAAGTGTCTCTACATGGGAGCAATCGCAGAATTACGAATAGCTATTCCACTTTACATTCACATCCTATCTTAATCTGGAAAGACTTTCCCAGGTAGACAAGTCCTAATTCCATGAGCTACTCAGCCCACTGTTTCAGATCTGAGAGGTCCGCACCATTTGACTCAGCCTCAGGTTCTGGGTGCTTCGCAGGACTGAACCACTGAATCTTTTGAGCTGATTGGGATTCTCTGTTTTGCTGATTATAAAGCCTGACTCTGGCTTTGTACTCTGTGCCCTTCCTACCCACTGGCACCTATTATCCAGCTGGGATATATTGCTCTTCCTAAGCAAAGCCCCCGCCCCCACAGGCAGCCAGGGACAGTGACAGTGCTAGCCCATTGGGAGCCCTCAGCAGGAATATTTTGGGGGCCCCTCATAACACATACTAATGATTAATAGGGGCCCCCCTGGAGCTGCTTGGGGCCTTAAGCAATTACTTATTCCTAGCGCTGGCTCTGGCCATAGATTAAGCCCCAAGTGCTAGCTCAGGAGCTCAGTTCTCCTTCCAAGTCTCCGTTGAGCATACAAACGGTCTCACACAGCCAGCCCAGCTCCTAATTACAGCCAGTGCCCAGAAGCAGCACAAGGACGCATGCACCACCCCCCAGACAATCAGAATTCAAAAGCCCCTGTCAGACAGCGGTCCGTGTTTAATTTCTTTGGGCCCCCTGTACGCAGCTGGACTCCAACACCGCACGCAGAGGTTTCAAACCCCTCGAGTTGAGCCAGAGGCTCATGATTATGCCATGGCTGTGTTTTTGCCTCCAGGTCTAAAGAACCCACTGCAGTTTTTTCTGAACTTCTGTCTATTCAGGTTCTTATACCAACCTCATCACTGAGCGCCTTCCAGGGAATTAAGTGACAATTTAAACCATTCTGTCCCAGACTCACTCACCCAAACACGCCAATACCACCCCCAAAAGCCAACTAATCACAGTTTTGCACAACAGCTTTCATGCAGGTGCCACCTCTGGGGAGGTGCTCAGTGGCTATATAACAGCACACTGCAACACGACACAACTGTTATTAGGAGGGGCAGGGAAGATTATTTTAACCAATGGAAACTACAGGCAGAATTTAGAGAGGCACAATATAGCTATTTACATTGGGATTTCTCCAGAAAACCAGAGATAACAGCCCTACTTCTGTGCAAAGTGTCATGGGATATTTTAATGGTCGCAAGAGGCCCGCGTGATGCGTGTCACTGTGAATTTGTGATGCCTTTGTTTTCCATGCGTTATACATGCCCTATAACTTTATATGTCTAAGCACTCTCCCTGTGAGTACAGTTCAGCAGCCATTTTGATCTCAGGTCTCAGCCTGTTACACAGAAGAGACACACTGTGTTCTCCCCGGGAGACTTGACTTTTGTTCTTTCTTGTGCTGTTTTGCTTTAAAGGATGCTGTTAGCTTAACATCACCCTTCTCTCTGAACATTTTCATCTGTGCTTGTAACAAGTACCACCTAAAGCGACTACAACTGAAAGAAAATAGAGGACAAATATTTTCCCTCTATTGTTTGACAGTGATTTGTGTAGAGCCAGTTTCACTGTTTTCCCAGTTGAGCCACTTAGTCAGTTTTCCCTGTTGCTTACATGGGTCTTTCATACAGTAGCAAGGAAGAGAGAAATATTTTTAATAGGAAAATGTGGTTGGGGAAAACACTAAAATTGGCAGGGCAGGTGTACTACCTAAATACTTTACATTCCATTTTCAAATTGAGACTGTCCCTTTATTCTAAAATGAAAGTAATTTCAGACCGTGAGCCCGTAGGCTTTGCTCTTTTGTACAATGAAACCCAAATCGGGTGAACCTCAATGCTGCACTTGATCCAAGTGGTGACATCTCCATCTAACACCATGCTGGGAGATCGCAGGCCTGACTCAGAAGGAATAATGTCAATTTCTCTTCACCGTCATCATTTCCTGAAACTCCTGCGTGCTCCTTACAGGTCTCCCACTCAAGGAATGACAGAGCCCAACCCTGCTTATCTGAGCAGACCAGATAGCAACTCGAGGCTGTACAGATGCATGGAACAAAGTCAAGCTAGCTAGCTCCCGAGTCCCAGCTGCCTCATCATTTCCCAGAAGAAAGCCCAAGCTATAAAGGCACTTACTGGGCACAGCTTATTTTCCCCTCCCCACCCACTAGGAACTAGAATCTATGGAGGATTTTCTATGTACATTGCTATTTCTTCCCCTTATGTTGCATGACCGGAGGGTGGGGAGGATAAATGAGTGGAATGTACATGAGCAATATCTCCAAGCTATATACAGTAGTATTAATGATGCAAAAGTATGCACAGGCACAGCAATGACGGTACCCATCAACTGCCTGTGAAATACTGACCACAGCAGGAGATGCCAGGCCGTGGGTGAGTCTAATGGTCACCGTGACCAAAGCAGGAGATTGTCTGGATCTCACAGAGAAGCAGTTCTGTCTGGGCCTGATCAATCCAACGGCACGTGGGGTTTTTTTTTGGGAGGTGGGGGTGGGTTTGAATTGGAACCCATTCATAGTTCACCGTTTTCTCCTTCACCCTCTTCTTAACCAGCTGAGAGAGAGAATGGGGGAAGGGACTCAAGACTCACCAGTGTGTTCCTGGTTCTGGGACATTTTGGCTGCATGAAGCCGAAGCGAGAGAGAGCTGTGAAGTCCAAGGAGCACTTTTGCCTGCAGCTGTCCTATAGGGTCCTTCTAACGTCTGTGGCTGCACAGTTCACACCGGATAAAGCTCTCCCACGCCCTGCACAAAGCCCATGTATATTACGGGCCGGGCCGGGCCCTCCCGTACCACAGTTCCAGTGGGCCTAAAGAGCATCTTCACTTCCCCACACGCTGCATCTAGAGGGGTAAACGTTAGCAAAGTGCAAAGCTAATGGCTTGTTAAAACTCCCGCTCAGTTCAGTAAATCTAGCTTTTGGTTTCCAAGCCCCAGTCAAACCAGAAGAGAAATATCCAGGGGGCATAAGAAGCTCTCCCCTGAACCACGCCTGCATCCTCTCCTCCATCTGGGCTTTTAGCACAGGCTTTGCAGTTGGTGAAACAGCTGGTGCTCTGGGTGATGGGCTGTTTCAGCTGATCTGGGAAAACAGCCAACTTGACATAAGCCCCTCCTCCCCTGCTCCTCGAGCCAGCATTAGGATGCTGGGGGCCCCCCCACTGACGTTATCTTTGTGTGTGTGGGGGGGTTCATCCCCTCATTCTCACACAACCATCATCTTTAGCCTCTCTGCCCTCCTCCCCACCCCTGCTCGAAGCACTCGGACCACAGCACCTCCAAGTACAATTTGGGAACCGGTTTGCAAACTTGGGGGGGGCTGGCATGAGGCATGAATTGTGGGCAGCGGAGCTTGTGGGTCTGAGAAATCAGGCTCTGGCTCTGCTCTCCTCTCACGAATATATTCAAGGGCAGTGAGTACATTTTTCCAGCAAACCACGTACAGCCAAAATGACACATTTCGCTGAATCGAGTAAAAAGAGAATCTCAGAAACAAGAGCCTTTGGCACCCGATCAACTGAGAAACCCCATGGGACAAAGAAGAAACTTTGCTAAGCAGGGCACGTGCCTGCCAGCTCCACCCTGATACATTTTCTATCCCCGTTCCATTCTGTTCTGATCTATCCAGGTGGGAGGTGCGTGATGGAACCATTAGGAACACACACACACACACACACACGCACATGGAGCGGACAGACAGAAAGGAGAGACGGCTCCGAACGGTCTTCATACGTGGCATGATCTGGGCCCTGCTCTCCAGCTGTGGAATAGTGTCCGTGGTTCTATTCTTGGTGATGGATGTAGCTGTCTCTGAATCTGCCTAGCCTGTGCATGGCACACTGCGTCTCACTTACAAGCCCACAGGGACAGAGAAGGTGGCGTGGTAGCTGATCTGGCTGTATGACATTTCAGGGACCTAGCGAGAGCTCCTGCCACCATGTCCCCCACAGTAGGTGCCGTTTTGTTAGTCAACGTCTGCCCAGCGCCGGGAACCTGGCTCTGGAAGCGTTAGCAGTCGTGTTCTCTATTCTCATAGGGCATGGGGGAGGATGCAGCTCCACGTCTGAGCTCCAAGTAACAGTGTGAAATGGGTTATCCTCCAGGCCTGCCCTGCAGCTGGAATTGGGACCTGTGAGAATGGCACCTCGGCAAACTTAGGACACCACTCAAGCACCTTCTCTAACATTCCTACAGCTGCAGTTACTGTCTGACCCCCTTCTGCACGAGGGCACGGGGAGGGGGGCTTCTCTGGAAGCCACCAGTAACCCCCTAACACAGCAGTGCTCAAGCTTATCATGGCACGGAAGCCGAATGGCTTTGGAAACCGAGGTCGTTTAAAGTAAGGAGTCAAATTAAGCAATGGGATCAAAGCAATTTAAAGGATGGCAGACGACGCGTCAGGTGTCGGCAGCAGCCCTGTAAGCATTTGGTGTTGAAGGAAACTCATTTAAAATGTAAAGCGATACCATAGCATTGTAGAAGGCAGGGAGCTCCCTCTAAGAGAGCTGACGTGATTTAAAGTGAAGAATGAAACCTTGCTGTCAGGCTTACGTGGACTGAAAAGTGAAAAGCTGATGTGATATAAACCGAGCAGCTGACCGAGGAGGATGCTGAGCAGAGAGCGAGCGCATCCACACCCTGGCAGGATTCAAACAGAGGAGCCTGAGGAGGTACTATGAAGCAGAGAAGAGAATGTTACATGGTCTGACTCTAGTGGTTGAAGCACAGGACAGGGAATCAGGACCCCTGGGTTTTAGTCCTGATTCTGACACTGATTTGGTATGTGACCATGGGCAAGTCACTTCGACTCAAATTCACCCACATAGAATCATAGAATATTAGGGTTGGAACAGACCTCAGGAGGTCATCTAGTCCTATCCCCGGCTGAAAGCAGGACCAACACCAACTAAATTATCCCAGCCAGGGCTTTGTCAAGCCGGGTCTTAAAAACCTCTAAGGATGGAGATTCCACCACCTCCCTAGGAAATCCATTCCAGTGCTTCACCACCCTCCTAGTGAAATAGTGTTTCCTAATAACCAACCTAGACCTCCCCCACTGCAACTTGAGACCATTGCTTCTTGTTCTGTCATCTGCCACCACTGAGAACAGCCGAGCTCCATCCTCTTTGGAACCCCCCTTCAGGTAGCGAAGGCTGCTATCAAATCCCCCCTCACTCTTCTGCAGACTAAATAACCCCAGTTCCCTCAGCCTCTCCTCGTAAGTCATGTGCCCCAGCTCTCTAATCATTTTTGTTGCCCTCCGCTGGACTCTCTCCAATTTGTCCACATCCCTTCTGGCAGTGCAGTGGCAGGTCGGAAACTGCATGGAATTTTAAACGTCCTTCTGCAGTAGTATCAATCCACACACAAAATCATTGTCTTTCATATGAAAATCAGAAAGGAAAACTAGTGTGAGAATCAGAAAGAGAAAGTTCAATGGTCCAGGCCCCAAACTAAGTAAAATGCAACTTCAAACAGCAGCAGTGACAAAAAGCAATTAAGAAATTTAAAGTCATTTTAATATTCCCTGGTATTGTTAACAACACAGACAAAGGATGTTCCCTCCGCCTCTTCTACTTGCACTAAAAGAGGTTTCCACTGGGCACTGTTTTAGGAAGGGATGTTATTCTGGATGCCTTTCAATTGCAAGCAAGGCTTCTTTTCAGGTTCTTCCCAACCACACTGGACTCCAGTGGCAGAGGAGCAAATTCACCTCTGACTTTACACTGGGGCAAACATGGAGTAACACCGCTGACACTGCATCAGTGTCACTCGCCCACACCGCTGTCATTGCAGGCAAGCAGTGCTGCCAACTCCCGTGGTTTTAATCACAAGCCTTGCAATTTATGCTGTTTTTCTGGAGGCCCCAGATCCTGAAGTCACGTGACTGCACAAGAATCTCGCCGTTCATTAAAAACTGACTGTTTCTAGTCCCCGTGGTTGCAGACGAAAGCTTGAAAGTGTGACCCAAGTGCTCCCTGAAGGCTCAGGATCCAAAGGAAAAGAACTCAAAATGAATTTTTTAAGCCAATCTCATGATTTTGGGGGCCTGACTCATGATTTTTGACCACCTGGGGTTGTTGACACTTCAGATGTTGACCCTATGCCTGGGATTTGCATTGGGAACAAAACTGAGAACAGCTCAGTGCTTGAATTATGGGGAGCCTGGGCCCACCTCACTTCTGTCTTATGGCCCCCTTCCTTCTCCCTATTGTTTAAATTGAAGCAAGCCACTTGCCAGTCAGGGCCCCCCTATTGTTTCCCCATAATTCAAGCACTGGGCTGCTGGCTCTTGGCAGTCCATCAGAAGCAGGGCCTGGGGTTTCCTTCAAGAGTCCAGGAACAGGACTTTTGCCTCCCACCGTCTGGGGCTAGAGAAGTTCATCTCAGTAGAGGACCTTCTGCAGACAAGCACACACACAGAGCATCCATTCCTTGCTGCCATCAGAGATCTGGGGAAAGCAGCTTCACTGGCATTGGAACAGGGCCGGATCCAGCCGCTGTGGACAGCGCCGGCTCCAGGGTTTTTGCTGCCCTAGGCAGCAAAAAAAAAAAAAAAAAGCCGCGATCGCGATTGCGATCGCGATCTGCGGCGGCAATTCGGCGGGAGGTCCTTCGCTCCGAGCGGGAGTGAGGGCCCCTCCGCCGAATTGCCGCCGAATCGCTGGACGTGCCGCCCCTCTCCCGAGTGGCCGCCCCAAGCACCTGCTTGGTCAGCTGGTGCCTGGAGCCGGCCCTGGCTGTGGAAGTCACTGAGACTCTCTCCACTGGCTTCCACGGGCCCAGGAGGAAAGAGGATCCTGCCCCATTCAGCATTGTAGGATGCCTGCGGAGATCCCCTCACAGCCTGGGGTAGGTCCTGCCCGTGGGGGTACAGTGAGTTGTCTAGTGAGCAGTGCTATATTATTTGACTCTCCGCTCAGCGGATGGACGGGTTGTTTTACTTCCTGCTGAGCAGCCTCAATTGATGAAGCTTTATTGCTTAAATCAGTCTGGTAACACTATCTCCTTATCAACAGCTAATTACCACACTGCTATGTAGGATGCTCTAGCCAGGAGTCGTGTCAGCATTTCCATTACACACACTGGGCTCTGAAACTCAGCAGCAGGAATTCACTTGGGGCTGACAGGTATAAGGCACCAGCTTGGAAGTAAGCAGCAAATAAGCCCTTTTCTCAGGTCGGACCCCAGCAGGGCACCTGGATTTTCAAACTGGCTCCTCCCATGGATCTGCAGAGTCTGCTGCAAAGCCCCTAGTTTGGGGAGTTTATGGGTGGGGGAAGGGAGGGGCTCTTTTGGGAACCAGAGGGGCAGGGGGATTGGGGTTTGTTATGTTTCCCTGCTCGTTTGGGTAAGGTTTGCTGCTGGGTTGCTATGGCCGGGATTGTTAACAGCTGTCAGGGGCCCTACGACTGGGGACAGGAGTTTTTCTGAGGGCTGCAGCAAAATTAATCCAATAAGTAAGGGGCTGGACTGGCAAATCCAGCCACTGGAGTCTTATCCCCGCAGAAAAGGCCTCCCCTGCCTTGGTGGAACCACCGTGGAGCACGGAGGGAAAGGGGAGTTTGGGCATGTGGCCCAGGCATCCCTTACCCTCTCTCAGCTGAGACTCACCGGAGCCACTGTTTAAGCCATCCATGCACCAAAGGGAAAGAGAACTCCTGGATTTCAGCTGCTCTGATCTGGCTCTTCGAGTCCCCATGCAGGGTGCAACAGAGACTGTTCTTCAGTTCCTAGCCCCGCATGGGCCTGGGTGACTACAGGGGCTGGAGTCACAAGGGGCGTGGCAGGGGAATGGCCAGTGGATCCGTAGCCAAACGACTCCACAGAGGAGGAGTGCAGGGTCCGTGGATGGTTTTGCCCCAGCGGCTGAGGAGTGGCTCAGCGAGCTCACAACAATACAACAGCAGTTGCCATCTCCTTTTCCTCTTGCTTTCAGCCCCCATCAGCTCCTACTAGTGTTCTCAAGTGTGTATTGCAGCTGCTCATGGCTGCTCTATTCAACCAGCCAAAAATGACACTGAGAATCACACTGCTTTATTTATGTATTGGCAGTCTCTAACTTCACTTTCCGTTCTGGAAATTAAGCATTTCATACAGCGGATCTCAGATGAAAAGAGAAAAACAAACCCAGAGCTGTGCAGCTAAAAACTGAGAGGTGGGGGGAAGGATGAGCAGAGAGAGGTTGTTTTAAGTTATCTTGAACTCAAATCCTAGAGCCTGACAGGCTGGCTGCACACTCAGTCCGCCAGCTGTAAAGAGGATGTTGGTGTGCATCTGTTTCCCTGTTGCTAGGATCGCAGCTGAGATTGTCACACTGTTCTGTTCCAGGCAGGGCCGGCTCCAGGCACCAGCTTAACAAGCAGGTGCTTGGGGCAGCCACTCGGGAGAGGGGCGGCACGTCCAGGTATTCGGCGGCAATTCGGCGGAGGGTCCCTCACTCCCGCTCGGAGCGAAGGACCTCCCGCCGAATTGCTGCCGCAGATAGCGCTCGCGATCGCAGCTTTTTTCTTTTTTTTTTGGTTTTTGGCTGCCTGGGGCGGCAAAAACCCTGGAGATGGCGCTGGTTCCAGGCATCTTCCAGACAGCTTCTATACATCTCCAAATCAAGGGCCCCTTCCTGCAAACTGCAAAGGGGGCTTGGCCTGGGGAGAGTTGGCAGGGTCTGGCCCCAAAATTAGAAAAAGCACAGTGCACCCCAAAGTGGATCAGGGATTCCATGCTCCCATCCTGCAAGAGAGAGCGACAGAGATAGAGGGGGGCTCTGGTACCCCACTGAACAAACATTACAGCTCACGGGGTACAAGTCAACTGCAGCTGGGGATGACATGAGGGGCCACCCTGCAGTGTCCCAGTACACAGGCCACCCTGAGCGTTCGTACTGCATCCCAGGACACGGAGAAATCAAAAGGAAAAAGTCCCGCTGCTCCAGACTCAGTATTGCCAACCCCAAGGGTTCAAAAATCATGAGCCAGCTTCCCCAAAATCACAAGGCTGGCTTTAAAAATTACACAGTGCTAAAAAACTAATCACGGTGGGGCTCTTTTTATTTGCTTTCTGGTGTCTGAGCCTTTCTTTGAGGTTCGTGTTTCAAGTTGCTCTCCGCGATCATGAGGGCTAGAAACTTTCATTACAAAAAAAGTAAGTTGAGATTCTCATGTATTATTATTTGTCTTGTGGTAGCACCCAGGAGCCCCTGTCACAGACCAGTACCCCACTGTGTTAGGTGCTGTACAGACACAGGACAAAAGCCGCAAAGAGCTTACAGTCTCACATGACTCCAGGAGCTGGGGCTTTAGGAAAAACACCAAATGTTGCAAGAGTTGGCAACACTGCGGAGAGTTCCTGCTTCCTGTGCTAGAGCAGTGGTTCTCAAACTTTTTTTTTTTTGCAGACCACTTGAAAATTGCTGAGGGTCTCAGAGACCACTGGATGATCTTTCCAAATGTTGTTTGTACCGTTAGCTAACTATTGTAAAGCGCTTTAGAGAAAAATGTTATAATAATTAACTTTTTTTGTGCTACAAATAAAAGCAAACAACTCATATTTTAATATCAGTAGTCTTACCTTTCTAATGTGATGGATGTGCCCTCTCTCCCCTGAGCTGGGGCTGGGAAGGAGGGGGGTCTCTCCCCGCCAGCCACAGCCCTGGAACTGGGGAAAGTCACCTCTTTCTCTGGCCGCCACAGCCCTGCACATCCCAAATTCCCCCCACCCCCTCTTCTCACCCCACTGCCCCCTCTCACCTACCTCCTATTCCCCCCAAGGCCACCACCTCACCTTACATGTGCATCTTCTCCATTCATTCTCTTGTGTGTGGCCACCCAGGCACGCACCTCAGAGGGAACTATCCGTGGACCACCTGAATGGAGCTCATGGACCACTGGTGGTCCACGGACCACCGTTTGAGAACCTCTGTGCTAGAGCATCTTGGCATGACAGAGTGTGCTAAAGGGCTTGTGAATAGACCCGGACTGGATGGGAGCTGAAATGCTAGGGAAACCCTGCATTTGGTAAGGGTGAGGTGTGACCAAGGTTTTCAGCAGAGGCATCAATACTGAAAATGCATGAGAGTAAAATCCAACAGGTTATACTATTCAATAATGATAAAGAGTTGAATCATGCCATCCTCTACCCACAGGGAGTAGCATTTTACTATGCAAGCAGTCACGCTGAAATTAAGAGGCTAGCTGAGTCATGAGGTACTGCTCGATGTGACTCAGGCTGGCAGCAGTAGGCCCGGAGGCCCCAGTTCAGGACAGCACTTAAGAATGCGTTAAAAGCTGAACACATGCTTATTTGTTGTCCTGAGTCACGGCCGTGATGTGCAGCACTTATATAGCATCATCTGGATCTCAGAGCCCATTAGAAAGGAGGTGTATCTGTTTTATAGGTGGGGAAACTGAAGCACAGAAAGATGTGGTACCATGGCCAAGGCCATATGGTGAATCAGTAGCAGAGCTTAGAACAGAACACAGGTGTCTTGACTGATAGTCCAGATGCCCTATGCATTACGAGAGAGAAGATATGCACTACTCGAGGCTGTATTTCCATTAACAGGTTCTGTCGACACCATAAACCACGAAAACAGAGCTGGAGTCATCAAGATGAGCTGCAAACACAACACAAGTCTCTTTGTAAGGCCAGCAGCTTCTGTTTCACTCCAAGCAAGACCCTTCGATGCAAGCCCAGTCTACCCAAACTTCAGCATTATCACCCCATCTCTGCCATTCCTCTCTCCCCAGGGGAGCACGGCTGTGGCCTGTGCTTTTTATTGTCACAACAGGGAGAAGGTAGCCCCCGAGTCTGACCTCCCGGAAGAGTGAATGGCCGTGGTTTTGGAGGATGTCGCCCCAACGTGTAATGATTGGGCTTAACTCATCGCGCAGCAAACCCCGTTCCCCACTGAGGCCATCTGAGTGAGGATGAGCCACAGTTCAGAAATCGAAGCTGAGCTGCATGGAGTAGCAGAGGGAAGGCATCAGACGCCAGGGAAGCACCATTCCTTCCCTGCACTCCCCTTGCTCTAGCAGGGTAGTAATTAGCTGCTGGCCCCTACCCATATCACATTACTGTCCTCTCCCTTTGCCAGCTCAGTGTGATGGCTGGTGCATTGGGGGAGGGAGAGTTTAGCCTTGGCCACTCCCCCTCCCACATGGTGGATGGGGGGAGAAAGGCCAAAGTGTACGGCCCCGGGATCCATAACCTGGGAAGGCCATGGAGGCCCTTATGCCCTTGTGTGGCGGCTCAGTCCGGGGGCAATCTAGCCCTGTATGACTGATTTAAATTACAGCACTTGTTTGAATTGCTACAACAAACCACATCAGTCAATACATCGACTTGCCTTTTTTTTTTTTTTTTTTTTTTTTTAAAGGCACCCAAGCACCGTCCTATTCACATGTACACACAGCCTTCCTAGTGCTCCCTACGGCAGCCAGTTTTCTAATGGCACCGTCCTAAACCCATCCGCCGTGATGCAAACTGACAGCTGACAGCAAATTGTATTGACAGACCCTTATTGAATGAAACTGTTCAACAGCAGCCAATCGGGTTCCATCAGTCCCACAGCCAGTGCTTAATTTGTGCTCTAGGACCGGCAGTTCATAACCCCAGCACCTCTGGGCTTGGCAGTTCCTAGCCCCGGCACCTCTGGGACTGGCAGTTCCTAGCCCCGGCACCTCTGGGCTCGGCAGTTCCTAGCCCCAGCACCTCTGGGCTTGCTGCATCAGTTACGAATGTAAAAAAAATTGCTTGAACCCCCGGCACNACTGGCAGTTCCTAGCCCCGGCACCTAGGGTGACCAGACAGCAAGTGTGAAAAATCGGGACAGGGGGTGGGGGGTAATAGGAGCCTATATAAGAAAAAGACCCAAAAATCAGGACTGTCCCTATAAAATCGGGACATCTGGTCACCCTACCGGCACCTCTGGGCTTGCTGCATCAGTTACGAATGTAAAAAAAATTGCTTGAACCCCCGGCACCTCTTTCATTACAAATTAGGCACTGCCCACAGACAATTTGCTAAATTATTCTGTCCAGCTGCAGCGCTCAGAAAGGTAACGAATGACAATCAGCGACCACGCGCCCCAACAGGGCTTGATTATGGATCATTCCACAAACTGCAACACCAGATGCTTTACGGAGTGAGATGACCTAGTGACAACGTCAGGATGAAAAATGAGAGTGGAAGGGGAGAGAAATGAAGCGGCAGAAGCAGGGGAGAGAAGATACCGGCTCAGATGGAATGCGGAGGAGGCAGGGTGATAGAGAAAAGCCATCCAGGAGCTGCAGAGGAGAAGGCTCTCGCACCAGCAGTAATGGGATAGAGGGACGTCGGGTGCTAGGTGAACAGAATGAACGAGGAGGGAAATGCAGTGACAGAGACAAGCTTTAGGGTGGAACCATTCACATCAAGCCATGTCCTCAGTTAGTGTAAACTGGGATAGTTCCACTGGAATTATTCTGCTCTACACCAGCTGAGGATTTGGCACATGGTATTTTACCCACGTTTCATTCTAATTTTTGCACTGCAACAGTTACCACCAGAAGTGGACAAAACACAGTTATTTATTCTCGTACACTGAAAGCAGGTCGATCGAACAATTGCAGGAAGTGGCAACTCTTTCCCAGTTTGCAGCCCACTGACCATTAAAGTTGCTTTAACTGCACCAATCCCACAGCTTGTGCAATGGCACCCCGCCAGCGCTGTTCATTCAAATGCAATATTGCTACATTACCCCTCCTCCAAGGGGACACTATTTCTAGGTGCTCAGGGGTGTATGAATGTCCCTCTGCTGGAGCCCAACGGGAGCACCCAACGCCGTCTCTCCCAATTTCCCTGGAGCCTCCCAGCCGCAGCTGGAAGATACGGTCTGAGCGATGGAGTCTGGACTGATGGATCATGGAAAGCACATGCTCTAGTTGGTGTTGGCCTGTGACCCACACGCCAGATAAAGCCGGGAAAGCAGCAGACACACAGCCTGGAGGAAAGAAAAGGAATTCAGGGCAAAGCACCCTAATGGGGCAGCCTGGCAGGTGCTGGAACAATTTGTATCGTGGAGGTGCTGAGAACCATTGAACCAAACTGAATATGATGAAAACCACTTCAAGCCAGGGGGTCCAGCAGCACCCCCAGCACCTATGCAGCCTGCCCTCCCATGCCCCTCACCGGGAGGGTCTGCAGCATCTCGCCCCATCCCACACAAACCTGCCATTGGGTCTGTTAGTGGACTGTCATTTTAGTGCCAGTGAAAGGTGATGGCCTCACAGCCCCGGGGTCTGATGTCCTCTGTCACCACCTGGGCAGTTTCACCACATGCTGTCCCACCCTGATCACATCCCACTGGGGCCAGGGGCAGAGAGAGGTGGCTGACTTGCCGTCTCCCCACCTGAGGCAAGCCCTGCCTTGGGCAAACCTCCCAGGGTCTCTGAAGGGAAGGCCCTGCCCTGAATAAACCGACTGGGCCTACAGCTGGGGAGGGCAAAGACTTCCTGCCGCTAACAGAACATTATAAACGTCACCAGCAAACATTTCTGGAGAGATCAGAGGTTACCCTAGCGTGTGCATGTGATGTAGAGGAAACCAGTGTGAGGGAATTGCTGTGGAGGCGAGGAGCCTGAGAGTGCACTGGATAGCGGGATGACTGGGTGTGTGAATGAGGTTTCCACGGCCAAGCACCAATGGACAAATGGGCACAGGAGATCAGGCCCCAGGAGTAACCCTAGCCTGCGTGGGTCCTACCTGCCTGACAGTCAACGGAGGGGCAACCCTCGGCCAGCTTGTCACGCCGATATAGTCTCGTCAAATTGACTGATGCTCACGCCGCCTTCAGTGCGTGTTGCTAGGACGGACACCGCAGCGACCTTGTGTTACTTATTTATTTCCAGTGATAAATGTACACAAAGAGGCGCCCTTCTGAAACCTCTCGCTGCCTCCGACACCCGTGAACAGGGACGTATAACCAAACCCGGCACCTACCCCCACACAGCCCCCTCGCTTCCTCAGCTAAACGGCACCCAACTCCCACTCACCACACAAGCCACAAGAACACCCCCAAACCAGGCACCTCCCTCCTCCGAAGCCTGAGCAAAACGATTCTTCCAGGTGGCCAACAAACCTGAGCTATTTCAGCCCCCAAAGCTCCAAAGCCGAGGGCCCCTCGCAGAGAACTCTCTGCCTGCACTCTGGGCAAACAAAGGGTTTGGCTGGGATTATTAATTACATTCCCATTTAATGCGACCGGCCAGTGTTTGCAGAGGGCTTTGAAGATGAAAAGCACCGAGAGCCGTGTGGGGTTATTCTTGGCATTTGCTGCTGAGTCGGTTTTTGCTGAGTCTTGAAACCAACGTTAAAGAAAACGTGAGGCCTGTTAAATGAAACACACGTTACCGGCTGGGTTATTCTCAGGAAATAAAGCACAGACAGGCAGGAGAATCTACAATAGGCCTGGCCAACAATGACAATTTTAGGACAGTCCCCCACTGTTTCTCTGGCACTCACGCAGCCCCATTAGGACTAGCAACCACGGTAACCCTAGTGTAGCCAGCCACGCTGCCATCCAGTCCTGCTCAGAACAGGGTGAGACACCACTCGAAACCAGTCTACACCAGCGCTCCTACAGCAGGGGCTGTGCAGGGCTAGAGCAACAGAACATGGGGGGGTCTAAAATTGTCAGTGCAGACACAGTCCTCATGTCTCGTGGTGCCCAACTCAGCTCTCAGCCTGGCTGGTGCAAACCCAGAGTAACCTCACTGGCTTGACAGAACACCCTCTGGATTTACACCTCTGGATGTGAGAGGAGGATTTGGTCCGGATCACTTCTTCTGTGGTTTCTAGCTTCCTCCAAAGAAACCAGCCCATCCCTTGCGCCGCGCCGCAGAAGGGTTTGGTGCTCTGTGCTGAGAGCGAGGGGAGAGGGTGTGCTGTTTTGAACGACTGCCTTCACCAGGAAACAGTCCCACTTTTAGCTTGCAGCTCCACCCTCCCGATAACATCTCCAGTGCAGGGGCAGTGGAAAAGACACGGCGTATGAGATAAACATGCCAATGTCTTTGATTCATTACTGTCAGTCCATTCAAACAGCCTGTGCGCTGGCGAAGCCTCTGGGTTAATCCAAACACAGGCTGAGCACCAGCACCAGCCAGGCACATCAGCAAAACGTTTCTGCTCCGTTCACGCTTGCACAGCCACAGACAGGGAGGCACTTAATGCTGATGAGGAGGCCAGGAGAGGCAGGCGGGCTGTGTGACAGCTTGGGATGTGCTGATCCTAGGCAGCAGCCTACTCTCTAAGGCTCTCAGCATTGCAGGGCTATTCCCTTTGGGAAGTTGTTAGCAGTGAGTGTGGGGGGAAGGAGCCGGGTTGGGAGCCCTGGAGAATGAAGTTTCTGACCCAAAAGGAGCATGTGGATGGTGAGAGAATACAGCAGTGCACTCTCTATGCTCATTCCCTAAAAAAGAAACCTTCTACATTCCATGAAAATCTATCAGGTTTTATAGACGGGGAAACTGAGGCACAGAGAAGGGACGAGACTTCCCCAGGGTCACCCAGCAGGCCAGCAGCAGAAACGAGACTAGAACCTTCTGCTGAGTCTCAATCCAATGCTCCATCCTCTAGGCCACGCTGCCTCCCCTGTGCACCAGTCCTCCCTTTGGTGATAGCTTTTACTTGGGGAGGAGGATTAAACCCCAGTAAAAGGGTATGAGGTTGGCAGTCTGCTCTAGTGGATTGTGCATGGACCTGGAAGTTCAGCCCTTCTGAGTTCTAACCCTGGCTCTGCCACTGACTCACTGTAGGAACCTGAGCACATCCTCTGTGTGCAAGGGCACAACACTATTCCCACTTAGGAGCCTTGCACGGACTCATTAGTTGATGTTTGCACAGTGCTTTGAAGCTCTCAAGTGCTGTAGACAGTAAATTACTAGCTCATTACAGCTGATCTGAAAGTTCTTGTTGTATGTGCCATAGGACAGTGTTAAACCTAAGATACCCAGGGCTTGCAGCCTGCTTTTACTCCTAAAGCTCAACTGCACAAAGCACTGAATGTGGCAGGGAACAATCCAGCACTGGGGTAAAATGGGCCCTAAAATGTCTTTCCCATCTCCTGCCTCTCGGCTCCTCAGCCTGGATCTAAGGTCAAAACTAAGTGTTTATTTTCCAGAGTGCTGGGGAAAAATATATTAAAGGAATAAATCAGCATGTGAAATACAGTTTAACTAATTAGCCCATCTGAGTGGAGAATATTTTCTAAGATCTTTGAAGTCAAACCTGTTGTGCAGGTAACTACATCACAGAGAGGGAGGGGAACGAAGAGGGACGGACCCTCGGGAACATCTCTGACTAAGGGGTGGAATTTGGAAAAGCATCCAAGTGACAGAGACACACAAGGACTTGTGCTCCTGTGTCACCTAAGGCTTGTTTGCACGGGAAAGTTTTACCAGTGATACTGGTATAGTTACCCTGGTATAGTTATACCGCTATAACCCCTTATGATTACTGCTGTTCTGGTATTAGAGTGGCTGTTTTGATTTTCATTAAACCCCTTCCAAAGCAACATAAGCTAAACAGGCCCTCTCATATTGGAGTAAGTGCGTCCACAGTTATTTTTCTCTGTAACTGCATTATGTAGCGCTTAGCTACTACAGTGATGTGAGTTATATAAATGACAAGAGGTTGTGTTGCACTGCATTACATTGCAGCATGCTATAGCCAGGAACTGACGGTATACATTGCATTTTAACATGCAGCACCTTGTAATACAACCCTGGACTGACTGTATTGCATTATACTGCATTGCTGTACAAGCGTGGATTGATTGCATTGCAGCATAACAGGGACTTGAACCTATGATCTCCTGCACTAAGTGAGGCAAACCCCCTAGGCTGACACACTGTACCGTGCATTGCTCCCTGTAATAGTGTAACATCAGAATGGGACATATTGCACTGGTCTCTCCTGATCCTGCAGCTACCAACTGTCTCTCAGGGTGCGGCTGTTGCTGGTTCAGCTGGCAAAGCAGTGTGCTGTAACGTGCCATTTGATGAAGCATTTACAAATATGCCAGCGATGCCCCCAAAAGCCTGTGTGCATTGCTTGCAGCAGCCAGTGCATTGATTTCCCCTTCTCGGATCGGCTTTCACAGCCATAGAAGCAGTTGCTCTTTTGCTGGCAAAGCACTCCAGGTTCTTTAGCAAGCCTTCCCGGTTTGCCTTTCTTGCTGATTTGGGGCGGATTTTGCAATTGTTTCTGCTGAGTCGTGGAAGTGAGAGGCCAAGAGCGTTATCTGAGGCGAGCGAGCCACAGTCAAGCTTCCTGCACAGCTCTGCCAATGCCCCTCGACCGGACCTACTCACTGTGGTATGTCAGCCCAAGGTAGGGTGACCAGATGTCCCGATTTTATAGGGACAGTCCCGATTTTTGGGTCTTTTTCTTATATAGGCTCCTATTACCCCCCACCCCCTGTCCCGATTTTTCACACTTGCTGTCTGGTCACCCTAACCCAAGGGGTTGGGTCACATGGTGCAGGGCACAAGTTCAAGAACCTGCCAAGCTACTGTATAAGCTCAGACACCAGCAGCCTGATCCAAAACCCACTGAGAGTCACTTAACACCACGTTCAATGGGCTCTAGTCTAGACTAGACCCTGGGCAGCAGTGTGGTCTCGATACATTAGACAAAAGCACTGTATGAGGAGAGGGGGGGCCGAGCCATTTAGCGTTGTTCGGCACCAAACTAATACCTTGCAACCCAGGACCTCAAAGCACTTTGCAGCCCTTCGTGTGCTAACCCTCACAACCCCCCGTGAGGGAGGACGGGGTTACCAAGCCCCATCTTACAGACCGGGAACCTGAGAGGTAAAGTGACCTGCCCATGGTCACACAGCAAGTCAGTGGCAGAACGTGGAGTGGAACCCAGAACTCCTCCCCCCAGGTCTGTGCTCCAATTACTAGACGGCTCTTCCTGTGCACCTGGACACTCCCTGCGGGTGAGGGGAGCTCTCCACATTCTGCTGCCCACTGGCTGGTTTCAGGGCAATGGGGAAGGGCCCCATTCTCAGGGAGAGGCGTTTTTGCGGGCGTGTCGCACCCCAGCCTGTACAAGGATATTGCCCAGAGATTCAGTGTGAAGCTGCTGGGCAGGAGCCTTGTTATCACTCAGCAAAGGGCCCCCAGTGCAATTACTCCTGTTTTAAAAACACACAAAGCCAATTGTCCGTCTCCCCCTCGCCTGCGGGAGGGGCGCGTCCTGGACACTGAGCTTGGAGCCAGGCCTGGAGTTCCCATCAGGGATGGGAAAGGGCCGCCTGACGTTATCGCCAGCTGGTCCAACAGCAGCTGCATACCTGGAGAATGATGTCTTCTCCTGGCCCCAAATCACACCAGACGAGATCCTAATCAGAGCCAGAGGCGCAGGCCACAGCAAGGGGCTCCACTTCCCCAGCTGCGGGCAGCCCTTCTATGTTTCCACGTGACTCTGTTGCCCATCTCTCCTACAGGTGCCCTCTCCATCTGTTCTCCCGAGCTCCCACCCAATCCTTCCATCCTCCAGACATCCTGTCCAGCTATCCTTCCAATATCCAGCTGACCCGAGCCCGTCTCGGTCTTCCCCAGTGCCTCTCAATAGTCCTCTCCCTGTCCGTCTGGCCTCTTGATACCCTGTATCCATTTGTCCTCAAGAGCTCCTGTCCAGACCCTGCTGCACTCCCGCACGCCTGTCCTTCCCCCTTGATCAACGGTCTGAATCCTTCTCTCCTCCCAAAGGATGCTTGGACAGGCTTATACATCCACTGGAGCCCTCCTGCTTCCCATTGAACAGCAAAGTCCTCATCGTGCTGCAGTGGAACTGCAATAAACCCCACAATAGGGTACAGATGCACTGGGAAAATGCAGCATGTTAGAGAGCATGTTACCCAAGAGGAGGTTAAACACAGTGGTGTAGACAAAGGACAAGTTATGTTTAAAAACCTGTCAGCTTGGCACGGTTAACGCACACTTTAGACCTCCTTTTCAAAAACCAAGAGCCACAGCACTGGGTGCAAAAGTACTTCACTAGCCATTCAGTTCAAATACCTGATTTGCAGCCCCAGTCATGACAACGGTACTCACCAATTAGTCGTGCAATTGCACAGACCTTTTTTTCCCCCCACTACAGCCCTGGGCTTCCCAGATTTTGAAAATCAGGCCCAGCAACGGTAGTTTTATCAATCCCGTGTTATCAATAGCTCTCAAAACACTTTACAAAGGAAGGTCAGCATCATCCTCCCCATTTTACAGATGGGAAAACTGAGGCACAGAGACACAAAGTGACTTGCCCACAGTCACAACAGGAAAATCTGGAATAGAACCCAGGTCTCCTGAAACCCAAGCCAATGCCCTACTTACCAGCCCACTCTGCCTCTTATGCCAAGTGGTATGTCTAACCATCCATCATATCTCCAGCACTCTCCTCACTGTGGTGGTGGACTCCATTACATCACTCATTCATCACAGATGGGGTAGTAGGCGGATAGATCCCTCGATCTGATCATGAAAACAATATGAGCAGGAGCTCTTCTCTGCCTTCTCCCGCAACTGCCCCTTTCACTGGGGTCTCCGAACACTGCACAGCATCTCCCGGCCACAGGAAACACCGTGACCAAGAGGTGATTGGTGCCAGCTGAACGGGCCAGCACGAATGTGTTTGCAACATCCATCCCGAAGGGATGCACAGCGGCGTTGGCTGAGCCTGAACGGAGACGCTCAGGTGGGACAAATTCTCTATGCTGTAAGCTACTGAGATGGGGCTTGAATTAAAGTCCCCACCAACCGGCGAGTATCCCCTGAAATACCCTCAGTCGAGCTGGACTGATGCATTCTTACCCCATTCCCAGAGCTGCCGAGCAGCATTTCCAGGGCTGCAATGGCAACTGAATCCCAGCAGCGCCCTGGTAGGGAATGACTCCGTGGGAAGGTCCCCGAATGCCCACTGTGCCAGAGGCTCCCAACAACCTCGTGTTGGGAAGCAACCCAAGCCTGTGTGTAACAAACACGTGCTGCAACTTGTGCCAAGAGGCCCCATGGGATGCAGGCTGGCAGGGGTAGAAGCTGAGGCTGCAGGAAACGTCCTGGGATCGGAGTCCAATGCACAATCAAAACTCCAGCATGTTAATCAGGAGGAGCAGATCTCTCTCACACACGCTAGCCTGGCTTACCTGAGTGTGATAACTCCTTTCATCCACACACACAGTGCGGAGTGCCTGCACGGTGCAGCTGGACATCCCTGCTGTTCATTCATCTCTGCTCTATCTGCAGGTCCCCCGAAATCAGTAAAGTTAATTGGCAGTGATTATTTCTAGGGAACTAGGAGTGCTGTACGTGTTGAAGGTCTGGGATACCCAAGAATGCAGGGGTTGGGCTGTGTGTGGAGAAGCTTGCACAGTACCCAGCAGGGAGACTGAAACTATGTGGAAAGCGTCTTTCACACTAAGACAAACAGGCTCCGCCATATGTTTACGGGTATCTCTCCACCCACTGTGGAAATGCAGCCAACTCTGGGGTGGAACATGGCAGCCTAAAGCAGCCAGCAAAGACGCCACGTTGCTAACCTGGCGGGATTGGTGCCTAATCAGGGAGGGAGCAGAGAGGTGGAGCTGGGAAGAGGCGCTGCAGGGGTCTGTTGGCAGTACTATGCTGTTGGCAAAGGGTGCACAGGGCTACGTGTCTCCACTGCAAGATAGCAGAGCCTACAGCAACCACTGTGGTGGGGAGTGGTGGGTGATCATCATCAAGTGCAAGGGAAAACGACTCGCTGACATGCCTGGGAGCTTCTGGGAAAGAGCGTCAGGGGGTCAGTGACTCAGCCCCTGGCATTCACACTCTGCTGAGGCAGCGCAGGCTGGGACCTGCAGTGCTGGGGAAGCTGCTGCCTCCCTTTGCGTGAAGTTCATTTTTTTTCTCCCCTGCCTGGTCCCCTCAAATTCTCTCTTGCTAGCAGATCAGATCGGGGCTGGGGCCAGCTCACTGCGGCGGGGCCCATGTATTCAATCATTTGCTCATTCGTTCTTCCTTCTGCATCTGGATGAATTTCTCTGCTTGGGACGTTGAGAACGTGATCTCACTGACTAGAGGCACGTCCAGTGAAGCGCAGACACAGGACAAGTTTTCATCCACATAACTTTGCCCAATGCACCACTGTCCTGACCCACGGCATCCCCTGCCCATGCCCCCCGCTCAGCTCTGCCAATGCACCACTGTCCTGACCCACGGCATCCCCCTGCCCATGCCCCCCGCTCAGCTCTGCCAATGCGCCACTGTCCTGACCCACAGCATCCCCTGCCCATGCCCCCCGCTCAGCTCTGCCAATGCGCCACTGTCCTGACCCACGGCATCCCCTGCTGTCCCACACCCTGGCCCTCATGCAGCTCTGCCAGCCCCCCTCGTGAACTGTGTAGTTTGACTACGTGGACAAAGATCCACTGGGGATGAGGAGACCAACTTCCTCTCATGGTTGTAACCTGCAGCAGGATTTGAATGCAGGGCCCTGGAGACTGCAGGCTTCCACCCCCTGGGCTGGGAGGCGGTTGAAGTTGGTTTGCTGAGCCAGGGGTTGGGGTGAAACAATCACTGCCTGCAATTTTGGGCTGGGAGTGAGAGACCAGGAAAGGTCTTGGGAAATACGTCTCCAAAAGAGTCTGTTTGGGGATCTCATGGGAGCCAGAGAACGGAGGTCAGAGGGTGCAGAGATCCCCCTCTCCAAATACCCAGCGGTCCAGGGGCACCAAAGATTTCCAAACTTGACTCCACTGAGAGAGGCAGCCTGGGAAGCTGAGATTCCTCCTTCAGGGGAAATGCCAGGGCAGGCACCCCTGACTGGCTCTCCCCGGGTTGGGTCTCCCAGTCCTGGTACAGGCAGGCGGCTGATGCTGCCAGCACAGCAACAGAAGATATGAGCGTGGGCATGCCGGGAATAATATGCTCAATTTGACCTCCCCCGGGGCGGAGAGCGCGAGTGAGCACTTGAGATTGTGCAAGTGGAGTTTCCACACTGGCACATGAGAGATATGGCTCTGGATTTCCCCACCGAAGTTTCCACTATGGCGTGAGCTGTGCCAGCCAGCAGAGGAGAAGTATGAAAGGATGCCAGCATATCTGTATGCAATTGCTCCCCCAATTCCCAGGGCTGACGGACAGGGTTAATTCTTCCCAGGCTTGCAGAGGGACGGCAGGGACTCAGACAAGTTTATACACAGCAAGAAGGAGCCCATCTCCAACCTGCAGATGCTAATCCTTCTACTCAAAAGCCGCAGTCTGCTCCCAAGCATTGCCTGCTGACACTCGCCCAGCTGGAATCCAAATGCTCTCTGCTAGAAGCAGGAAGGCCAAGAAGTTGGAAAATGCCAGCACTGCTTTGCGCGTGATGGACAAGAGTGACTCCCTTCGAGTTAGCTTGACGCCCTCTGTGTGTATAGCTGGCGCTTCGTCCTGCTTTACGCTGGAACGCTCCTAAGTTAGGAGAGTCGCAGGACAAAGCACAAGCTGTACGCTGAGGGACTCAAGTTGTACTTGCAATGGGAAAGCTGGGACAGATTCTGTGCTCAGCTATGCTGGGGTAAATCCAGAGCGACTCCTCTTACCTTGGACTCACTCCAATGTAACTGAGAGCAGAATTCGGAATGTTTACCAGACCCGAGGCCATGGGGAAATGCCCATTAGCCCTTCCATCCTGAACAGCGGAGCTGGTATGTTCAAGGACAAACACAGCTCTCTGGTGGAGCCAGGGGCATCCCCAAAACAAGCTCCCCCAGGACCAGGATACACCCTGACATCCCAGTCAAGTCACTGGGCCTCTCACAGTGACTTGGCTGCAGAGACCTGTACATGTTCCAGCAGCTGCAAAGGGGTTAATGGAAACAACTCCTAAAATACAGGGTTTATGCTCTGAAATAAAAGCCGATTTGACTTTGTGCAGTAAAACCAGGAGCGACATTAACAAGGAGAGGCTGTTCCAGAGGAATCCAGGCCAGGGTTTTCACCTCCTAAATTCAGTCCTGAGAGGCCAGCTCCACTGAGCATAAAGATCCAGTTCAGGCTTTTCTCTTCCTTAGTTTACATTAATCTCTCAGGGAATCCTCTACCTGTCTTGGGGCAGCCCAGCTGAGTTCCCTAGGTAATGCTCCAACAGTCACAGGTAAATCCAGCTCCTGCTTTCCCTGCCCAGCAGGAATGAATTCTGGACTGACTACACTTCTGAATCCGGTTACATGACAGTAAAACACTCAGCCTGGTTAGGGCTGTCCAAGCCCCTTGGTCCTAAATAGGGTGACCAGATGTCCTGATATTATTGGGACCATCCCACTATTGGGGCTTTGTCTTATATAGGTGCCTCTTATCCCCCATAGGACCCTAATACCCTCCCGCCCATCCCGATTTTTCACACTAGCTATCTGGTCACCCTAGCCTTAAGGAACCTGCCAACACACTGCAGACAAAGCAAACAGTGAACAAGATGCCAGGAGGCACTGCCCTAAGAGATACGGGCAAATCAGGTGCTTAGATACTGCAGCGGTGAGCACAATAGACATGGGAGGGAGAATGAGACGATAGAAGGGTCAGGACAACGGGACCGCTGGCAGGATCCGGCCCTCTTCGCCCCAGCCCTTTGCAGCACTGGAGGAGGGTGCGGGTTGGCTCACACCTCTCCTCACTCCCTTGAAACACGAGTCTTCCTGTCTTACTCCATGCCCCTCCGAGCCAGTCCTGAGAAGCACGGGCTGCCCCCAAGCCCCAGTCACTGCAGTGGGATTTGCAAGGTGCTGAGCCCCCACCTGCTGCACCTCCCCATGCACAGCTCGGTTACCTAGCTCCAGCCAGCTGTGCGGCAGCCATGCAGGTATCCTCATTACCACAGTCACAGCAGCCAACCAGCAGCTCCTGGCCAAAGCCCTGGGGTGTATCTAATTGCAGCTGCTGTGAGAGTCACTTTTTATTTATGGAGACACTTTCCCAGTCTGCTGAGCAAGGCCTGCTGGGGGTTTCCCACCCTGCTGGGACCAGAACCCGCCGCCTGGGCATGCGGAGGAGGGGAGGCACAAGGTCCTTCTCCGTCTTTGTCTTTTTGGGGTCTCTTTAAAATCACCGCCACCACATGGGAATCACATCAATAAATATAATCACTCAAGCAATAAGTGTGATGTCAACATCAATACATTAATTGCACCACTGTCAAGAAATTCAGATTTAATGTCCCTGCAACAACCAAACTCCGCCTGCCCCCCTTGCGTATACCCATGATGGGCGCAATTCTGCCCCCAGTGAAGCCAGAAGTCGTTTTGCCCCAGACACCAACAGGACCTGGACCATATGATCACCCAACATGCAGTATGAACAGGGAGACCAGATGCCACCTGCGTGCATCTAAGCCTACGGAAAGAGGGGCAGTGATATCGGGTCGTTGAGCAGTACAGCGTGTCACATGGCCCAGTGCTGTGTAATCAGGTCTGTAACGTACTCACACGTAGGGCAGAGTTAAGGTTGCTGAAGGAACCTTGCCTCTGAATTTCCTGGCATTGGATGCAGCATTGAGGAGGAGATTCCCAAGTGCACCAAACAGGATTTTTGCACTTAATGGGCCAAATTTCACTCTGAGTTGCTCCAGTGAGGTTTGCACCAGAGTAAGAGAGAGCAGACTAGCTCAGAGCGAACTGCTAAACAGCTGGAGAGACAGTGAGTGAAGGTGTAAAACAAAGCCTGTGCAGAAGGAGATTTAAGCTCTGCAGCTGAACGCTGCCTCTGAAATTCCCCATCAGAACTGTCCTGCATTGACACACGGCAGCCCACACCGACAGGCTGCCCTGGGGTGACACAGAGATGGGGTTTCACTTGTTGTCCCACCTCACATGACAAACATCCTCTTTTGCTTTGACTGGTGAAATGCATTTAACTTTCTAGAAATGTTTCCCCCACCCCCTCCTCCCACATTTGGTCCCCTGGATTTTGGAAGAGCAAGAGACAGCCTGCCACAAAATACGCCTCTGCAAAGGAGACAGACAAACTGTTGCTCATGGAGATCACACCAGCCCTTGGCAGCTCTAACTTTACCAGAACTTCCCCGTTCCCAGGAACGCTGCTGGTTGGATGGGAGGGTGGGGATGAAAAACCCCTCCCGGCCCCTTATGCCCCATCCCCACCCCCTCGACCAGAACACCCCTTCTACTTGCTTTCTCTGTACTCACATCATCATCCTGGACGCTCAGGGGAATATCCAGCATGCACATCTGCATGGGCTGAACCAGAGCCTTCTGCACATTGAACAAAGGTTTTGCCTCCATCTTCCCAGTGCTGGAAGGATTTCTCTCTCCCTCTTTTTCTCTCTCTGTCTCTCTCTTTCCTTCCAATTCTTAGACTAAGAGTAAGTCCAGCCCTGGCGATGAAGTAGATTGAAGCTCTCCCTTTGATCAGCTTTGCCAGCGCATCTTGCCAACAGCTGCTGCTTCTGCTGCACTAAGAGGTCTTATTTCCTTCCTTGCAAATCAAAGAGCCGCGGAGCCACACCAAGAAGCTTTCCGTGTGCGTGTGCAGCCAGCGATGTTCTCGAGATCTGAGAAACAGCCCTTCTCTGCAAGCGTGCCACAACATGCTCCTTTCCCCCAGCCTCTCTTCCTCTCGCTCGGTGTGATCTATGCCGCTAGCTCCTGCTGCCGCTTTGCACCGGCGCGGGGTTTCCAGCCTCATCTACATGCATGGCACTCGCAAACCCCTGTGCATTGTCTCCAAGCCACAACAGGTCCTGCCTGCTGTTGATTTCCTATTAGGATCGAACGGTGTCTGCTGTAGCTACAGCATTTCCTTGTGGTGGTTGTGTCAGGTAGGCAAGCGGTGCTGGAGGAATAGGTGCGCCGGGAGGGCAAACTTCAGCCTTGGCCTCCCCCTTTTCTTTCCTTCTTCCATCCCTCTCTTGTATTGTTTACGGCATCATTTCAGAAAATGCCTCCCTATGCTCACAGGGGCACCAGGAGGCTCAAATAATTCCTGCCCAGAGAGCACTGGGAGTTCTTGGTATGGAAGAGCAGTGCACTGCTAATATGGACCAGGGGAGAGTCGCAATCATTTCGCTCGTGAAAAGCTTTGCTCCATGGGCCAGGCAATGCCACCCATCAGGGAGCCTTGCCAGCCGCAGAGTCCATTGCATTCTGCCCTGGGTTTGGAATGGGGCTTGGCTGGAGGCATGTTCCGGGTGTGCAGCGTGTCCCCCCACAATGTCCATCAGCAGTGCCTGGATTGGTGTCAGCGGGGAGCTCTCCCCCACACCGGGAGTTTAGTGTCCCTGCTTCCATGGGTAAGTCCCCCCCAGCAAACCCCATCCCTCGGATTCTTCTGCTCACCAGCATTAGGAGCACAACTCTTGGGTGCAGCGGAGGAAACAAGGGGTCTCCTGGGGCGACTGCACTGGCCTCCAGCATCTGGAGACCGGGGACCCAGTGAAACGAGGCTGCTGGTCACCATATGGATTCGTCACAGAACAGGACCCGTGGGGTGTCTCTGCCCAGTACTTGTGTCCTCCTTGCCTTTCCTGGGGGATGGGCACTGGCTGGAGAGAGGCTGCTCCCCAAGGAAGCGTGGCTCTGCTGCGTTCACCCTTGGCTCAGCTCTGCTATTCCCCTGTGCACAGCTCAGCACCTCACCCTGCAGCAGAGAGCTGGCTCCTGCCAGATGGCAAGGCCGCTCGGTGCCAAGTCCCACCGCCCTTATCCCCACCAGTGCCAGAGATCAGGCCTGTTCCGTCTGGTGGAAATGGCCAGTCAGAAAGGAGCAGGCCAGTGGGTTCCGGTAACTGGGCCCAGTGAGCAGACGGGAAGTGGCTGGAATCCCCTGGGTGCTCTGTGCAGTGCTAGTTCTAGATTCCAGCAGGTATGATTTCAAATGGCTCTGCCAGGTCCCAACAGAGAAGGAGCCACCCTGCTAACGAGAGCGACCCTCACAACCAGCCCCCTTCCAGGTAGTCTCTGTAGATAGGCCAAGGGCGGAGTGGATGGGGAGTGTAAACTCCCATCTCCTGCATCGGTGGCAGAGAGCTGCCCTGCCTCGGCCCGCACTGACCCTCCTGGACCCTCCCCCCGGCACCTCGCAGCACATAGAACATTTCGCCTTGGCTGTGCGGAGGGAGAGGCCTTTCAAAGTCACGCTGGGTATATTCACCAGGGGCTAAGAGAGCCCCACGGCGGCCGGTTGGGGATGTGCAGCATGATGGGGAGCAGCGAATGGGAACCCCTCGGCTCTGGGCATACACAAGGTGGCCTGGCCTGGAGCACACGTGGATTTCCCGGGGAACACTGGCGGGGACCTGTTGGGGTTCGCATTCCTCTGCCATTAGGTAACAGGCTGCTCAGCGTTCAGCCTCGGAGCCGCCGCAGCTCTCTTCCTGCCCTCCCCTGATGTGGGTGAGTCACTCGCACGCAAGCCAGAGCTGTCCAAGCCACTGGGCCCGGGCAGGCCTCACACATGCACAGCCTCATGGGGAAAAGCTGCAGCCTCCTCTGTGCCAGTATCTCTCAGGGCAGGGGGTCTGGCACACTCCGTCAGCCCTGCTGAGATAGCCTGTCCGAGGGGACTTTCCCGGCCTCCTCCTGGAACTGTTTCCCAGGCTCCAGCTACCCGGAGCTGGGGGCTGTAACACAGCAACACCCCTGTCTAGAGCCTAGTATCATAAACCAGGACACAACCGGGGGAGGCCGAGAGCCAGAGCCTGCCCTCCATTACACTGTGGTAAATCCGCAGTGCCTCCACTGAGCTCAGTGGGCCCAGTGGCTGCTACCCAGGGCCTGCGCTCAGGGCGACACCGGAGAGGGTGGGGTTAAATACCACCTTTGTACCGCACAGTTGCCAACTTTCACGCGGTAAATAAGCTCCCCGACTTTCACAATGAGCCAAAAATCAAGCTAAGCCCGTTTCAAAACAAGGCCAAAGCAAGCCAATCCCTAAGAACCCCAACACTCTATGTGACTAGATCCCCCCCCCCTGGCGTGCAGTCTGGGACTGTGGTGGGCCCACTGTGCACCCCTGACTCTCTCCCCCCCTTGCCCCTGCTTACCCTCTCCCCACTTGCTGGGAGCCGATCAAAAAAAAAAAGAAGCAACAAGCTACAAGCCAAAAACTAGCCAATAAGCAACTCACAAGCCAATAAAACCAAAAACAAGCCCAATTTGTGCTTTTTTTCACGGGTTTGGCACGTCTTCCACCCATGTTTTGGGCCTGTCCAGGGGCCTGCCTGGCTCTCAGAGAGTTAGAGCAGCTCTGAGGTTGCTCTAATGGGAGCTCAGGCTGCCATATGGCTCATGGGCAACTGCGAATAGCCAGAGCGTTCCAGCCACACCCTCTTCCTCTCTCTAACCATCCCCACTATGCCCTGATGCTGGGGGCTGTGAGGGGACCAGTATAGAACCCATATGTTCTTCCTACACCAGCTAGGATAGCTCCTTACCCTGTGAGAACACCCTCATGAGGTGATTCACTACCCAAAGGCCACTTTATGCTGAGAGGGGCCCTTCGAGCAATGGGGAATCCGTCCTAAAGGACTGACCCCAGCATCCCTGAGAGGGGAATTTGCCCCCAGCAGTGCCGGGGGAGGGGCTCTCTCATAGGCTTTACCAGCTGGATGGTGCTTAAAACCTCCAGTGCGAACCAATAGCTTCTGCTAGCCCCCCCAAGAAAGGGGGCCCTTAATGCACCCAATTAGTGCTGTGCAACGCTCTACAAGAGGGTGGAGTGAGCAATTCCTCCCTGCCCCTGTGCTGATCAGCTCATGCGCTAAAGCAGGAGACTGGACTCCTCTGTGTAGGATGGTCTATAAGGACCTTTAGTTCCCTTCCCCTGGGGTTTGAGCTCAAGTCCCAACTACATTTCCAGTGAGAGTAGGTGCAGGGGATCATGGTTTCAGACCCTGCTCTGAAGACCCAAGTTCAAATCCTGGCTCCAGTGTACACAGCCCAGCTCCGTCCACAAACCCTGTGTTAACAAACAGATCAGCACAGCGGGACACATCCCTACAGTAACAAGCAGGTGGGCACAGCTCAGGCTCGCCATCAGGCCATCCAGTGAACCAGTGTATGTGGGCACTGGCAGAATCGACATCTGGAGAAGGAAAATGAGGTCAGGCTCAAGTCCCCTAGGAGTACAGTTCCCTGGCTCTTTCCCATGGGAGCCTCTGCAATTAACTAAGTGGCGATATGGAAAGCGAGGCCCATTGTCCGCCTGGTGGATGTGTCTGTCCCCAGTCCCTGGTGAAACGCGACAGGGGTATCGTCTCCAAGCCAGCTGGCACGGGGCCAGTGCCTGCTCCGCAAGCCCCAGAGCTCAGTGACCTCTGCATAGGGCAGCCATAAAGCTGTCGAAGAGCGGAAATAACCTCTCGGGGAGAGTCAGAAACCACGCAAAAGACTTTGAAAGGAAAACAAAACATTAAGTCCCTGGACTGGCCCAAGGGAAAGGCTGGTGCCACTTGCAACAGAGGAGCATGGGCAGCGAGAGACTGGGGGGGTACACAGGGGAGCAGCCACCCTGCAGGCCCACCTGGAACAAGCAGCAGCTGGATCTGGTGGAAAGGGGGCTGGGTTTGCTCTGCCAGGGAGGCACCAGCAGAGGCCCAGCAATGGGGCTCCTGGCTATTATTCTTTTGCATTCACAGCATTCATCAGCAGTGCCGCTATGGGGACCCCCCATCCTATATCCTGCTCCACGTCCCCGGACAACAGGCAGCAATTCTCACCCGTGACAGACTCGTCGACTTAAGCCAACCTTGCTGTTGCTGACAGCATCTTAAAACGAGAGCCCTGAGACTGGTAAGAGAGGTGACCAGCTTTATATGATCCCCAGAGGAAAATCCACTGACCACGATCCCAGCATGCACTGGGCTCAGGATAAAACCTGGGGTGGATTCTTTGGGGAAATCAGGCTCTTCCTTGGTCCCCATCAGGTATCTGAAGTCGTTGCGAGGACACCACAAGTTCTCCATCCACGAAGGATGTTTCATTCTCCTTCACTGTTCATAGAATCATAGAATATCAGGGTTGGAAGGGACCTCAGGAGGTATCTAGTCCAATCCCCTGCTCAAAGCAGGACCTAATCCCAACTAAATCATCACAGCCAGGGCTTTGTCAAGCCTGACCTTAAAAACCTCTAAGGAAGGAGATTCCACCACCTCCCTAGGTAACCCATTCCAGTGCTTCACCACCCTCCTAGTGAAAAAGTTTTTCCTAATATCCAATCTAAACCTCCCCCACTGCAACTTGAGACCATTACTCCTTGTTCTGTCATCTGGTACCACTGTGAACANTCCCAACAGCTCTGGTAGGATGGGGAAACTAGTGACCCTATCCCAGTAGCTTTGAAGAATGGCTTCACCAGGGATCTTCAACAGGTGTGGAATGCAGAGATTGCCCTTGCTCATGACCGTTGCCAAGCCAGCCACCGTCCACAAGGATCCCCAGGGACTTGGGTATATGGCTGTAATTCCACCTCCTCAACCAAATGGCATCAATGGAAGTCGTGTGCAAAGATCCTGGTTCCTCCGATATCAATGGACAAGGGTCTGACCCAAAGCACGTGTCACCCGCTAGCCTTGTACCACATGGAAAGGGTTGACCTGCAAGCGCCAGCCCCCTCTCGACCCAGCAGAGAGGCCCTGCCACAAGACACCACAGTTGGTGGGAAAATCCTCCCAGCTGGAGCACTTTACCCAAGTCCCTGGTTCCCGGTGGAGGCAAAACTCTGATTCGTTCTCTGCCGCTTTGCTATTTAATTTTGCACAGGAGCTCGGGGTTGATTGTTTCCTGCAGGTCCTGCCAGGCAGCTGGCAACCATTGTTGGGAAAACTCCGCTTTCCAGTAAAGGTCTCATCAGGAAAGGAACGACTCCAGGGAAGTTCACCAGGGATTCCTATACAGGCCCCCGTGGGCTCTGACTGGTTCACCACTGCCCTAGTGATAGACAACTGCCTGTCTGGGACATGCACCTCTCCCAACGAAGGGTGGTTGTTAACTCCCAAGGTCCTTTATGAAAATGCTCCCAGGTTTTCAGCTGTGAGACTGATTGCCCAGCAGATCCCTGCAGAGTGTAAGGAAAAGGCTGCTGTGTGAGGTTTGTTCATCGTCAATTCAACTTAAAAAGAACAGGAGTACTTGTGGCAGCTTAGAGACTAACAAATTTATTTGAGCATAAGCTTTCGTGGACTAAAACCCACTTCATCGGATGCATAGAATGGAACACTTAGGGAACTGAAGCTAGGGTTTGTAAACAAAAAGGCCTTGTCTACACTGGAATTTTAGCCACTGGTGTAGCTGCAATGGTGCAAACCCAAAGCATAGACACCGTTTACAAAGACATGGCACAGATTTGTACCGGGTGACTTAAAAACGCAGCCTAGCCAAGGCCTTAGGGGAGTAGACAGCTCACAGGAGACAGTGCTCGCCAAGGGTTGCACAATCTGACCTGAAGGTTTTACAAGTCAAACATCAAAGGCTCCATGATATTAAAGAAATCCCACAAAGACAATGGAAAGTTTGCTTTCCAAAGGAAATCACAACCCTGTGAGCTGTCTGCAACCCAAACATAGCAGCATCCTGCTCACACAGGAGAATGTGAAACTCAGGAGAAACACCTTGAAATGGACCCTTTTGTTTTCACTGCCCCAAGCTGATAGAAATGTAAATAGGAAATAAAACAGCCTGAGGAATGAAAAGTAAATAAGGTTTCTAAGCAGTTCTTCCCCTTTGATACTCAGCAGTAACAGAGGGAGGAAATCTGATTCTATAAACACAGAAATCTTATCCCCACAGAGTCCCTCTACAGAATCCCCCTGGGTCGGACTAACAAAGAGCCTAAGAGCCAGACTTACAAAGGGATTTAGGCACCTAGTGGGATTCACAAAAGTGCCCAAGCAGGTCAGGTGCCTAAGTCCCATTGAAAGTCAATAGAAGTTAGGCATCTAATTCACTTAGGCACTTTGGTCCATCCCACTTGATGCCTATTTGCATCTTTAGGCACCTAAGGTACCTTTGCCAATCTGGCCCTAAGGGACATAAGAGCACAAGCCACACTGACTTCCAATCCCTGAATGGCGAAGGAGCACTTTTGAACATTCCACCCTCATTCCTGTCAAAGCTTATTTCTGCCACAGGATCTCCATACACTTGGCCATTTCTGTTCCTTGCGTTCAGTTTCCTCCGGCAGAGGAGCAAGTCAGGAAAAGCCCAGTATTGCTGCCAGTTGCCCTGAAGATGAGGATGTGGATTAGTTGACATGCGCTCCGTCTTCAGAGAGAGTTACAAACTGTCTCCCAAACTGTCTCCCAAGTCCATGGAACGCCATGGACTCCCACCACTCTGCAAACTCCCTTGCTCCCCAGAAGAGGCAGGCATGTGAAATTCATTTGTAACCAAGACCTTATGAAGCGCCTTTTAATAAGTACAGAGCGCCAATTAGCAATGCAAACTGAACAGCTAACGAGCATTAAAAGGGAAAACCAATTAGTTTTCACGGGATTCCTCCACGCCTTTAACACTTGACGTATTTTGATTTTTAAGCTCCTGTGTGGGTTGGAATTTCACACCAGGTCCTGAACGTAGTGGAGATCCCAGTCGCTATCGTTACTTAATTTCAAATAGAAAATGAGCTGTTGGTTTTGCTCACCATCAATCAAACAGGTATCTAGGAAATGGCAGAGCCAGGCTCTGTCTCCATGGAGATGACCATATGCAACAACCGCCTAACCGATGGAGCAAAAAAATCCCAACAGATACAGATGCATCTCAAGCAGCCTGTTTTGCTTGGGGGGGAGGGGAACAAAGGGGGTGTTTTTAGGAAATGGCACCAAAATGGCAGAGGGGCTGCTTCTTACACTGGGGCAGGAGGGAATGGCAGGTATCTATGGACCTCATTTCTGCTTCTAAATGCATCTTCATTCATCAGTTAAAAAAAAAAAGAGGCTCTGTTGCTTGCAATCCAGCTGCCTTATTCAACGCTAAAGTGCTTTATCCAGCTGAAATAAATCCCCCAGGAGTTGGTAACATTGAGCTGTCATGAAGGGTATTTCATCTGGAGGAGGAGAAGGGGGGTGATCTTTACTTGGGGTTGCTATGGTTACAACATTTATTGAGTTTCCATAGAAAACCCCCTGCTTCTGAAGAGCTTGTAATCTGCCAGAGGGCATTTCCGCAGCCAGTTCCTTGTTTCTGCTGGACACCCTTGGTTTCTGGGTGCGGTGACAGACAGAGGTACAGGTCATAATCCGCGTCTGCTTAATCAGCAAGATGGGGTCGAGTGACAGAGACCTGACGAATGTCACACCATAGAACACACGCACACGCATTGCACAGAGGCAGGGATGCACGTGTCCTATGCATCCATCCAATCACCCCCCCAACAGCCCACCATATGCATGCAGACAGACAGACCCCACAAATATGCACATGAGCTGCATGCATGCACTAATAAATACCTCCACGTTTCTTTGATAAACACGGCTGCCCCATCCCATCACTCACCCTGGCTGCCCAGGTATTAAAAACCAAAACCACGTGGCAAACCGGAGCCCTTCTGCAGCTGCAGGGATAGGTAGAAACACAAAGGCCTCTCTGCAGGTGATATGATCCCTGTTATGTCCCTTGCCCTCTATTCCCGCCCGGGGCTGGTGCCTTATCTGTGTGATTGAGTCAGTTCTACAGAACATCCTCTGTATTTGTTGTTGACTTCCCTGGACAGTCATGGAAACCGGACCTCCATCCCCCACTGAGCACTGCCTACAAAAGGATGTATGTTGTCAGTGAGTGACTCACTTCTGGACGGGGACACCGCATCTGTCTAACAGCTGTTCTTTAACGGCCATGCCTCCCAAATGACATCTGTCGTCTTTTCCCCACCAGCCCTGGTGCTTTGCCCATGCTCCCAGACACGCCTAGCATTGCTCTTGAGTCACATGGGGCACCGAGAGGGTGTCAGCCAAGGGAGGGGTTGGAAACGGAGCAATCTATCTTGCTGTTTACCTGGAAACCAGCTGTCTGCCAACATGGTACAAAGGTGTCCGCTATTACTGTGCTACCGGCCAGGTTACCACCAACCTGGCACAGAGCGAGAGTGGAAGCAGATGGATTTTTGACTGCGTAGTGGGGAGGGAGATTAGGATTCAGTCCTGTGTCTGCCACAGGATGGGACATGGACTCTCGCTTCCTGAGCTCAGAGGGTTGGGGAAGGGCTAGTCTGGCAGGGACAACAGCTGGGAAGCAGAATGGTGTATCCATTCACGCAGCGCACAGTCAACTTGTGGAACTCCTTACCTGAGGAGGTTGTGAAGGCTAGGACTATAACGATGTTTAAAAGGGGACTGGATAAATTCATGGTGGCTAAGTCCATAAATGGCTATTAGCCAGGATGGGTAAGAATGGTGTCCCTAGCCTCTGTTCGTCAGAGGATGGAGATGGATGGCAGGAGAGAGATCACTTGATCATTGCCTGTTAGGTTCACTCCCTCTGGGGCACCTGGCATTGGCCACTGTCGGTAGACAGGATACTGGGCTAGACGGACCTTTGGTCTGACCCGGTATGGCTTTTCTTATGTTCTTATCCAGTGGGACAGGAGGTAGTTCTGAGCCACTGGGGGGGGGCAGGTGCAGCTTGCAGTTTCGTGACCCTCTAGAGCCATTTGTTTTGGGTCACTGTACTCCCTTGAGTTCATCACTCCCACCCCCTGTTCCCCCCATAACTTGAACCCAGCATTTCCCTCCACCCATGGCAGATTCATCCTAAAAACCCAACCATCTGTTTTCTCAGCTATAGGGCAGCCTGTGCAGTGTATTAGGGATCTGTGAGCCTCCCCCCTCCCCCATCTAGACTGGCACAAGTAGGGATCCTACAGACAGGATATAGACTGGATTTACTGCTGCATTAGATTTGTTTTTCATACTCCCTCTCCCTGCCCCCCAGCCTCTCCTGATCCCAAGAGAGAGTCAAGGTGTCAGACCTGCAGTGTTTGGGTTTGGTATTAGGTCACATGGGTTGGCCTGTCCTGGCTGGCCCTGGTGACTCTGACTCTCCCCTCCCCGTGCGCACACACACACACACATGCTCACACACACACACACACACACACACTATTCCATCTAGGTGAGACAGCAGCAGCTGTCAGAGAGGAATCCCCTGTCAAGCGCAGGGAGCATTCCTGAGCGGGGTATAAACACCATTCCAGAGCCCTGCGTCATTCCTGACTAATCCCGCCCAGCCAAGGGGAGTAACACCAGTGCGAGCTCCCTGGCCCCCCCCATTTCCTTCCTGAGCCTTCCCTGCCCCCCGGGCACTAGCAACTGCCCAGCTCTGCGGCTGGAGCAAAGCTGGGAATGCTGCGACAGACCAGTGTGCCAGCTGGCTCCACTCTGCCCAGCTTACTTCATCAGATTGCTGCGCTGCATCTGAATACACCAGCCCCACAGCTCCCTCAGCAGCGCCCCCTGCAGTGTGCTAGGGTGGGGCTCATTGTCATTTCTGCCCTGGATTGACCCCCCAGCCTCTCACCATCTTTCCAGCGGAGGATTTCCTGAGATTAGCAACCAGAAGAGGTGCTACTGAGCAACAAAAGGCCCATCCCACCTCCCCAGCTGGGCTGTCTTCCCAGCCCTCCCAGCAAATCCCAGCAAAGGAATCCAGTTTGGATTCTTCCCCATCCAATAATGGCGTTCCCAAGCATCCCGAAGGAGCATGGGGTGGGTAACAACAGCAAGCGGCTGCTTCCCGCCACGTGCAGCCCCCTTGCCCCTCTAGCCAGCCTATCTCCCCGTCTCTGTGTCTCGTTAACACTCCCCCGAAGGCATGGTTCCTGGGGAATGGGGGAGGGGGGGAGTTGAGAAATAAGAGGCGTTTCTCAGGTACACGTGAGAGTCTAGGCACCCGGGGAGCACACGGACAGCTCCAGCAGAACCACTCTGATCTGCTTCCCCATTGTGCTCTCATAGGGGACAAGCCACCCCATTAGGGCCTGATGAGGCAGAGAAGCTGTGCGGCTATGGAGCAGGCGATTAGCCCCCAGAGATGGCAAAGCCGGATGCATTTGAAACTCCCAAGAGCCAGGAAAGGACCTTTCTCTGGGGCAGATGGAGAGAAGAGGGGACCATTTAAAAAACGGGCACCCATGTGCCACAGGCGTGCACAAGAACCAAGGCCACTGTGAACAGAAGCTATGCAGTTGCACATGCAAAACAGGTAGCTACAGGTGCGGTGCTCTGCTTGGGCCCAAGCGGGAGCAGAGAGGGGTAAAGCGATAGCTCTGAAGGCCCCACACAAGGCAGCTCCCCCCCCCCCCCCCCCCCCCCCCCCCCCCCCCCCCCCCCCCCCCCCCGGCCCNGGCCCAGGAGCCAGTCTGGCGGCAGGTGAGGCTCTGGCTGCCTTGGCTGGAGAATCCACAGGTGCCCTGGGGCTGGGAGAAATGAAGACACAAGCAAGCTGCCGCCATCTCGACAGTTACCAATTATCATTCCTCTGCAAGGGCCGTGGAGACAGGATTCCTCGGATGTCAAGGGAACCTGCGCACCTGGGTGATGCAGTTCGAACCCCAGCAGGGCGGGGTGCTTCCCCCTGTGCGAGCACACACGTAAACGAAGGAGAGCGCTGTGTGCAGGAAGGGTCCTCTCCTCACAGCAGAAGCACTCACAGGCGTTAGGCACGGCCGGGCCTAGGAGCCTCCTTCCCCTCCCAGTCAGCGCAGGATTGTTCCCGGCAGCACAGAGTTGCCTTCTCCAGGGCTTAGTCTAGTTTCAAAAGGACCCAACCACCTCCCTCTGGAGACCATTCCCAGATGGGGAAACTGAGGCACACATAGGCTAAGTGACTTGCCCAGGGACTACACAGAGTGTCTGTGGCAGAGCAGGAATTGAACCTGGGTTTCCCATGGCCCAGACTAGCATGCAAACCACTGGATCATCGTTCCTCTCCTGGCTGGAGCAATAGTAGAGACGTATACACCTCTGTATGTGGTAAACATGTATGGCGCTCTTTTTCCTTTGCCGTCTCATTTCTGAGCCCCTAGGACACACTCAGGTCACATTTTCAAACTTTTCTCCACAGCCACGTGAGCTAGACTCTTTTTTTAAATGAATGAAAGCCGAGAGTCTCATCGAAACCCCTTGTCTCCAGGGATCAAAGCAAATATTGTGACACTCGACAGCACTACAACAATCTAAATAGACAAAAGCCAGGAGATCCTGCAGGCAGGAAACTGAGGCACAAAGCGATGAAGGGCTGTGCCTGGACTCACACAGGAAGGCCGTCCTTCCTCTCAGTGCTTGCTTTGCAGGTCTGGCCTTTTCAACAGGTTTCCATTTGACAGGTGATCCATTCTTTTACCATCTCTGCTTCGGGTGGGTGGGTGGAAAGTGTGTGTCATAGAGACAGATTCTTTGAGCGGGTCCATTTTCTACTGAGAATTTCCTTTGCAGTGCGCACAAAAATTTAGTCTCTCAACATCTCCCCACCCCTTATCATGACAAAGGAGCTTCCCCATATTGCTGGAGCCAATTCCTCAGCTGCACGGGAAGCTGATCCTTTCTGCAGACCTTTCCCTTTTCCAAGTTGGCTCAGCCGCACCCAGGGAGCAGAGAGGGAAAGTCACTTTCGTTTGCATCTCTTCCTTTCCCCTCCCAGGCTGGCTTTATTCCTACACTCTCGCTAGGAGGGAGGGGAGGCAGGGGAAGGGCATAGTGGGGCAGGAGGGCTGTCTGCTTTGGTGGACACAATCCAGGTGTTGCAAAGGTCCTGCCCTGACCTCCTTGACGGCTGGTGTCAAGTATCAGTTCTCCCAGGCCTGGCCCCCCTCTGGAGCACAGGAGTTCAGCCTGGATCCCTGCCTGGTTCCCAACACCAGCCAGTTCTGCAGCCACTCACAGATTTGGGCCTGGGCGGGTGTGCATCAAATAGCTCTGGTCAGTAATTGCACTAGCAGGGGTCCCTCTGCAAAGCTGCCACTCACTCCAGAGAGGCGGGCTCCAGATGTTTTATAACCAATAGAGAGAAGGGGAAGCCCTCCTGTGAGATGGGGCTGCTGCTCGTTTACCAGGTCTGGCAGGAGGATCCCCTGGCCCAAAGGAAACAGGTGCCTTGGCTCCCTGGACTTCAGCACCGAGCGAGGAAGCCACTGCAGTGACTGTATGAGATGCATGAAAGCTTCTGCCCATGGTGCATTCTGAGAACAACTACCCCCTGTGGTTGGTACTTGTTGGGAGCAGGGGCTGATGCACTGCATTGTGGGACTGGGCTGGGAAGGCTGCCTCAGGGGGTCCTGTCCATACGGAGGCCAGCTTGAGCAAGAGCCATCATCCCAGGCATTGCAGCCAACTGGGACCACCCGCCGGGGAGAACCCCATTGGCAGCTGTTGTGGGTGGACACACACAAGCTCTTACCATCTGGGTTTAGCACCAGCCCTCAGAGGGCTTGAGCAGCAGGGGAAAGGATGCAGGGACCCAGTGCAGACAGCTGCCTACCTGCCCATCCTACACAGGCTCCCCTGTGCCAGCTCTCTCCGCTCTGGGTCTTCCACTGGCATAACCTGAGTGAGGTAGGAGGGAGCACAGCTAAGGCTTGGGGCCACCTAGCGGCCGACCATTGTAACTGACATTAAGCTCAGGCCTGGGGCTGAGCATTGATTTCTGTTGCTTAACGACAGGAAAGCTTTATAATCCTATTAACTAAACACCCTTTCAAAGAGCATTGGAATGAGGATGGAGCAAAGGGGGGTTATGTAAATAGCAGAGTGTTACAAAGCCCCGGAACATGGCCTGTTGGCTTTATCCAAGGCTGGGTGAATTCCCAAAAGCGGAGAAACAGTGGGAGGTGCAACTGTCTCTTGTAACCCCCCGCCCCAAAGATACTGGGTTCTCCTGGGGAACATATGCTTAGGCCTTCAAATCACTAACCCTGATGGGTGAGGCAGCTGTTAGCCCCCCACCAGGCCAGTGGAATTTATGTTCCCAAGGATTCCAATACAGTTGGTTAAAACATTGTGCAACTAGGTGATAATTTGTGTCACATTATTATGAAAGCGGCTGTTTTTCCATGAGATTTAAAGTGCACAGCACCACCTAATACAGAGTAAAATCTCTAACATCCCATGCATTTAAGCTCTCAATAGCACTGTCCAGTTCTGCATTGTCTTATACCCTGCCACAGAGATTCTGTATACACTTGCAACTGAGTTTATTTACTGATTCATAGAGCCCCTGCTGCAATCCTCTGAGTGCTCTCTGAGTTACAAACTACAAGAACCTGAACCCCATCAGTAAGGACTCTTTGCACAAGGGCTAGTCACATGTGTAAGAGCGTGCAGGAATGGTCAATACACAGTGGAACACACTGGAATTGCTTCACTTCATGCCCCACTGAAATGCAGCCACTTTTCTGAGGCAATAGGAAAGCTGGTCAATGTTTTGCAGGAACACAGAGATTCACACAGAAAATATCAAAAAGGCTGAAAAGTTTCATCATGATAAAGGACAAAACATTTTGTGACTTTTATTTTATCAGTGGAAAGGAAGTATTTTTAAATATTTCATTTTCAAAAAATTCTGAGATTTCCACTTTGCATCCCCATTCGGGACAAAACCAAATTTCGGAATTTCCTGCCGGACTCAATTCTGTTTTGCAGCCAGCTCTAGGTGCGAGGCAGAGGGGATACAAAGCCACTGCAGTCGCACCAGCAGCTCTACACAGGAGCTTGAGGGACAAGGAGCGAAGGAAAATCCTGTATCCTAGTGAGCCAACAAGGAAACGTTGCTAGGCAACATGCGATGACTGGGATTTGGCCAAGCCACTGGGGCTCAGGCCCAACTCTTCTGAAGAGTGCCACTGGAGGAGTTTTAATAATGGCAGGCAATCCAAATGTCAGGCTGAGGCCTAATCTCAACGACAGCATTTCCCACATCACAGCACCCCCGCAGACCCCCCTTTAGTCATGCACTGATGCTGGGCAAATGCCAGGCCTCATATTTTTCCAGCTTGGATTATGAATATGGAGGCTTAAGCTGTTCTCTTTGTGCACCGCAGAGGCGCGAGAGGGATTGGCATTCCAATCATTCCCATTAACCCCCAGAGGGGCTAGTGCCCGATGGGCCAGTCCCTCTGAAGGGGGCTCTTTCCCCCTATTTGAACCTGCTCTCAAGAACACTGGCTGCGTCCCCATAACTCAGAGCACGTGGCCTTCACCACCAACAGCGGCTCCACACTCAGAGGGGGCTGGAGTGGAGCAGGTGAAGAGGCAGAGTACAATGGTTCAAGCTGCTGCTGGGATGGGGATCCTCCTCTGGGTTAGAAGAGCAGGAGGAAGACAAGCGGGAGGAATGGTCTGTCCGGGCAGATCTGAGTCCCACTTAGCCTTTGGGCTGAAGCATGCCTAGTGGTTAGAGCACAGGGCTGAGAGTCAGGACATCTGCAATCTGCTCTGCCATTGGCTCACTGTGGGACTAGGGCGAGTTGCCGCAGCACTCTGTGCCTCAGTTTCCCCAAGGGCAGAATGGGAATGGTGATATCGATGGGCCTTGTGGGGCACTGCTGTTGTTTGTAAAGTGCTCCTAACGGAGAAGGGCAGAGTCTTATTATGAATCTGTCTCTTGTCACAAGAATCTGGCCTCCCTGAGGGGAGTGACCCAGTCTTGGCCCACATGGGGTAGAGTTGTGACCGTCCTGCCTGTGCTGTGACTGGGCTACAGAGCCACAGGACCTGGAGTACAGCGATCCCAACGCAGCACTGCTCACTCCAGCCCTGTTATTTCAGTGACCCTGAGGACAGCGCGGCTGCCAGGAACTCCCGCCCCATCGCCATGGAAATGTGGAAGCCTGCTGGGACTTTCAACCACTGCCAAGCAGAACAGGCCCCGCTGCTGCAGAGCGCTTGGCCGAGTAACAGACTCACGGCGTTTCCATCTCCTGTCGGCCCGAAGGGCACAGTGCAGCACTCGGAGGCACCTCTGCTGTGGGACTAGCGCGCGCCAAGCTGCTGAAGCCACACGACAGGCCAGCGTGGAGAAAGACCTTCTCCGTTAGCAAGGGCCTTCCCGCTGCCCTGGGTTTCACCTCACGTTACGCCTCCTGGCAGACTTTCCTGCTCTGTCCTTGCCCTTCTGTCCTCTCAGCACCTCAGTGCAGCCGGGCTAGGTCATCACATGGCTCGACCAGCGTACTTCAGTCCTGCCCTGCAGCACCCCGGCTCCTCCGGCCCACCGCACACACCGAGAAACCCCTGCAAGTCTGACCCACAAACCCACCGAGCTCTTCCGGCCTGGGGATTCCCCATAGCCAGGGTGGATACAAATCAATTATTTAAAAAAATAAATAAATAAATCTCTTTTTTTTTTAATTTAAATCAGATTTTTTTGATAAAATGCTTTTTGAGGAAAAAGCCTATCTAAAGATACATTATAGCTCAAAGATATCTCATCATGGAATAGGGATTATAAATTCTAATTCTATAGTATGAGATAATATATTCATGTAATGTTTAAGAAAAGTTTTGTAAATGAGTTCCAATAGTTCATGGATTAGGGACCCAATCTTATGGGGTTCCAGGGGCTTCTGTATAGAAAGATTAACCTAAATAATCTATCTACCCAATGGGACTCAGTGCTCAGTCTAGAAGATACCATTAGAGATGCTTAGTTTCGCAGTTCTCAGACTGTGGATTTGTGTCTCCAGAGATAACATGCTTGTTAACAGAAAAAAAAAAAAAAGTAAGTAAATAAATAAATAAATAAATAAAGGTGAGAAATAACAGACCTCAACCCTATTGTCCCTCTGCAAATTTGTGTACACAGAGTCAATCCCTTACCTAAAAGTGCAACTTTTCAGAAGATTGTTGGGGGCGGAATAGATCTGGACAAGCAGAAGAAGTCTGGAGATGAATGTGAGACGGGAGGGACAGGCAGTAGAAACAAAAATGAAACTGTTTGAGCGGCATATTCCAGAAGTCTTGAGGTCTTTCTGAGTGTGGCCTTCATTCATTGGAGATCTACCGTACCATTCTCTCACTAGAAGGGAAAACCTATAATGGCAGCAGGCCGTAAAAGAGACCCAGTTTGGGAATAAGAACCATTCAAGAAATATGTTGGCTGATGATGTTTTAAAGGAAGTCACACCAGTGACCTGGTGGAAGTCACTTAAGCACTTGGATTCAGAGACTGTTGAAGTGATAATCTCACTTTTAACAGCAGTAGCTTCTTCTGCCGGTGTAGAAAGAATATTTTCTTCCTTTGGATTAATTCATTCCAAACTGAGAAATTGTTTGGGACCTGAAAAAGCAGGAAAGCTTGTTTTTCTTTTCCAGATTGTGAACAAACAGGAAAATGAAGGTGAAGACGACTGAGTTAGCTGAAGAAGCCAATATTTTAAGTTTTTCATGTTGACCTGGCTGACAGTCAATTTAATTTTTGTTTTTGTTTTTTTTTGAATATTTAATTTAACTATTTTAGTTAAAAACAATTTTAACAAAAACAAACCTGATTTTAAAAAACTTGAATGTTTAACTAAATTCAAAAATTCATATGCTTGTTTTGTTAAAATATTATGTTTGCTGTTGAAGAAAAAAATCCAGAATACATAACGTTGTTGTTTTAGTTAAATAAAAAGATTTAAATGTCTGTCTGGTGAGGTTCTCCTCCTAATACAGCATGGCAAGAAAATCCTCCAAATATTAATGATTAACTGATGAATTGGAGATAGTTCACCTCCCAATTACTTAATAAAAATGTGCTTTAATTACCTTTGGTAAATGAAATAACCAAACAATCATTCATTTTCTGATATAGCTGTAAAACTAATCTGAAAAGTTTTCAAAATAAATCACTTTAAAAATGTATAGTGTGTACCTTCTAACAATTAAACCTACATCTATCTCTGAGTTGTGAAGAATATGTATTAAGGTTATAACAACCAACAAGAATGCACTTTTATGTAGAAATCCACGATTAAATTGAGTCTTCCTGACTAGTGATTTAAATCATGATTTAAATCAATTTGATTTAAATAAAATCCACCCTGCCCATAGCTCTGCCAATGCACAACTGTCCCAACCGGCAGCCTTCCCATCCCCTGCTATTCCAGCCCAGGGCTCCTCACACACAACTCTGCCAATGTTCCTCAACCCGAACCCGGTGCACCCTCTGCTATTCTTGTCTAGTGAGCCCCACCAAGGGACCTCAGTCCTGACTCTCAGCCCCCGCTGCTGTTCCAGCTCTGGGACCATCCATCCTGACCTTTTACACCCAGCTAGTCAAGCCCTGGCCTTTGCCTGATCCCCAAGCGTCAAACCACCCTTTCCTGGAGGAACCAGACAGAGGCCGAGCCGTCGGACAAAATCCTGTTCACTCAAAGCCATTCTCAGAGCCAGGGCTCCATAACCCACTGCGTCAGAGAGCATCCTCTGGATGGGCCATTTCCTTCTTTCTCAGGGAAGAAGCCAGAGTTTGCTGTGCTGGCCTTTCACTGACTTGCAATCATAGGTTCCTTCCCAAATTCCTGTCACAGTTATTTACACTAGCAAAGTCTCCAGCCAGCACTCCTCACTGCTGCACTGGGAGGCTGGAAACGCAGGCCGCACGGGCCCATGAGCACAGAACACGCTGCAGAGCGCCTGTTTCGCTCCTATGGCAGTAAACACACGGCGGGAAATCTGGCATCAGATGGCGGCAGTGAGGCCACACAACAGGACGGACCCTGGAGATCTTCACAGGGGTCCAACACAATCCCCCCCAGGCACAGCGAGACACCCCTGAACTCCCCACCCCTATGCATCCTCAGGTGCAAAGCTGATGGGCAGGCCGACCCATTCTCTCTCTGCAGGACGACTTGGCAAGTTCCAATGTGTCGGATGCGACCTTTACAGAGTTCACGTCCTGTCTCCAGAAGGGGCAGGGCATTTTTAGCTGGGGCGAGGGGGTGCAGCTTTGGCGGAAGGGGGAGAAAAGGAACATCAGGTTCTCATCATCCTGAGAAACTGGCGAGGGGCGGAGAGGGAGATGGCATATGTCGAGGCAGAGGGATAATAATAGCTAGCATGAGCCTTGGGGGAGGCTGTGCCCGGCTCACGGCGCCTTACCTCGAATCCCGACGCAGAAGAGTGTCCCCTGGACAGTTCCCTCCAGACGTTTAACCACCACTCCCCCCCATTCCTCCTGTCTTCACCACCTCCTCATGCCCTTTGCTGGGGAAGCTCAGGAAGGCTTGGAATCCAGGTTGGGAAGAGCATCCCAGAACTCTGCCACCAAGCCTCAGAACCTCTCTAAAGCTCCCGAGGCTCCAGGAGTGGGCTGGATGTCCCTCAGGTACAGGGTCCCACGTGGCGTCAGCTTCCAGTCATGGCTAGAAGCCGGGGTGAGGGGCAAGGGAGAGGGTTGGTTGATCATGTCAGAACCTCAGACAATTTGGCTCTGTAATAGGCGTGGGTTTGGACTGGTTCCTATTTCAACCCTGTGTGCTTTCCCTCATCCTTCACCTCCTCTGTCTCACTGCCTCTCCCCTTAATTATCCCCCTGAAGACACTTCTCTCTAGGCAACATAATGAAGGTTGTTATCCTGCTTGGGACAGACAGTGCAATGGAGACACAGCCCACCTCGCTGTCATCCCACACCCGCCCTCGATTGCAGACGTCTGCCAGCCCTGGGCTCAGAAAGAAAAGCCCGGCACAGTAACCCAACATCCCATCTCTGTCCAGCTCAGCCATGCTCCGAGGAGACCAGCAACAAAGGAGGAGCCAGAGACCATAAATTTGTCAGGGCACTACAACGATCTCCTGAATGGATGAACTCCCGCTGTCCACACCAAGCCTCCAGGGAGCAGGAGCTCTGTCTTGGAAGCCTGTGATCAATGACATGCAGTCGCCAGGCAGCCCTTGACGTCAGCTCGTGTCTACAAATATTTTTTTTGACTGATGGCCAAAGCGCGCAAGGCAGGGACACAAAAGAAAGTGGAGAATAGAACATCCGATACAAAGGAGAAAGCCAGCTCGATGGACGTTAGACGTCCCTCCTGGGATGAATGCACAGTCATTCTCAGGCTGCTTTACGAGCTAACAGGGCCCAGAGAAGTTACTCAACTAACGGCACAGATCCCTGGGGAATACCACATCTGCAATCCCGCCACAGACCTGATGGGAATTCATCCAGCGATACTGACCGGAGCTGAGCCGGTCGGACATTCCCAGCCACGGCTAACCCAGCAACAATCAAATGTCAATGACAGAACAAAGGGCCCCAGCAAAGACCAGCCCGCTCTCCCCGCTGTTGCCACTAGGTCATTTGGTAAGTGGTGATGGCAGGGAATGGCTCCATGCAGAGAGGATCTGGGCATGTAGTAAATTCGGTGCACTTAGCACATTCATGGCTGGCAGCTGGAATTTCTTATAGCAGCCTCTGCCGAAAGCCAACAGCGCGAAGTGCCCTCCTCATTGCTGGGGCCTCTTCACCCTGATCTCTTTAGCCACCTTGTAGGGCAGGTCAGTTTCCTTCCAGGCATCAGAGTCCAGTGGACAGAGCACTGGACTTGGAATCAACAGACCGGGATTCCAGTCCCAGCTTTGCCACTGACCTGCTGCGTGACCTTAAGCATGTCATGTGACCTCTCTGTGCCTCCACTTCCCTTCCTGACCTTCGTCTTGTCCATTTAGACTGAAGCTCTTTGAGGCAGAGACTGTCTCACTATGTGTACGTGCAGTGCCCAGCACAGCGGGCCACGCTCTCAGTTGGGGCCTTTGGACAATACTGAAATACAGATTAATAATCAACCATCAGCTGAGAGCCCTTATGTCCCATCTATGCTACAGTCACCTGGGTTAAACCATGGGTCCCAAATGTAGGCTTCCATCTCACACAGGCAAGAGCAGAGTCCGTTCTATCACGGTTCAGCCAAAGGCACCGCTGACGCGAATACCAGCAGCACAGGGGCTTAGACCTAGACAAAGGCGTTTCATGCCGCCCCGGCCCCAGGGAGGAGTACGTTTTGTATGGTAAGCTTTGTGCCAGGCGGCTGCCATAAAAATGCACCACCTTGCCCCCAATCATCTGAACCGCAGAATAAAGCAGTGGGATACTATGGTGATGAGGGCCTTGGTATCTAAGTACTTATACGGCCCTCGTCACCATAGTAACGGAGGGCCGCATTCTGAGATTCGTGCCCTAGAAGGACCTCAGATGAGTGCAGGTGAACAGTGCATTTGAAATAAGAGATGGCTGGGACAGGGCATCACCTTGTGTAGCTCTCTCCTGTCACTGGATGTGTCCCATCAGCATTAACAGGGGGTTCTGCGCCCACCTCCAGGGCAGAATAAACCCTGGACATGCCAGGGAGAACTCTCAATGCAAGGGGAGGCTGTTCCCTTGACAATATCCTAGCCCCACTATCGCCTGAGCCGGGGAGGGGTTCTAACTCCAGGCCCCAGACGCGTAGAGACAGGAGTCACCACTCCTGGGTCTGTTCTCCGCTCCACCAAGCCTGCGTCTCAGCATCCCCCTCTGTAAAATGGGGATAACAATACAGTTCGACCTCATAGGGATGCAAGACATAAATGCTCGTGAAGCGCTGGGAGGTGCATGGAGGGAAGGGGGCAGAGAAGGGCAAAGGATTATTCTGATGGGTTGAAGTGTCCTTGAGGAAAAGAGGTGATCCCCGTGTGCTGCTCCTTACATGCTGGTTTTCATACCATTCTCTTCTACATGCCAGCCACAGCAGCAGGGCCCCCATTGGTCCCCAGCTTCATGTGCCAAATGAAGGCTTGGTTTGGCTTTTCCTAATAAAATGGTAGATCTGTCTCAGGGGCGGCAGAGCCGCATGCTGTGCTCACCCATGGAACAGAGGAGTCTCTGCATCACAGCACCCATTACTGAGATCCTGGGAGACAGGATTCAAGTGGAAATAATCCCAACAAAATGCCGAAGAGAGCTTTGGTTATTGAGATAACCACCTTGGGCAAGAATATCCTGGATACATTCCAACTCCAGTCAGTCCGCTCTGCCTTCCTAAACTCTCTGAAATGTATCTCTTGGGTTCTGGGATGTTCACTTAGTTGTGCCAGCTGATCTCCAACATGGGTGAGTTCGGTACATTCCACATACCTAAGCCCTCCTTGCAGTTTTAGTGGGATAGAGGATACTTCTTCACTTCCTGTCCTAAACTGGGGTAGTCTGGTAGTTTAACAGTTGCCAGGCCCCACCCCAAAAGTTGCTGCATTTCTGTGCATAGTTTATTAAGCACTCTGTGGTCATTCGGTCAGAAAGATACTTTGGGCCTGATCCAAAACCCATCAAAGTCAATGGAAAGATTCTCACCAAGGTGAGTGGGCTTTGGATCAAGACCTCTATAAATAGTACCTAGTGGCTATATGGGGCTTTTAATTAGGGCAGTGGTCTCCAAAGTGGGGTGCGCGCACCCCAGGGGGTGTGCAAGAGGATCCTTGGGGGTGCGCGGCAGGAGGAGCGCTTTTTTTTTTTCACTTCGTCAGTTTGGGCGGGAGTCCGAGCGGCTTTTTGCTTTTTTTTTTTTTTGCTTTGGCAAAAATGGTAGAGCCGGCACGGCAGGGGGTGCGGGCTCAAAATTTTTTACTGATAAGGGTGCACGATCAAAAAAGTTTGGAGACCACTGAATTAGGGGATCTCAAAGCCCTTTACAAAGGAGGGTCAGTATCAGTATCTCTGTTTTACAGACGGGAAAACCGAGGCACAGAGCTGTTACCATGACCTCCCTGAGGTCACGCAGCAGGTCAGTGGCAGGACTGAGAACGGAACCCAGATCTCCTAGCTAAGTGTGCATGGGACAGCCACTGCCTTGCTTAATAAATGCAACTTTGTATTAATGATCACCAAAGGGTGACCAGAGAGCAAGTGTGAAAAATGGGGACGGGGGTGAGGGGTAATAAGCTCCCTATGTAAGACACAGCCCTGAATATCGGGACTGTCCCTATAAAATCGGAACATCTGGTCACCCTAGATCACCACCATCAATGGCAAAGCAAACCTGGTCTTCAGGCAGCAAGGCCTTTGAGATGCAAAGATCGTTCTCCCCAACCTTCCGCCAGCCCCGCCTCCGGGAAAGTCCAAGCCCCTGTGCAGACTGAGGCTACCCAAGCGTGATGAGGAGAGCCACAGGGACTCACCAAGCTCAAGCCCTGGAGGTCGGTCACATTTCCCAGTGGACTCATGCCAGGTGACCAGCTGATATTCCATAGAGAAAGCAACAGTGCCACCTGCTGGACAGTCAAGCTCTTCAGGTGCAGCAGGTCAGAGACCTCCTGGGTCATTCCTAGGCACGGGGCACAGCTCCTGTTGTTCCTAGTGCCTGTTGGATGGACCTGAGTTCCCCATACCAATTGTGGGGTGTTGCACTGCCCAGCCGCCCCAACCCCCATGGTGGTTCCATTCCTGTTCCAAAAAAATAGACCCGGATCAGAGCAGCCGCCTGTAACAGTAACATCAGAGACAAAGGGTTGTATGACAGCGACAATGGGGCTCAACCCCCAGAGACAAACCCCAACCTCTGGGCACATCCGGGTCAGGGTCCAAACCTCACAGGGCTCAGGCCCAGCCCCTGTGATCACTTCCAACGTTCAATCAATCAATCAATCAATCAGGAGAGGAGAGAACTGTAGTGGGAACTGTAATACTGCACACAAAGGAGCCCTCTCTGCCCTCCAACACACCCACGTGACATCGCCGCAGAGAGAGGAGCACCCCCTACGGAGCCACCGACACCGCTGCCACCCATCTAGAGCCCTCCCAAGCACCGAGCTCTCCCACCATAGCCATGGCTTGAGGCGGGGGCCTGCTGCAGCCCTTTGGGAGCCCAGCTCTGCTTCCCCGACGCTGCGGTCTCCTGTGGCACCAGCTCCCCGGAGGGTTGGGGATCCGGGAAGGGACCAGAAATCCCCCCTCTCCCCCCTTCTTCTAACCTTTTACTGGTGTTGATTTTTCAAGAATGATTCAACAAATGTCACCCTCAAGCCTGATTACCCTGCCGGGGGAGGGGGGGGGGACTGAGCCGTCAGCTCCCTCCCTGCTCCATTTATCCGCTGCGCGGGCTGGCACTGGGGAGGCGAGTGCACACACTGGCTGATGCCCAGATGGCTGCATGTCGTGGGGAGCCTCACGATGCAGCGTGACCTCTTCCCTGTGCGCCCCTAGCACCACGGGGCACAACAGCAGCTCCCAGCCACGGCAGGACCCCCGTAGAACTGCATTTGTCTACAGAGAGCCACTAGCCAGGAAGTCCATGTAGCACTCGGGCTGTGCCCTTCCACCTCCACCATCCTGGCTCAGATCCCAGCCCAGCCCATCTCCTTCCTGGGCACATCCATCCGCCACAACCCCCAGCCAGAGACCAGCAGCACAAACCACTGCTTGAGGCCTATGCCCGGGAGCTGGGGAGCTGCTCAGCTCCCATCGAAGGGAATGGGGGCTGAGCCGCTCACTGACTGGCCAGGTCTCCCCCTCCAGAAGTGGGATGTGAGGCTGTGGGGCAACCTGTGGCTTGATCCTGTCCTTCACTCAGCGCGGTGAGCAGCAGCAGGACGGGGGCAGAATGGGTCAGGGACACTGTGCTAAATCCCATCCAGCGACACCGTCATAGAAAGGCACTTGTAGCCAGTCCAGTGTGGAGAGAGAGAGAAGCAAACACCGCCTGGGACAGCCTCTGTCAAAATGGGCAAACAATCCCCCTTTCCCATCAACATCCTGCAGATGAACCAGCCCCACCTCCTGCCTCCCGGACAAAGGGGAGCTGGGTCCACCCAGCATCAACCGAAGCTGGTCGATGAGGCCATAAGCTGCTCTTTTCGGAGGAGATTAAAACCAAAGTCCTCGGACTCCTCCCCATTTCTGCCCATTACGGATCCCATGATACTGACACTGTGCAAGTGTCAGTGTGTCACCCTGCAGTCCTGGGCCATTCCTGGGGGGGAGGGGGGGACACAGGACATTCAGCTTCTCTAAATTGCCCCGGCACTTTCAACTGAATATGCTAGTTATCTGCGGCCCCCCCCGGTTGGACTCCTCTCCTCCTACTGCCCTAGGCTGGTGTGTGTAGGAAGCTGGCTAGCGACTCCTGTTCCATGAGTGAGTTCGAGGCAATGGCAGGTGAAATGATTCCTCGGCCATCACAGTGGAGACAGCAGGTTGGCATCCTCCGGAATGATCATTGCTATAGCGATGTGTTGGAAACCCAGCTGGAGTCTGTGGGCAATGCAGCTTTCTCCAGGATTCCTACGCAGGGCCGGGAACGCTGCTTCCCACCAGCCTCCACGGCCCCTAGCAGCCCCACAGCCCAGCACAAGGAGCGCAGCAGAAATACGTCGAGTGACAGAAAGAAACACAAACCCAAAGACGCTGGGAAAACTGGTCTTGGAAAACGCCAAAGGGACTGTCAGAGCAAACTGGGCCCTAAGGGGGGGAACCCCCACTGGGCTACAGCGTGAGGACAACCATTGCCACAGGTCTGCCTTGGTGCTGTCTGCACAGCTTGCCTTCCCCCCCCGACCTGCCAGCACCTGGTGTCTAAAGGGGCTCCCCTGGCCCCTGATTTGCACCCACATTTGGAAATAGGGGTCCCAAATACACCAGCTGAACCAGTCTGTGAAGGACTCAGGATGTCCCCACCAGGACCTCATGCCAGCTGGACTCCTTTGTGTGCCCATTGCCAGCTTTCCTGGGTACCAAACTCCAAGCCCCCGCAGAGCAGCTGAGAGCCAGGAGGAGCTCTGGAGGCAGAGTCATTCCAGGCCAGGCCCCCCTTTCTGCTAAACTTCAGGCCAACACTAAAGAAAAGGAACTGATGGGAGTTTGGTTCCAGCCTCGCTCGCCAGCCCTTGGAGATCAGTGTGTTATCAGAGGCTCCTCCTGTTCTGAATCTGCCAGTGCAACAATCACTCCCTTCCCCCCAAAAGCCCATATAATTCCTCCAACAAAGGGAGAGGCAGGGATCTCCCTTCAGCTGACATTTTGCCTCCTGCTCTAGGAGTTGGATTTAGTCTGGAAGTCACTCGCTGGACTGGTCCATGTGCAGGTTGGGGAGCATCAATCTAAAATTCACACGGCAGGCCCTCCTCCTGTGCATGCTACAGGCAGAGCCCAGAGACCCCAGGCAGTGCTTCAAGGCTGACCACATGGAGGGGGGGCTTCCACGCTCAGGGCCAGATTCTCTTCTCACGGGCACAGGTGTAAATCCAGGGGGAATTCCCCTGCGGTCGGTGATGTTTCACCAGCCTAGGAGAGCGGAGGATCAGGCCCCTCGGTCTGAGGGGTTGGTGGGAGAGCTCAGCATCCGGCCCCAGGCGTGCATCTGTCTGAACGCTCAAGTTCTTAGGGGGTTAGCTGACGGGCGAAGGGCGGGAGTGGGAGGAAGGGGCCAGTTGAGGATTCACGCCAATCCAGGGCCCACTCTCCAAATGTTTCCAACTTCAACCCACTCCCAGAAATAGCACCAGAGGGTTTGAGGCCCTGCGATTTGGTTGCCTGGGCCCCATTTCACCTTGAGCCTGCCCCATCAAGGCGCTGGGACGGTGCAGAGAGTTTGGGGCATAAGGACTATGCAAGGGGGCCTGACACCTTCTAATGTCTCTTGGGCCTGGTCATTGCCTACGTGGCTCCAGGCCCTGCACCTAGTGGAGCAGAGTCTCACCATTCAGGACCATTTGCTGCCCACCAGTTCTGAAGCGTCTCTTGCAGGGGTTCTCAAACTTCATTGCACCGCGACCCCCTTCTGACAACAAGAATTACTACCTGACCCCAGAGGGGGACCGAAGCCTGAGCCCACCTGAGCTCCACCACCCTGGGCAGTGGAGGGCGGGGGGAGAAAAGCCCAAGCCCCACTGCCCTGGGGGGGGGGGGTGTGAGCCGAAGCCGGAGCCCAATCCCCACTGCCCCAGGCAGGGGGCCTGTAACCTGAGCCTTGCCACACAGGGCTGAAGCCCTCAGCCCCAGACCGTGGGGCTCAGGCTTTGGCTTTGGCCCCAGCAAGTCTAACACCAGCCCGGCGACCCCCATTAAATAGGGCCGCAACTCACTTTGGGGTCACGAGCCACAGATTGAGACCCGCTGGTCTCTAGTGTAAAAGCACCTGGTCTCTCCCCTTTCCATGACCCACCTCCTTCAGCACGTGCAGTGGGTCTTCGGCCATTTACACAGAGACCAAGAACTCGGACAGGGAAGCTCCCCTTACCGAGCATGGCTGCCGTGGTGTGTTTCCCTTTTACTGCTGTCTGCCCCGTCCCCACCCATAGCATGCAAGGCCATGCCCCCCTTACTGCCACTGTGCCCCATGCACACAGCAGCCCAGGGGCCAGGCGACAGCAACAGACATGTGGGGCTTTAACGAAACCTTCAACAAACCCCTGCTGGAAACCTCGGGGATGCTGTCACGCGGTGGCGGAAGCCGAGTGGCTGCCTGGTCGGGGTTGTACCCTGCACACGTATCTATAGGAAATATAATTAGCGCACGGGCCTTCTGAAAGTAAACGTGAGCCACCTCATCTGACTCAGTGCATCAGACAAGACAGTTTGGGGGCAGCGAAGGTGGATCCACTGATCTATCCACGGCTTCTAATTAACACAGGTGGTTTCTACTGACCCTGGGCATCCCGGTGAGGCAGCAGCCTGGGTAAGACCTGGCACCTGGATCTCCCCACCGACGGGGGCATGAGTGCCACCTGGGCCGGTGCCAATCCAGGACATCTAAGTATTTATCCCGCTGAGCCCACTTCACTGGCATAGAGAGACAAGGGCAGCACCGCGGAAACCCATCCTGCCAAGCTCACCTGCGTGTCGATCATCATCATCTCCCTCTCATCGCCTCGGTGGGGTCCTCACGGAGAAAGGGGTCCAGAGGCCGGAGGGCTCGATCCCACCAGCTCAGCCGGTCTCTCAGGGATTCAGATGGAGGGTGGTCTGGCTCGGAGGGGTGGGGGAAGCTGGTCCTAGCCCCCACCCCAAGCCCTGCTGGGTCACTGGCTGCCTGCCATCTCCTGGCGCTGGAAGGAAGGAAGCCCCCGGGCAAGATCCCTGGTCAGGGCTGAGAGGCTCAAGGCGTTGACAGGCTAGGAGGGGCAGGTGAGGAGCCGGCATTCCCGACACAGGGCTGCCATGGTCACATTGCAAATCAAAATCACAGCCCGAGCTGCTCGGAGCTCCACGCGGAATCAGCAGGATCCAGGGAACCGAAGGCCGCGAGGAATCTCCAGGAGACACATTTCCTCCGGGGGGGGGGCTGTGTCAGTTTCCCATTGTCTGCAAACAACCCCACGGAGCAGCAGCTTTGCACCTCTAGGAAAGCTCCCAGTCCCTGCCTTCGCCTCCTCTTCCTCCTGCGGGGAAATCCAGCGTGCGGGAGCCGAGAGCTCGTGCCCCGGTCGGTGGCGGGGGGGAAGCTCGCTGGCTTTCCAACAAACGCCCGTTGCAGGCGGCAGATTGCAAAGCCACCAAGGCTGGGCTGCAACAATTTGCAAAGAGAGCGTGAGCGTGTGTGTGCAAAGGGGGTGGAAGGGGAGGGAATGAATCAGGCACCAGGCGTTTAACGGCAGCTCCAGAATAAAGCCTTCTTCCCCGGGTCTCTGTGCTGGATCCCTCCCCAGGACAGAGAAACTTCCCTCCAGCCAGGAGAGCAGCAGCAATAACAACAAAAAATCTTTGCAAATGAAGCAGCCAGGAATCCAGTCGCCCAGGCGGGGCTGGAGCAGGCGATCGGGTGATTCTCCAGATCCAGCCGCGTGTGGCTCAGGGAAAGGCAGGGTGGTTGTTGTTTTCCCAGGTCAGCCTTTCCTCTGGGAGCTTTGATCCCACCTGGGGTAAACGAGGAGACAGGAGAGTTCCCAGGAGATTAGGGGAGGGAGGGTGTCAGTGCTTCGAATTTAAGATCACCCCGTAATGATCCTCAGCCCATTGGAGCTGTAGGGTTTTGTCTTACAGACGCCCAGGCTTTGCCTGCCTGGAGCAAATGAGTTAGTAATTGTGCTAAGCATAATATTTTAATGAGCCCCTGGTCAAGCACTATGGAGCATGGACAAAGACAGCTGAGTTCAAAACCATGTTAGCTGGGCACCAGTGATCCTAGTTCAGTCACTCGGCTCACCGCTACACACAGACACAACAACCACACACAGTTACACTTAGAGCCAGTCACTCATAAACACCAATTGCCCAGGCAGAGTTCACAGGTGCACAATCACATACATACACAGTCACTTGCAGACACCCAGATGTCACTCACACTCAATGCTTTTCTCCTTGCCCTGCACCCCAAGGCAGGTGTTTTGCACCCCAGCAGAAATACGATGAGTTTATTATGGCACCACAGTGTCCCTGGGTGTCTCTTTCTGTCACAGCTCCAGCAGGGAGAGTGGAAAAGGGCTGCTCCTTGCCAAAGGCCACCTGGCAAACTGCAAACGGAAGGGAGTGAGGGCGTAGAACCAGCCTGGCACAGGGAGGGCACTGCCCTGGATTACCTGCTCTCTGGCTCTCACTCTCAGCACCACCCTGTAAAATGGAGCTATCTTCCGGGTCACATGTGCCCGGCCCAAAGTGCTCAAGCGGCACAAGGGTGAAAGCAAAGCCCCTTGATGTCTCTTGGGTTTGCACATCTGTCTACTCACACTGCCACACACAGAACTGAGATCAGGGTACACAGAAGAATCTATTTTTGCCTCAGTTCCTCCGACCAGTTCCCTCCCCCGGGTGGCCCCGGGAGGGCCTGCTCCTCCCAGCGAGGGACTGACAATCTACAGCAGATGCTGCTGTTCCATTAGCTCCATCTGGGGCTCAGCTGAGTCATAGGGATCCACAAAGGCGGGCTCAAATTGGGGCTGATGTCAGTCAGAGAGAGGTAGGGCCTGCAACTGGCTGGGCGTGATGGTGTGATGTCGGTAGTGACACATGTCAGGTGCCCCTTCAAAGCATGAGCCAGACCCATGGAGCAGCCCTGAATCAAACAGGTTCGTGAGGGAGGTCAGCCCAGTGCTGTCAAACCTCAGGACAGGGCCTGGGTTTTATCTGAGCTGGTTTCCCTGTCTGGGCTGGAGCAATGCTCTGACGAGCCCACACTGCCACTTGGTCGCCTGCAGGGGACCTGCTGTGTTCAGTAGATGCTGGTCCCGGTCTCTTCCCAGATATGCCTCTCCTCCCTCGGCGACTAACCCCTGCTCCCTGCCCTGCTCTGCTCTCACACACACCAGGCAGCCGGCAGAGGCAAAACAGAAACCAGGAAGCCAACACGAAGGGGGACATAGGTCACACAACAGACAGGGGGATAATTTGGGGGTACCCCTAGGGATGGGGGATATCCAGTGGAGCGGGATGGGCCCTCCGGAAACCTTTACTGCACCTTTTCCCAGAGTCTCCCCATGCAGCTGAGCCCTCCATCCAGTCCATGAGTTGGCTCCCTCTGGAGCTGGCCAGCAGGGGATGGCTCAGCGCTTCACCTCCACGGGCCCAGTGAGGGGCCCCGTGTGAGGTACGACTACAAGGGCTCCCTCTGATTCCTCCGCTACCTGTGGCCAGACCCACCCCCATCCCCTAGCTACACAGGCCCCCATCTGAGCCCCCATCTGAGCACAGGCCCCCATCTGAGCACAGAGACCACTGCCTCCTTCACCCCATTCCTGGCTCCTGCCAACCCAGAGAGCTCAGTGCCAAAGAGAGGCCCAGCCAGGAGAGGGGAGACCTTTTGCACCGATTCCTGCAGAGAGCTATTTTGTAAGNTGTGTGAGGTACAACTACAAGGGCTCCCTCTGATTCCTCCGCTACCTGTGGCCAGACCCACTCCCATCCCCTAGCTACACAGGCCCCCATCTGAGCACAGAGACCACCGCCGCCTCCACCCCATTCCTGGCTCCTGCCAACCCAGAGAGCTCAGTGCCAAACCAGCCACCAGAAGTGGGGTCCCCTCCCCTGCCAGGCCCAGCCAGGAGAGGGGAGACCTTTTGCACCGATTCCTGCAGAGAGCTATTTTGTAAGGCTAGCAGTAGGGGCAGGGCAGTGGGAGGGAGCAGAGCCGGGAGAAGCCTCCTGAGATGACTAAAGCCAGCCACATCCCAGCAGGACCCATCTAATTAGCCAAGCCGAGCCCCGTCCTCTAGTGCCGTGTGGTATCGTGACTGTGGGGCCGCTGCGCAAACGGCATCCACCCCCAGCCGTTTCATCTCTATTCACACTGACACCTGAAATGGAAGCGCTGAGGGAACGAAGGAGGCAAAAGCTGCTGGAAATCTCCACGCACGATCAATTTGCTGGAGTGCCGAGCTTTTGATACTGAAGAGGGCTGAGCAGAACAGGGTTTCCATGGAAACAGAGAGGCTGCTGTTTAAAGGAGACTCGTAGTTCATATTTATGCGGGCGGTGACATGTGCCATTTCAGAGTGATGCCGGGCAAGGCAGGAGCAGAGGGGAGAGGAGGCTGCCCACACACACCGGCAGAGTGTGGGCCCAGTCAGGTTCCTGGGCAGCTGGCTCAGATTAGAACTGCAGGGCCAGGCCAGCTGGGTTCCCCAGGCCCTTTTGGAGCAGTAAAAATGAGGTCTCAAGCAGTAAAATAAAAACAATAAAAAATATGGAGATATACCTATCTCATAGAACTGGAAGGGACCCTGAAAGGTCATTGAGTCCAGCCCCCTGCCTTCACTAGCAGGACCAAGTACTGATTTTTTGCCCCTAAGTGGCCCCCTCCAGGGTTGAACTCACAACCCTGGGTTTAGCAGGCCAATGCTCAAACCACTGAGCTATCCCTCCCCCCCTTAAGTTCAGTTCTAATGCGGATGGCACCAGTCTGGCAGCCCTGGAGTCTGAAGTCCTCTGAAACACAGAGCCCCACCAACATGCCTCGTCCTTGGTTGAGAGGTTACAGGCAGCCTCTGGCCAAGAAGGGGTTCCAGTCTGCAGCGCTTGGTGGCCCCCTGTCCACTAGAATTGGACTGAGAACCACCACTAATCTGTGGTGTCACCAGAGATAGGGTTGCCAACTTTCTAATTGCTGAAAACCGAACACCCTTGCTCTGCTCCCTGCCCCGCCTCTTCCCCAAGGCCCCGCCCCTTCCCCCAAGGCCCCGCCCCTACTCACTCCTTTCCCTCCTCCCCCCCTCGCTCACTCCCCTCTCTCCCGGGACTCACCTGCTGCCTGCAGATCCAGGCTGGGAGATGACACGGAGCCTGCCCACCAGCCCAATCGGGGCACAGCGGGGGTCGGTCCCCGGAGCAAGGGGCCAGGGCAGGGAGGGGTCAGTCCCTGTAGCGAGGGGCTAGGGCCGGGGCAATTGGGGCACAGTGGAGCAAAATGGGGGGCGGACAGGATTCCCCCCTCCCAGGCAGCAGCACTTACCTCTTGGAGCCCGGTCCAGAAGCCAGCCACTGCTCTGTCAGGCGTGCGTCAGCAGCGGAGCAGGGAGCAGCTCACCCATGTGGCTGCAGCCACAGTTGCTGCACTTCCTGCCCCCCGGGGGCGGAGGACGGTTACTGTGGCCAACCAGACTTAGCGTCCGGTCAGCTGGGCTGACCAGACGCTGCCAGGTTCCCTTTTTGACCGGACATTCCGGTCGAAAACCGGACACCTGGCAACCCTACACAGAGACCACGGCATAGCTTTGAGAACGGCTCTGGGTTCCTGCCGCTAGGCCTCAGCCAAACCAGTGAGCGTGTATGTCTACAGTCAGTATTGTTAGATCGCTCAAAGAAAAGGCCAGAGGAGAGTTTGTGGTGTCCTGAGACCTGTTATCAAGTCTGAGTGATCCTGTTCAGCAGGCATTAGAGACTGTCTATTGCCAGGCATGGTCTCACAGCGTGAGCAGGAACTCCTGCCTTTTAAATCCAGCATTGCCACCGCCTCCCTCTATGCATGTCCCTTAACTTCATAGCTTCAGTCCTCCATATGTAGCAGGGGGATGATAATCCTGAGCTCACTGAGGTGCTGCGAGGATAAACGGGTTCATGTTTGTACATACAAAGCTCCCGTATTGTTATGATAACACTGGATCTCCTAGCTCCGTCTATACCACACTCAGCACTAGAGGGGTTGCTGCTTTGCTACAACTGCAGTTCTTCAGCTGAAACACACTAAGACTTCTGCGACCCACCCTTGGCAGCTGGTGCTATGTAGAAATGGAAAACAGAACTGGCTTATAATATAAGCCTTAGCATTTATATGATTATGTATTCAAAGCACTTTTCAAACATTAATTCATCTTCCCAACACCCAGTGAGGTAGGGAAGGATTATCCCCATTTGACAGGTGGGGAAACTGAGGCAGAAAGGTGCAGTGATGTGCCCAAGGCCACAGGCAAGTCAGCTGCAGAGCTGGGACTGGATTCCACGTTTAGCCCACCATGCCCCACTGTCTCTTGTAGTCTCCTTCGCCTTCAACAGAACATGGGCATCCATGGCTCTGTGAACAGAATAGAAACTCAGCAGAAGAGGAGAATTGTGGATAAAGGTTGTTCTCATTTACACCCAGTGGCACTAGATGTCACTACAGAGCAAGACTCTAATTATAGTAACAGGGCCACAGCTGCACAGTGGAGAAAATACATGTTTGAAAGAGTTTGGACCTTTAAGTTGATGGTAAAATTTGTTCATGGCAAAATGTTGCTACAAAGCCTCAGAATAAAATCCTTTAAAAAAGGGTTACTGGCATTCATTTAACTCTTGTTAAATCAGTTCAACGAAGAGAGAGAAAAAGTGAAGTTTCCTGGTTCAAAGCTGCCAGGGTTTTGCGTTCAGATAGCCTTAAACTTGTTCTGCTTGAAACAATCTAGGTGAATCTGTAAATAAGTCTGGAAAAGGGTAACTAAAGTATCTGTATATGGGAGGTGATGGCTCTCAGGCCGTCATTTACAGCAGGGCAGAGTGCCACCCGATTGGAATGATGGCATCATAGACCCACTTTGCCCTGGTGTTAATGCCGCCCTGAGCTGTTGGAGAATCGGGCTGTTGTCTAATTACGGAGGCCACCTGGGAGTGGACAGAGGCAGGGGATGGTGCCCTGTGGCTGGCTGCCATAGACAGACTCCAGCTCTCCTCCTGCTGGAGTGAAAGCTGCTGCTAGTGTCAGGGGAAGGGAGTGTTCTTGGCTCCGCAGGGGTGAAGCAGGGAGAAGTGATGGCAGAGGACTGGTTCCTGTCCGTTAAAGGAGGAGCTCAGCCAGCGTGAGCTAATCCAGCTCCGTCCCCCCCCAGGCAGGGCGTGCGTCTCGCCTGTCACACAGCCCTGCTGCCTGGATGCAAAGAGACTCCCCAGGCGCAGTTACAAATTGCAGCCCCGCAGAGCGCTATTCGCAGAGCAGGCTGCATGACAGGAGGTCAGCCCTAGGGAGATGCTGCGGCGTGTGGGCCTGCCAGGGACAACGCCGCCCATGTCATGGTACAGCTTAGACCCTATGCTATGCCAATCACGGGGGTGACTGCGGGCCTTTGATTTGGCTGGAGGAGGGCTGGGAAGCACCAGGTTGGCAGCAGACTGGGAAGCAAACTGCAACTTCTCTCAAACAGCTGGATACAGACACCTTTAACTGAGGCCCCATAAGCAGCTGTCATGAAAGCAGGTACTATCCCCTCTGCACGGCCCTGAGGCAGGGACTGCTTCTCGCTGCGTGTGGTGGGGATGGAGAGGTGACGTGGTCACCGTCTGGAAACCTTGGAGGGGAGAAGATTTCTAATAGCAAAGGGCATTTTAATGTAACAGACAAAGGCAGAACGAGATCCCATGGCTGGAGGCTGAAGCTGGACAAATTCAAATGGGAAATAAGACACATTTTCGACAGTGAGGGTAATTAACCAATGAAACACCTGACCTAGGGCAGAGGTGGATTCTCCATCACTAAGTCTTCAAGCCAAAACTGGATCCCTTTCTATGAGATACTCTCTAGCTCAACCACAAGTTATGGGCTTGACATAGGCCGCACTGGGTGAAATTCAATGGCCTGTTTGTTGTATGCAGGAGATCAGACTAGTTGAGCCCAATAGTCTATTCTGGCCTGATAACCTATTAATCCATATGTGTACAGCACCCAGCACAATGGTTGGGATCTCCAAGCACAACTGCAGTATAAATAATAGCCATAGCTCTTGGGGGGAGGGGCGTAGAGCTAAGGCTTGAAATAGGATGGGGCTTTTCCCTTGCCCTACTGGTCCATGCAGAGCTTGGTTCCGAGAAAGGGACAAGGAGCACAGTTCTCCAAGGTGGGCACTTTAATAGGGGATCCAAATAGATCTCTAAGGTGTCTCTCACCTCAGCATCCAAACACTAATGAAGAAAGCATCACAAGGGAGCCCAATGTGTCCAGCTGGTGATGATTGGTGGGGGGGCGGTGTTTTCCATTGTTGTTATACATTTTATGGGCATGCCGAGGGGCTTTCTAACATGCATTGCAGCAGGTAAATGCCCACACTGACACACCTGAGTGACAATCAGAGCCTGCAAACATGAGACTGGAATAGCCACGTAAGCCACTCGCATTTGGAAATGGACCGCTTGATTCGCTGCCATTTAGCAATTATCTGAGGCAAGAGCAGCCAGCTGCCTCTTCCCCATTTTCTCTCCCTCTCCTGCCAAATGAGTCTTTTTTGAACGGTTTCCTTGGAAACAGACAGCTTAGCCCTGTCACCTCTGCCCCCTCCCCTGCTTGCTTTCCAGTGCAGGAGCAGAGCTGTGCTCCAGCATTCTCTGCTCTTCCCCATGGTCTCTCTACCTGCTCACATGAAATGAGCGTGGCAAAGACGTGCGTTATTCTTTGGTCGCGTGCCTCAGGAGCTATTTGAAAGATGCTTATGGCACAGGTGCTTCAGCCGGGTGGGTGGCATATGAGCCTTAGTTAGGCAGCCACCGTTGCAGGCGATTGTTGTTTTCCTGCATTTGTATTTCTCTTCTGGTTCCAGAGGAAGAGGCGGGTTCTGAGGCTGCACAGTAACAAGAACAGCTTCTCCTTGTTCTCATGTCAAACAAATAGGAACCTCGGCCCACCTCCACTCCCCCTCCTCTGTCACATGAAGGTTAGTCAGCTGGAGGAGGGAGCCCCAGAGTAGAACTTGCAATTTCACTACAGTATTTCATTAACAAGACAAAGTGAAATTAACCAATTTGCTACAACACATTAGGTGTTACTGTCTACTTCCAGCAACCCGGCAGCTTCTAGCCCATTTGTTTCACAGTGCTTAGGAACACTGGAATGGACTGAATAGTGGGATCCGCCTGGACACCTCAGTGCCAAATTTTCTTTATCAGAGAAGACTGAATGATCCACAGAGACATGTGAACCATTGAAAAGGTTCAGAGGTTGGCTTTGGTTGAGATACGCATGCAGACATTCAGATGCTGGCCTGAGCTGTATCTGATCTGTTCAGATCTCTTGGGTCTGCAAAACTGGGCTGGATATGAGGAACATAGGAAATGCCAGAGAGGATAAGATCATTTTTCTGTCTAGTTGAGTATCCTGTCTCTGACAGTGGCTGGAACCAGCTGCTTCAGAGGAAGGTGCAATAAACCCTGTGGGAGGCAACTAGAGAAAAACCCGCTCCCAGGAAAAGCTTCCTCAGGACCCCAATCATTTGGAGGTTGGTTTATGCCCTGCACTATGAGGGTTTATATTCCCTCCTTGTTTATTCTTTTTTTTTTTTTTTTTTTTTACTATATTTGTGAATATTCTCCTTATCCAGATTAATGGGCAATCTTTTTTTGAATCCTGCTAAATTCTTGGTCTCAACAATGCCTTGTGGCAATGAGTTCCCCAGGCTAATTATGAGTTGAGCCTTGCTTAGGGTATCAGACACTTCTGGAGCGTGAAAAACATCATGAAAGTTAACTGCCCCTTTCCATTCAGGGCTGAGGTTTGACAGGGCCGATGGTCGTTTTATTGCCCAGTCTCAGACCAAACTACAATTTGGGTATTTTTCTTTTAAACCAGCACACAAGGGATTCTAAGCTTTGGTATCGCTTGGCAAAAGGCCACCATCCAGGCAATGGCAGCCCCCAGATTTACAGGGAGGAGGAATCAAGTAGATCCTTTCAAGTAGATCAAGGAGTCACCATCACTATGGCATCATCACACCATTCTCAACAAGTACCTTACACCATCCCTGAGCTGAAAAACCACCTGCCCTTCCCAGTGCCAGCTCCACAATCCATCCACAGAGGGGAGCCAAAACACTGACTGGGATACAGCCTGCACTGGCAGCAGATCAAGGGCCTGATTGCATGGTAAAAAAGAGAGGGCTGGACACCTCCAAGAGGGCTTGACGCATCAGTCCCGTATCTCCTTGTAGTCCTTATTCACTGTGGAGAAGCGTATCAGGCGCACCTCAGGCGGCTTGGGTTTGGTGTCATCCCACACGTACTCCGGGGAGAGGAGCTTTGAGGGCTTGTGGGAAAAGAAGTGCCTGTTGAGGTGGCTCTCCTCCTGCCAGGCTGCCATGATCCCATTGGCTTTGTCTGCCAGGATGGTCATGTGGCAGGCCCTGGTGAACGTGTACACCTGCTTGACCAGCCCGCCGAAGACGGCCCCTGCATAGTAGAAGTCCCCCTGGCTGTCAGGGATGAAGGCAGCGGAAGAGCTCCTCCTCTCATAAGGGAACTGGCTGCGAGGGACGTTGTAGTACCCAGGGTGTATGGCCGCTACCATCTCGCCCAGAGTCTCCACCCCCCATGGGTTGTGAAACACCATGTCGATGTCCAGGCAGAAGAGGTAGTTCACCTCCCGGTGGCTCACCTCTGCGATGTGCCTGTTTATCGCCTCCATCCTGCGCATGGAAATCTCCTGCCAGTGAGAGTATTTTTTGATGGGGACGATGCTGAGGCTCCGGCCGGGCTGCAGCTGGACTCTGGGGATCACCTGGGGGTTGTTGGTGAAGATGTAGTAGTTCACCCGATAGCCCTTCATGAAGAGCTTCTCCGCCGACTCCACGAAGCGGCCCACAAACATGGTGTACCTGTGCAGACACAAAGGCATTGATGCATAGCACCAGGGGGGAGAGGGGCCGTGGCCCAGGTTACTGGGGGTCTTTAATACACTATGATGTGGTAGGAAGAGTTTTGCCTAGATACTGCTATAACGATGGGCACATTACCAGTGCAATGGGTTGGAATAGCACTACTTTAGCTGAGGGCAGAGAGACAATAAAGAACATGCCTGGGCCGGTCAACTACCTGAAGTGAACTAGAAATCCCACACGTCCCAGCTCTCGCTATTCTCACAGCGAACCTGGGATGGACTTTCAAAATTGCTGACTCTGCTTCTCTGTGGCCTTACAGCTCGTGTGGCCATGTAGGGTATGGCTACACTACGGGCAGAGGTGTGACTGCCGCATGCAGAGACAAACACGAGCAAGCTTTAATCTAGCTAGCTCAGGTCCCAACGGCAGCGAAGGTGCAGCACCGTGGGCTAGCCAGCCAAGAAGCCAACTGCAGCCCGTGCTCCACAGCTTCACTGCTATTAGCACCCGAGCTCGCCTGACTAAAGCTAGCTCGGGTGTGTCTACACACACTGCAGTTGCACCTCCATTGCACTGTACACATCATCAGTCTGATCTGCGGGGGTGTAAATGATCATATGGGGCAGAGGTGACGCAGGCTCCTGGCTTAGAGCATGCAGCAGGTCTCTCCATCACAGAAGGGGTCTCTTCTCAGACTGTCTAATGATCACCCACGTGGTTCCAGTTTGGCAGATGGGAGAAGTCACTGGGGAGTCATTTGAGTCGACTTACACTCAGCACCAAAACCACACGTTTAATTTAAAGTCTGCGTGACATTGCATCTGATGTTCCTGGGATTCTTGGGGGTTGATGGCTGGCAAGGTAGGTTATTGCACGCTAGCCTCTGGAGATGATCAAGTCTGAGTAGGGTGACCAGACTCCTGCCTCTGTCACTAGCCTGCTGGGTGACCTTGGGCAAGTCATTTCCCCACTCTATGCCTCAGTTTACCCAACTGTAAAATGGGGCTAATGGCATAAAGTCATTTGTGATCTACCGATGACAAGTGTGATATAAGAGCTAGGGATTACTATGATGATGATGCCTATTTCTAGCTGAGTCCAGGCTCTAGCCAGTGCCACTGCTACCAACAGGCTACAAAGCCCTTATTTTTACAAAGGGGAAACTTGAGCATGCGTAAAAGGTTGTCCCTGAGCCCAGATTTCTAGCCTGTGCTAGTCTGCTCGCTCTTCCCTGAACAACTCCTTTAATTCCACCTTCGCCGTCCTCTTGGTCTCACTGCTCCACACCCGCAGGGCACCAATCTATGGCAGGACCAATGCTGGGGACAATGCTGGCTGGGAGGAGGCAAGCCTTTTGCCTCACGAACCGGAGCCGTTGGGTGACACTTACTTGCCAATGGCAAAGGCGGTCACCCCTATGGTGAGGTTCAATGGCTTGTAGGCACTGTCCAGGAGTTTGGAGTTGAAAGTTCCTTCCCAAACAATGGGGGCCAGCCAAGGCGTGAGAGTCAGCACATCCCGGCGCCTGAAGGAAGAAGAGAAGGGCGGTAAACAAAAGGAAACAGTCCCCTTTGGTCTGAGCCCAGCTGGATAATGCATGTGTGAAGTCAAGAGTTAACCCTTCAAGTTCCACTGTACATGAAATGTGCCAGTCTCCCCCATTGTGAATTTTCCCTCACAGCAGCCTGGAGGCTTCATAACTAAGGCTACGTCTTAGTCACAGGTATTTTTAGTAAAAGTCACGGACAGGTCACGGGCAGTAAATGAAAATTCACGACCCGTGACCTATCCATGATTTGTACTATTTACCTGTAACTAAAACTTGGGCCAGGGCCCCTGGTGCTGGGGGGGAGGGGGCGGTCTGGGGGCACTGCAGGTGCTATGGGGAGTGGCCTGGGACCTCTGCTGGTGCTGGGGGGGACCGGGTGGTGGCACGTGGCCCGGGACCCTGGCTGGCACTGGGCAGGGAGGGGCTTGGCGGGGCTGGTAGGCTCCCTACCCGGCTCTGTGTCCCTGCAGCTCCTAGGGGGAGGGAAGACCAGGGGGGCTCCGTGCACTGCCCCCACTGAGCTCCGGTTCCGCAGCTCCCATTGGCCGGGAACCACAGCCAATGGAAGCTGTGGGGGGGGTGCCTGCAAGCAGGGTCAGCGTGCAGAGCCCCCTGGCCCCTCCGCCTAGGTCAGGAATTGTGGGGTCATGCCGGCCACTTCCGGGGAGCCTCACCCACCCCCCAAGTAACCACCGCCCTGCACCCCAACCCTGAGCCCCCTCCCACACCTAAACTGCTGCTGCTGGCGGCCCAGGGGCTGCCTGAAGTATTCGTACAGCCCCTAAGTCAACCACACTGGCTGCTGCAAAAGCCATGGACTCCATGACTTCCGTGACAGACACGCAGCCTTATTCATCACTGTCTGAGTCTCTCCAGCGATTTCCATCACCTCAGTGCATGAGGCCGCAGAGCAGGATACATCAGGCTTTGCATTTCTTTTCCTAGGGTGAAATCCAGTCCTGTGCAGAGGGGCTAGCAAGAGGTCCATGCTCCACTTATGTCGTACTTAAGTCTGCACGGGGCCACTGAACTCCACACAGGGGGAGGCCACGCATACCCTCCTTATATTTGTTGCCGGCCTGATAGGGGTTGCTGCATATGGATTTAAAATATATGCAAAATTATTAAAATAAAAACTGCCCCGTTGCCATGGTTATGAAAAGACAATCTGTGGTGTGGCACTGTATTATCCCAGCTTGGAAATGTAGTTTTCATATGTTGGATCATAGCTAATGTTTTTATATCTGGCCCAGCATTCAGACACATAACAAAGCTATGTGAAATCCATACCCTCTTCCACCTGGGCAGCGTAAGCATCTCATGCACATGTAACAGAGGCCTGTTACTCCTGACCGCAGTAGTTCACTTACATTTTATCCTTCTTCCTATACTAAGGGCTGTTTGCAAGGGCTCTGGAGTGTTTAATGAGATATGTTTTATGATGCTTGCCTGGGCCTGGGCTGCCCGAATCTTCTCCAGACGATGCCCCACAGCTATTTGTTGCTGAGACTTAACAGAAGCCTTGTTTGGCCATGTTTTGGGACTATGCCAATATGCAGCTGTCTTCCCGACCCAGCCTAGATCCCCTAAGGCCACAGAGGGCATGTAAGCTGGGTTCAAGGAACCAGGGGAATAGCTTGGTGGCCAATGTTGTAGTGCATTGTAGCTCAGCTGCGACAGATTCAGTCTGATTGGACACAATGTTTGAGGAGCCTTGACTGTGACTTCCTTGTACGTTATGGGAGTCTAATGATAGCGAGACAAAATAAATTCAGGAACTGATGGGGGAGAAAGAATAGAATTCGGTTTTGTATATAGAAAACACATTCATTTAACCAAGATCTTCTCTTTCCAGAGCAGTTACCTGAAGTCTTAGTTTTGGACACCCTGGGAGTAAGTTTATCCCTTGTAGCAGATTTTCTTTTGTTACAAAGGGCTTCACTGGATCTCTCTGGGTGACTCATTCTCCATGGTATTTATACACCCAGGGTAGCATGTGTAACCACTAATTAGCTCCCCTCCCCCCCGGAAACATTTCACACCAAAAGCTGCTATAAAAATACAACACAATGGGCCAGATTCTCCTCTCACTTACACCAATATAACTCCATTGACTTCACTGCAGTTACTGTCAATTTACACCAGCGTGAGTGAGAGGAGAATTAGGTCCAATGTGTCCTAGCAAAACAGCAATTGGGATGCAAACATGGATGGATACACACACACACAGTGTTAAAATGGTGTCTAATGAAGGGAACTTGTTAGGGGCGTCAGACACACTGCTCCCGTTGGGCCCACTCCTGCAAAGGGGAAGCGAGGGGGAGATTAGTGACTGCACTTTTCAATCTGGTAAGTCATCACTATGGAAATGCATTGCAAGGATCCTTCCAAATCCAAATGATGTACCCAAAGGGAATTTAAACTTCCTCTCTTGGGGTTTTATACTGTTGCCCACCAACGTAGCATCTGAGCACCTAACTAGTCATTCCTCATTGGCTACTGGGGGAGGATTAAGAGAGAATGGGGCCAAAGACACCAAACACCAAACTACTTGGAAGATAATGCATCAGCCTGGGGATGAGACACAGCCATCCATTCGTTGTCATGAGGCTGTATTCTGTTACCGTTACTCATGTTGAGTAGTATCTTGCTCCACAAGTAGTCTCATTAACTTCAATTAGCCTACTCATAGAGTAAGGTGCTGTTCAGTGCGATTAAGGGTATTACAACCTGACCCATCATCTTAAAGGGTCCGATCCCAAGAGACCCCGAGCACCCCAAATTGAAGTCAGTGGTGCTACTCGCATCAGTTGTTGGGGTGGAGGGGTTGCAGAATCAGGCTGTCCTGGGAGGAAACTTACTTCTGATCCAGTGATCTGGGCTGAGGATAAAATAGCCTGCAAAGGAGAACAAAAACCCACTGAATAACGGAGGACTAGGCCTGGAGGAGAGGAAAAGCATTTCAAAGGGGAGACATTACAAAGATTGGTGCTTACTCGGTGAAAAGCTGGGCGGGCTTCTCTTCTGCATATTGTAGTTGCATGGAGCTGCGCGAGAAGAAGGAAAGAGGGAAAGGTCTGTACATTGTCCTTGACACGACGGGGCAGGTCAGTTTCAGGATCGGTCCTTGCACCAAATACTCCTCAAAGCAGAAGGCCCTGGCTGCTCCTACCCCACATGCTGCATTGCCTGGCGGTGGGCTGTGTGCATTCCCTCCCTAGGTAAAGCTTCAAGAGCAGTTAGAGAAACCACTCCTTTAAAATGGCACCTCGCTACACAACCCCATGGGGTGGGAGAGACGGGGGGCTTTCGGGGAGTCCTTTACAGCTCCCAGATTCTCTGGGGGAATCAGGAGAAGGCTAGAGCCTCAGGGCAATAAACCAATGGAATAGAGGCTAGCAAGGGATTGTCAGAGTGCACTGCACATCACTGGCTCTGTACCCACTGAGGGACCCCCACACTACTGGAGGAATTTTTACCTGGGGAGAGACGGGGTTTGTGATGTAAAGGGAGGCGAGTTGGGCCAGGGAATCCGAGCCTGACTCACATGCAGTCACACGTACACAAGCGTTCCCCCGGAAGCCCCCTTGGAACGCTAGCGGAAGTGCCACTCAGCAGGGCTAAGGCTTCCACTCCCATCTGCTGACCACAGGACATTTGTCCTCCTCTTAGCCCTGCAGCGCCAGAACAGCGACAGGAGAGCGAGTACCGGCTTCTCCTCTGCACCAACGACACTGTGTGACACCAAAGTTCCAGTTCTTCATTACTGGTGAGAACTTAAGGGGCACAAAGAATCCAGCTTCGTTTACAGATCCCAGCAGCACTGGGCAGCTACACAAAAATCAAAGCTAAATTCTAACCTGTAACGGAGGGAAGACAAAACAGAAAACTATAGATTCTGATCAGTGCTGACCCTAGCTCCTACTCAGACTGTCGAGGAGCAGCAGAGGGCCGATGTAGACAGCCCTCCACTACCCCCTACCCAACTGCAGGCTCTGTCATAGGAAGCAGGCATGGGGCATGCCCAGAGCATCCAGCAGTACAGGGATTCCAGGCCACAGACAGCCATGGGGAGGCTTAGAGACCCCAGAGCTGCTCTAACTTATGTCAGGGGCATCCTGGCCACTGCAGCTGCCCAGAACGAAGGTGCATGAGGGCAGCTTATAGCCACCTTTACCCTGCCTTCTCCCCACAGGCACTATGCTCTAGACCAGGGGTCGGCAACCTTTCAGAAGTGGGGGGCCGAGTCTTCATTTATTCACTCTGATTTAAGGTTCCGCGTGCCAGTCATACNGAGGCAGCACAGAACCTGCCCCTATATTTCTGAGAACGGACATATCACTTCCTAACCGCATCTGCCCTGGGCTAGCACAGCTTTCATTGTAATGTGGTCAGCACCTTGCATTGCTGCAGCCAGCATCAAACCTATTTAAAAAGCAGCCTGGGGTGATTTCCAGCATCACTAAGCCACAAATTCACAGCCTACTTGGATTTCATTACCTGAAGGCTTACCCAAAATGTCCTCGGTTTGATTTCCTGTCACCACCAGCTGCACTAGATTTGTTTAAAGGTAACATGGGCAGATGCTGAGCTCACACAGCAGGTTGGCGCTGTTTGTAGCCATTCAGAACTGCTTGATTTTGTACACTCTGTATCCCAAATTGCTTTACAGAGCCAAATAACATGGTTATGGAGTGTAAAAAAAATAAAAAATTACCAGAGGGAGATGAGGAACTACAGGCGAGGGAGCTGCAGAGTGATTGCACGCAGCTCTCTGTGCCTTTATTAAACTATGAACACATGACCTGTTAAAGAAAGAAGAGGGAAGGGAGCTATTCCATCAGCTGGAACAGATCCCAGTATAAAATGGCTTTCAGAGGCGTATACATCTTAATGAACAGTGAATGTTTCAAGCTGGGTATATTGAGAAGCAACCCAAAATGTCTAGATTCTTATTCTCTCTACAGAACGTTGTGTTTCCCATTTCTAAGTAATGGGATCTTCAACAAGAACAAGAGACCGTGACATGGGGTGGGGAATGATATTGTCTAACGCCACTGACTAAGGACAGAAGGCCACTATGGTCCTATGGTTACTTAGATGTAAGGCCCAGCTTCACAAAGGTATTTAGGCCCCTAACTCGCATTGAAATCAATGGAAGTAAGTGGCCTAACTACCTGTGAGGATCTGGGCCTAAGCTCTTTAGGATAGGGGCCATCTTTTTGTTGTGTTTGTACAGCACCTAGCACAATGGGGTCCTGCTCCAAGACTAGGACTCCTAAGCACTGCAGCAATATTGATAATAAATAATCATCATCCAGTTGGCAGGGAAGAGGACCAGGAACTAGATGATCTCAGTTCTAGTCCCAGCTCTGCCAAGACTCACTGTGTGATTTTAGGCAAATCATCATTTCAGCCCTGTCTCAGACTGGATACTTACAAGATTTCTGGGCAAGGAAGGTAGTATGGAAGGTAGTGGACTGGCCCATTCCAGACTGTCATCCTGCAAGTAACAGGAGAAATCATTAAGAGATAGGAAGACATTTTCCAGCACTTGACAGGATTTTCAAAGGTTTTCTCAGAATCCTGCACAGAGACTGAGAAGGCCGGCTAGGTTATCTAGCCAATTCACCAGCTAATGCAGAGGACAGGGATATACCCCTCTGTGAATATTTTTGGACTATAATTTACTGCTGTTCATATAAAAGCAGCAAAGAATCCTGTGGCACCTTATAGACTAACAGACGTTTTGCAGCATGAGCTTTCGTGGGTGATGCTGTTCATATGTGAAAGGGCATCATGAATGGCTGATGTCCAGTAGGATCCAGCTTTAAAATAAGGGATAAGTATTATTATTATTTACATCAAAGTGTTTTACAGACTGCAAACCATTTAAATATATAGGGCTCCCTTCACCACTGGTGACATACAGCCCCCTCCGGAATGGTGCATAACAGCCATTATAACAGGGCCAGAAATACATGCAAAGTATAAATAGTAATAATCAAATACCTAGTCTCCCTCCCAGTGATTTGTGATGCATCACTAGCAGTGTTTGCCTGTGAGCATTCCTAGAGTATGAGTCAGTGGGTAAGTAAAGCCAGCCGTAGATACTCACCAGACAAATATGGGAACGAGGATCAGGCAGAGTATGAGAACAGATTTCACCACTTTCCAGCAAGTCATTTCTCCTAAAGTGGAGCAAAAAAGACAAATTTCCATTCCCAGCAGCTCTCAATTGGCCATGGACAAAAGATCAGGCACTGGTCTTCAAACCGGGTATAAAGATCCCACAGCAAGGGACATGCAGGGAAGCATGAAATGCTGTACAGCTCATTTTATCTCACAGTTCTAATTCATCCTCTCTGAGGCCAGGAATCCAGCAGGGATGGACTGCAACAGACTGAGAGTCCAGCTAATCTCTGCAGCAGTCTTCCCAAGCTGCATCAGAGAAACCTCACTATGACCACAATGCCCTGGCTAGTTATACTGTAATAGACTATTGTGGCCACATCCACCCTAATTGAATTGGCCTCGTTAGCACAGACTCCCCACTTGGTAAGGCAACTCCCATCTTTTCATGTGCTGTATATTTATATATAAGGTCCCCTAAAGTGCCACAAGGACTCCTCCTTGTCTTTCCTGATCACAGTGGCTCATTTGCTTATGTCCTAAAGCCTGAGGGTTGATAGCGCTCCTAATTTGATCCTAACCTGCATGAAGCCACTTGTTCAAATAAAGCTCTAATCTCTTTTTGAGGCTTAGTAAGCAGCTGGACTCAGTGATATCAGAGGGTAGGTACAGCTAATGTAGTCATCACTGTAGAATGTAGACACCAACTTCCACAGGCCAATAATTGCCCCTGGTAGGAAGATCCCAGCACATGTGCATATGAGATGAAGGCAAATTGGGGTCTGCCATAGTCAAGGTAACACCCTGTAATATGGAACAGATGAGAGCTGTAATACACACTAGGTAATAATGGATCTCTAATGTCTCTGTAGCCCTGGCACAACCCCGAGTCACTCCTTAATCAGCTGGAAGGTCTGATATGGGCAACACAGGGTACTTCCCTCCTGGCTTGGCAGCCCAGCACGCTGCTGTCAGCTCCCAGCACCTGCTGGTGCAGAGAACCAGCGGCTGCTCCAGACAATCAACCTTTTAAATCACCCGGGCCCCTGGGCAATTGCCCCCTTTGCCCTCTCCCCCCGCACCCCCCACCGGCAGGCCTGTAGACAGGACTTCAGTGTGCTGCCCCCCTCTACTAAACAGTGTGCACCCTGTGAGCATTGGCAGTTCCTTAACATGGGTGCCAGGTTTATACAATTGTGTGCGAGGCCCAGAGATCAGGGGACACAGACCCCAGCAGGAATGTAAAGGGCGGAGCCCCCTCAAGTCTGGCTCACACAAACTGGATTGAACTGTGGTGCTAAACCTGGCTACGGTCCTGGCCTGGTGGGTGGATAAGCGACCGCTGCTCCCACCCGGGATCTGGTAGAAATGTGGATGGGACCGAAGTGATTCCTTTAAAACAGCACCAAAATTTCAAAGAGGATGCCTCATGCAGACAGACGTGAACCCTGCAGCTCCCTGTCCCCACCCCCAGTCGGTTCTCTTTCAGGGTGACAGAGCGGCAACTATAGCAGCAAACTCCTCCTTAAACAGGCTTCTCTGGAAGGACCCCGCCACTGGGGCCCCAAAGGATCCAGCAGCCCTACCCAGGCCCGCATTACAGATCTGCCCCCAAGAGCACCATGTGCTGGGACTCGCAGCGTTCAGCTCCATCTGCCGCACCTTCCCCAGGTGGGCTCTGGTAACCCCATCCCAAGACATCCCTCTGGGTGTCAATCCAAACACCCTACAGTGTAGGTTAGGGTTGCCAACTTTCTAATGGCACAAAACCAAACACCCCTGCCCCGCCCCCTGTCCTGAGGCCCCACCCCTTCTCTGAGGCCCCATCATCACTCGCTCTCCCCCACTCTCACTCACTTTCACTGGGCAGGGGCAGGGGGTTTGGGATGCGGGGTCCCAGCGGTGCTTACTGCGGCTCCCAGGAAGCAGCCGCCAGGTCCCTGCAGCCCCTAGGCACATGGGCGGCCAGGGAGGCTCCGCGTGCTGCCCTCCTGCCCACAGGCGCTGCCCCCACAGCTCCCATTGGTCACGGTTCCTGGCCACCGGGAGCTGCGGAGCCGGCACTCAGGACGGGGCAGCGTGTGGAGCCTCCCTGGCCGCCCATGTGCCTCGGGGCTGCGGGGACCTGGTGGCCCCTTCCAGGAGCCGGATGGAGCTAGGACAGGCAGGGAGCCTGCCTTAGCCCCGCTGCATCGCTGACCAGACTTTTAACGGCCCGGTCAGTGGTGCCAACCGGACCCGCCGGGGTCCCCTTTCGACCGGGCGTTCCGGTCAAAAACCGGACGTCTGGCAACACTAGTGCAGGTGGAGCTGCACCAAGTCACAGGGTGGGGAGTCCCCATCACGCAGCTGGGAGAAGCGGGGGATGCAAGACATGGGGGAACAATGGGGGGATAATACAGGGGGACTAGAGTCTGGACATGTGGTAGGGATGGGGACCAGGACCGGGGAGAGACCAGGACACAGAGGACAGATAGGGTGGGGTTCAGGATGTAGTGAGGGGCAAATGGGGTAGGGAGAGACTAGGACATGGAGGCTAGGAAAACGGGGCAGAGAGCAGATCATGGGGCAGATGGGGTGGGGGACTAGGACACGGGGCGTAGATGGGGCAGGACACTAGAGAAGGCAGCCGATGGCATGGGAGGGTCAGGAGGGACCATCTCAAAGTGCTTGAATGAACTGTTAATGTGCATCAGCAGGGTGCACACAGACAACTAGTGCCGGGTGGGTCACATCCCAACTTGCTGATGAATCTGCGGCCCCAGACAGCTGCCTGGCTTGCCTATGCCCAGAGCGGCCTCTGCTGGGGACTGACCATGGGGCTGCCCCTTAGCTGTAAACAGTGCTTGGATATCACCTGCCCACGCAGCACTGGAGAATGTACAACGGGGATCCATCCTGCGCGGGCCCAGGGGAGAGTGGGCAATGCACTAGATGGACTCCTCAGTATCTGCCCATTTCTAATTTCACTCCTACGAGGTGGGGAGCGGAAAGCAGTTGAAGTTTCTTTATTATCACACACACATTTCTATGGTGCCCATCTCCATAGTATCTTGACAGGAGGAGTTAGCGCTTGCCAAGAAATGGCACCAATTCCCAATAAGGAAAAATCAGGGCATCCTGACATTTAAAATCCTAATAGATTCACGTTTGGCAATTCCGGACTCTTACCTGAGTGTTCTGCAGATCCCCACGTAGGAACTAAACCAGATTTTCTATCAGTCCTTCCCTTCTGGCTGTTCTCTTGTGCTCAGACCTGCCTCTCCTGATTACACTGGTAACAGAGCACGGAGTGCTGCTGCATTGCAGCCGCGGTTGTTTCCAGGGACTGCATTGCAGCCAAGGTGTCTAGAGGGGGAATAACAACTACCCGCCAAGGGTAAACACTCAGCCCAGGATTAGTCTTGGCATAAGACGTCTCATCTCCAGAGCAACAATTTTCAGCATGTTCCGTGTTTTAACGTCGTGCTGGGAAACGATGATGGCCCAACAGCCCTGGAGAATGACGCACTATATTTATCCAGGGCCTACCTAGTGCAAAGATTTTTTCTGTAGTCCCATTAAGCTATTGTACGAGGGAGGGTGGCAAAGACAAGCAGCAGGCAGCCACAGAGCATAGGCAAAGGTCCTGGGTACAAAGCTTGAACACATGTTTTTTTAAATGGTTATAGTGCTAGGTTTTTGGCTGGTTCTTATGTAGCCAGGCAGGGGAGTAGGGGAGCATGGCTGGGTAAGACCTGCTTGGATTGTAGCTCCAGGTTTGCTGGTAGGGAGCTCGGGGGGAGGGGGAGGAAGCAAGGACCGTGTGCCCTGCCTCCCTCCCTCCAAAAATAGGCAGCTGTGCATACAGGGGCAAAACAATACCTCCCCAGGCCCATTCACAGAGCTGGCTGGAGCTGGGGACTGGAGAAGTTGTAGCAGGCGGTTTACCTCCCGGCCCCAGTGCAAGAGGCGAGCACCAGGGGATTTGTGCCTAACTGGGGTGTCTCTGAAGCTATTTCTGGGGCAGTGCAGTTTGCAGGCCAGCCCATAACGATAACAGCAGGGCCCAATCCTCCAAACACTACAGAGCATAATGCTCAGCATTGCCAGGAGCCCAGTGCAGTGTTGCCAACTCGTGCGATTTTATGACGAGTCTTGTGTTTTTCTGCAAACTTCAGCTCCTGGAGTCCTGTGATGAGGTGAGAATCTCAGCTTGCATGTTTTAAAAAGAGTCAGTTGTCTCTCTTGATTGCAAAGAAAGCTTGAAAACATGACCCCCCCTAAGGGCTCCAATACTAGAAGGCAAATCAAAAGCCCCCATAAGATTTATTTTTGAGCCAATTTCATGATTTTGGGGGGGGTCTAACTCATGATTTTTGAACCTTCATGGTTGGCAACATTGCGAGGAAATATTCCTGCAGTAAGGTACTACTCAGTGAATGTGGGCAGGAGGGGCCCAGTCAGGCTCTTAGATAGTACAACCAAAAGGCACTGAATCAGAGAACTGGAAGGGACCTCGAGAGGTCATCTAGTCCAGTCCCCTGCACTCAAGACAGGACTAAGTATTATCTAGACCATCCCTGACAGGTGTTTGTCCAACCTGCTCTTAAAAATCCTTAATGATGGAGATTCCACAGCCTCCCTTGGCAATTTATTCCAGTGCTTGACCACTCTGACAGTTAGGAAGTTTTTCCTAATGTCCAACCTAAACCTCCCTTGCTGCAATTTAAACCCATTGCTTCTTGTCCTATCCTCAGAGGTTAAGGAGAACAGTTTTCTCCCTCTTCCTTGTAACAACCTTTTATGTACTTGAAAACTGTTATGTGCCCTCTCAGTCTTCTCTTCTCCAGACTAAACAAATCCAATTTTTTCAATCTTCCCTCATAGGTCATGTTTTCTAGACCTTTAATCATTTTTGCTGCTCTTCTCTAGACTTGCTCCAATTTGTCCACATCTTTTCTGAAATGTGGCGCTCAGAACTGGACACAATACTCCAGCTGAGGCCGTATCAGTGCGGAGTAGAGCGGAAGAATTACTTCTCGTGTCTTGCTTACAACACTCCTGCTAATACATCCCAGAATGATATTCGTTTTTTTGCAACAGAGTTACACTGTTGACTCATATTTAGCTTCTGATCCACTCTCACCCCCAGATCCCTTTCCGCAGTACTCCTTCCTAGGCAGTCATTTCCCATTTTGTATGTCGGCAACTGATTACTTAGGAAGCAACAGAGTATTTGCGTTTGTCCTTATTGAATTTCTTCCTATTTACTTCAGACCATTTCTCCAGTTTGTCCAGATCAGTTTGAATTTTAATCCTATCCTCCAAAGCACTTGCAACCCCTCCCAGCTTGGTATCGTCCGCAAAATTTATAAGTGTACTCTCTATGCCATTATCTAAATCATGGATGAAGATATTGAACAGAACCAGACCAAGAACCGATCCTTGCGGAACCCCACTCGTTATGCCCTTCCAGCATGACTGTTGTCAAGGCTATTTCCCCACTCTGGCACTTCGAGTGCAAAAGGTGGGGGCCCGCAAGGATTCTAAAAATTAATACTGGCCACTCCAGGCTTGTATTAAACTCCCAAGGTTACAGCTTTTTCACCCAAGTGAAAAACTGCCTCTTGCAAATCCTGGAAAAACTCACTTGGGAAGTTTTCCCTGAGGCCTCTCGGCTTTCCCCCCCTCCCTCGGGAAAGCCAAGAAAGAAAACAAACAAAAGGGAAACCCAGCTGTTGCCACCAGCTAACTGAAAAACATATGCACAGACCTTTTAAGACACAAAACCAATCAGGTTCTTAAAAAAGGTAAATTTTATTAAAAAATAGAAGAACGGAAACACATCTGGAAAATCAGGCTATTGCTAGATTTTACAGAGCAACTGAAAAGGGGTTAAACACCAGGCATGGCTCCCTAGGGTCCAGCTTAATGTTACAAAAGAAAACAAAAATACCTGAGCTTAGCACAGAGGAAGTCCACAAGCCAAAATAAAGAAATAAACCTGATCACATCTATCTAAACATTCCCTGTCCCAATGAATCCTTCTAGGTAAGGAAGATGATTTTTCATACCTGATCCAAACTTTACACAGCATTCCTGCTGCCCCGTCTCTTCAGCCAAGAGAGACAAAGGGAAAGCTTTTTTCCCATTTTAAAAAGCTCTAGCCTTCCCATTAGCTCTTTTGGTCAGGTGTCCACTCCCTTTCCTTTACCCGGGGGACTTTTTTTTAACCCTTTACAGGTAAAGCAAGCAAAGAACAGACACCAAGAGGGACTTTACAGCTAACTGGCTGGCTGGGTGTCCATAAAAGGGAGCTACCCCCTACTTCATTTATCACAACTGTGAACCACTGATAACTACTCTCTGGGAACGATTTTCCAACCAGTTATGCACCCACCTTATAATAGCTCCAGCTAGGTTGTATTTCCCTAGTTTGTTTATGAGAAGGTCATGCGAGACAGTATCAAAAGCCTTACTAAAGTCAAGATATACCACATCTACCACTTCCCCCCATCCACAAGGCTTGTTACCCTGTCAAAGAAAGCTATCAGGTTGGTTTGACATGATTTGTTCTTGACAAATCCATGCTGACTGTTACTTATAACCTCATTATCTTCTAGGTATTTGCAAATTGATTGCTTAATTATTTGCTCCATTATCTTCCGGGGGACAGAAGTTAATCTGACTGGTCTGTAATTCCCTGGGTTGTCCTTATTTCCCTTTTTATAGATTGGTAGTATATTTGCCCTTTTCCAGTCTTCTGGAATGTCTCCCGTCTTCCATGACTTTTCAAAGATAATTGCTAATGGCTCAGATAGCTCCTCAGTCAGCTCCTTGAGTATTCTAGAATGCATTTCATCAGGCCCTGGTGATTTGAAGACATCTAACTTGTCTAAGGGTATGTCTACACTACCCGCTGGTTCGACCCCCGAGCACTCTCCCGTCGACTCCTGTACTCCAGCAGCAGTTGACTCACTGCGGTGAAGACACCACTAAGTACTAAGTACGTCGACTTCAGCTAAGTTGCATAACTTAGATCGATCCCCTAACCCCCCCCCCCCCAGTGTAGACCAGGCCTAAGTAATTTTTGACTTGACTGAAACAACCATGTTTCATACTAACAGAGATGACTTGCATTTATTGGAGTGACTCTGATGAAAACGCCCTTCCGACGCTCTGAGTGCTGTGTATAATCATCATACCACATAGCACTGGATGGACCAGAGAGGCCTTCCTACCCATGCACTCCAAAGCCTTATGATGAGCTCTAAGGGCACATGGTGCTTTCCGTTAGACAAAGTCTGCTAACCAAATAAGTGACCTTCCCCACAAATAAGGTCACCCTACAGTTAAGGCACAAGTGGCTATGAGACAGAACAATACAGCACAGGCCAACCAGCCTGTGGTTTGATCACGTGAGCTTGGATGGGTCACAGAACCTGCGGGGTTCCAGGAGCTTGTAGCAGGCAGGAAGTAGTGGGCTGCTCAGCAGCAGTTAGCCAGGCGGCATGGAAGAAGGGACGAGAGAGAGAGAGAAGGAGGGCAGCGCACAGTCAGGAGGTGCTTTGAAGGTTAGCAGTCTGGACTCTTTGCGGAGAAAAAGGGAAGGCCACAACAGAGGCCATGTGGTCAGAGCAGCAGAACAGGAAGACACTGCAAGGCTGGTTTGGAGCCCAATCCTCAGCACCTTCAACTCCCAGTGACATTGATGGCGAAAGGATTAGGAGGCGGCCTTTCAAACGCATGTGTCCATGTGGTGTTTTCACAGGACCGTTGCTAGAATCCCACTACTATTAGATTTATGCTGTGCAACAGGGCATTCTTACAGCTCACTGCTGCCTAAACTAAACTCCTGACCCCTGTGAAATCAGTGGCAACGGTCCCATTAACTTCACTGGGGGCCGGGACATCACTCCTGCAGTCTACAGCCCCGCACAGTCTCCCCACAACTCAGTCACCAGGAATTACTCAGCTCACACCTTCCTCTTTCCATGCAAGGTGTGTGCACCACAGGCCATATGACCTCCACACACAATGCCCTGCCAAGGCACCTCCACCCATACAGCCTTGGCCTCTCTGCTGTGGGGAGGGCAATGGGAGGAAGTTCACAGTGATTGTGGTGGTAGCTTTTCTGAGGTGTCCACTGGCCCACTGGGAATTAGACTGACACCCCACCAAACTCAAAAGCCAACCTATAAGCTTTATACAGAGTAAAATGGATTTATTTGGGGGTTGGATCCCATTGGGAACTGGGTGTCTGGGTGCTGGACACAGGTAACTGGCTGAGCTGTTTTGAGTTAAGTCTGCAGCTTTGGGGGTGTGGACCAGACCCTGGGTCTGTGTTGCAGCAGGCTAGCGTGTCTGTCTCAACAAGGCAGGGTTCTGGAGTCCCAAGCTGGCAGGGAAAATGGGCTCAGAGGTAATCTTAGCATGTCAGGTGACAGTCCCAAGACGGTCTCTGTGACCGAACCCGTCACATCCACCTGCCCGCTGGGAATTAGACTGACACCCCACCTAACTCAAAAGCCAAACTGGGCAGAGTTTGAATCAGTAAGTTGAAGACAGAAGGCTCCATATCGCCCTCCCATTCCGCTCTGTCATCCACTCCCTCACAGCCTGTGTTTAATTCATTGCAAATAAAGCCCGGGCAGCATCTGCTCAACTGATTCAATGGCAATTTTATTTGGAGAATTTAACTTAGAAAGTGTAAGGCAGGCTGTCAGACATAGATATTTCTACTGTGCCCCTCACCAGAGCATCTAGAGGGGACAATTACCGTAAGTCTCACTAGCTGAATTAATGTACTGTGAAAAATGCATGTAGTTGTGTGTGCTGTGAATATTTTAGCTCAGATTTAACTAATTTTTTTAGTAAACACCACACACCTCTAAAATATCTCTTTATGAAATAAATCCCTACACTTTCCCTTGAAAGAGTACATACATAGTAACACAATCAGTTCATTGGGCCAGGTTCCCAGCTCAGTTTTACTCTGAATCTGGAGTAACTTCATTCAGTGGAGTTCCTTCTGATTTACATTGGAATAAGCAGAGTTCAGAAACTGGTCCATTGTGTGTGAAACATTCAACATCCTCGTCATATACCCGTTCATACCGTTAGGGCCAAAGGGCAGCAAAACTCAATGCCAAAGAAAGTGAAACCAATCCCGGGGAAGATGTAATTAATGCACTATTCCACGCCAGCCTCCAAAATGACAGAAAGATAGCTAACAACTCTTTCATACTTACTCAGGTTCCACAAAGGCTTTGCTTCAAGTGGATACTGCTGTGCTTTACTTTACTTCTGGTAAACTAACTTGTATGCACGTCCGGACCAAAATGATACATCTGCCCCACCCCTTCCCCTCTAAAAAAATGTTCTGGTCTCAGATAAATACCAGTTTTTGATGACTTCCCATGAAAGATTTTCTTTGCAGAACAAGTCCTTCGGGTTTCTGAAAGCTGAGATTAAATAAGGTTCAAGTTACAACATCGTCTGACAAACGGTCAGACTCGGATATCATGAGGCTATTTTCACTTCTGCTGCAGGGAAGTTTGCTCACTGTACTCCCTCCTTAAAATATATTCCCATCATCTATTGGATCCCGCAAATCATGCCCTGGCACGAGCACGTCCAATCTTCCCAGTTATAAGAGCTAATTTTATGGTCTCAGATCCAGTATCTGGCTTCAGACAGACTATTCAGTGCTTCTCACCACGATCAGTAACAAACTGAGTTAACCTTGTTCTGGCACGGACAGCATGATCACAACACAGCTATCATTTCCTGTGCAGCACATTCGTCAAGGCTTTTACCGAGCACAAGATTTCCTTCCATTGTTGTGTTTTCATAGCACCTAAGGTTTCCAGAGTGCTCTATATCAGGGGTTCTCAACCTTTTTCTCTCTGAGCCCCCCCTCAACATGCTATAAAAACTCCAGAGCCCAGCAGGGGTCGGGGTGGGGGACTTGGGGCAGGGCCTTGGGCATACACATAGTTTGACTGCTATTTGGGGCGGGGCAGGAGCCAGCGAGGCTCGAGCCACTGCTGCCTGGTGGGGTCCAGGGAGGGAGTGCCACCTCCACCCCCTCACTCACCTCAGCAGGCCGCCCAGCCTGTCGGGGAGGAGGGCAGGGGAGGGGGGCGCAACCAAAAATTATAACTCAAAGGTGGGGGCTTAGCTCAAAAAAATTGAAAACAGCTCAGGGTGCAGGGATGGGGTCACTAGGGGCTGTGTGGGGGCAGGGGGTAGTGAGTTGCTAGGGGCTGTGTGCAGGCAGGGGTGTCACTCAGGGTGTAGGGACAGGGGTATTAGGGGCTGTGTGCAGGCAGGGGTGTCACTCAGGGTGTAGGGAGAGGGGTATTAGGGGCTGTGTGTGGGCAGGGGGTAGCTCAGGGTGCCAGGAGGGGGTACTAGGGGCTGTGTGCAGGCAGGGGGGTAGCTCAGGGTGTAGGGAGAGGGGTATTAGGGGCTGTGTGTGGGCAGGGCATAGCTAAGAGTGCAGAAGGGGGGGAGCTGGCGCTGTGTGCAGGCAGCGGGGTAGCTCAGGGTGTAGGGAGAGAGGTATTAGGGGCTGAGTGTGGGCAGGGGGGTAGCTCAGGGTGTAGGGAGAGGGGTATTAGGGGCTGTGTGTGGGCAGGGGATAGCTCAGAGTGCAGGAAGGGGGTAGCTGGCGCTGTGTGCAGGCAGCGGGGTAGCTCAGGGTGTAGGGAGAGAGGTATTAGGGGCTGTGTGCAGAAAGGGAATAGCTCAGGGTGTAGGGAGAGAGGTATTAGGGGCTGAGTGTGGGCAGGGGGGTAGGTCAGGGTGTAGGGAGAGGGGTATTAGGGGCTGTGTGCAGAAAGGGAATAGCTCAGGGTGTAGGGAGAGGGGTATTAGGGGCTGTGTGTGGGCAGGGGGGTAGCTCAGGGTGCAGGAAGGGGTAGCTGGCGCTGTGTGCAGGCAGCGGGGTAGCTCAGGACACAGGGAGGGGGTATTAGGGGCTGAGTGTGGGCAGGGGGGTAACTCAGGGTGTAGGGAGAGGGGTATTAGGGGCTGAGTGTGGGCAGGGGGGTAGCTCAGGGTGTAGGGAGAGGGGTATTGGGGGCTGTGTGCAGAAAGGGAATAGCTCAGGGTGTAGGGAGAGAGGTATTAGGGGCTGTGTGCAGAAAGGGAATAGCTCAGGGTGTAGGGAGAGGGGTATTAGGGGCTGTGTGCAGAAAGGGAATAGCTCAGGGTGTAGGGAGAGAGGTATTGGGGCTGTGCACTGGGAGGACTCCCCAGCGGTCCCTGTTCCCGGAGGGATCTGCCAGGCACAGAGCCGGGTCTCCCCAAACAGGGGGCTCTTACCAGCTGCCTCTGTGGGAGCAAAGGGGGCTGGGAGCTGAGGAGCAGCGTCAACCCGGGGCACCAGCAGGAGAGGAAGGAACACTGCCGCTTCCTGCTCCATGGCACCATCCAGAGCAGCAGCTGCCCCGCACTGCCCGGCTCCGGCTTCCCAACTCTGACCTGGCTGGGGGCGGGGAGAGGAGTGTGGGAGGGTGGAGCTGCCCCCAGGACTGCCATGATCTTGCGCTGCGGGGGGGGGGGGGGGGGGGGNGAAGAGGAATCAGGAAGACAGCTCTTGAATCTCACAGCTGTCCAGATTTACCAAAAATAGGGACTATTATTGTGCTGGTTTTTTTTTAAACTCACATTTGTTTGATGTTAAATACCACCCCCCTCTTCTCTCCTCCAAATGGCAGAATGACCCAAAGGAGGTGGGACTGGTTAGCCAAGAGGAAATCCATTGTTGGGATACAGAACAACGATCCACCCCAAAGACAGCCAGAAGGAACTGTATCAGAGGGGTAGCCGTGTTAGTCTGGATCTGTAAAAAACGACAGAGTCCTGTGGCACCTTATAGACCAGTGGTCCCCAACCTTTTTCGTCTGGCGGGCGCCAAAAAAAACCCCCAAAACCCCGAGCGCTGCCGGCGGGTGCCAAAAAAAAAAAATGACAACTGCTACGCGGGCGCACTTAGACCCCCTGGTGGGCGCAATGGCGCCCGCGGGCACCGCGTTGGGGACCCCTGTAATAGACTAACAGACGTATTGGAGCATAAGCTTTCGTGGGTGAATACCCACTTCGTCAAAAGGAACAGTCACCCTGACATGCCAGCTCAGGTCAGAGCAATAGGCCAATTCACGTGTGTGTGAATATCAAAGAAATGTTAAGTGAACTAATTCACTCGAGTGTTAATTTCGTTCAAAGGAAATCTGAATGATATTGACTTCACTTATCTGTAACCTGTTGAATGCTATTGCATGACATTATGTATATCTATACTTAATTAACCCTAGATCAAAAGTGTGTGGTAGATGAAAATTTACTTAATGTGTAAACTTCATGAAACTAATGGAATGTTCCTTTTAATGGCAGGCCTTTGCAGGATATATATACTTGTAACTAACTAACTAAACATTAAATGCAGATGAAGCCTTGGGGGGATGCAAATGAAGAAGAGGCTAGCTTCAAAGCAAACGGTCATTGGTGTAATGATTGGAGGTCAAAGATTCAAGATGCATTCATCACTCACATCAGCAAAGGAAACCCTCATGGGGAAAAGCATGGACAGCTTGCTTTGTGTGTGAAAAAACTACACCTCTACCCCGATATAACGTGACTTGATATAACACAAATTCGGATATAACGTGGTAAAGCAGTGCTCCGGGAGGCGGGGGGGAGGAGGGGGTGCACACTCTGGTGGATCAAAGCAAGTTCGATATAACGCGGTTTCACCTATAACACAGTAAGATTTTTTGGCTCCCGAGGACAGCGTTATATCGAGGTAGAGGGGTATAAATAAGGATTCAGGGAATGATCTTGTGTCTCTGAACTATTTGGATACTCACACAGAAGCATTCCAGATGCAAGGCAGAGATCCCCAATGTTATTTTGGGTAACCCTGAGAGACTGAAGGAAAACTAGCAGATTACTACATCTCTATTACCATTTTGGATTTACAAACTTACACTCACCTGGTAATATATTTTACCTGCTTTAACCTCTCAATAATTCTCATTTTCTTTTCTTAGCTAATAAGCATTTAGTTAATTTACTAGAGAAATTGGCTGCCTGCGTTCTCTTTGGTGTGAGATCGAGAGCATCCATTGACCTGGGCTAAGTGACTGACCCTTTGGGATTGGGAGTAAACCTAATGTAATGTGGTTTTTGGTTTATATAACCTTTTATCATCAAGTCCACTTTGTCTGGGTAGTAAGATAGACTGGAGAGCCTAACAGTTTGTGACTCCATTGTAAGACTAAAATAGTGATCCGGGAGTGCACATCTGTTCCTGGCTTGGTGAAATCTAATTACAGAATTTACCACCAGTTTGGGGTATCTGCCCTATTTTCTGACAGTCTGACCTGAGACCGGCACTTGCAGTTGTGAGCCGCTCCAGACAGCGTGACAGGAGCCATGCAGGGTGCCTCTTAATTAGAAGTCTGCCATCTAACTGTGCCTGGCCAGCCCCTGGGATGTCATTAACGCAGCACAGTCCAATCTTAGCAAGGATGAAATGTTTGAAAAACACCTTCCAAGGAACACCTGAGCCTCCAGCAAATGAACATTTCTTGACCTGGCTGCTTTTCGTCTGAGCCTAGAGGAGCAAATAGAAATGAAAAATGTATCTTAATGGAGGACTTTACCTGCCCCTACACAAACAGATCCTAATAAAGTGTGAAATTCACCCCTGTGCAAAGGGCCAACATGAGGCTAATGCAGCACTTAGGACTCCCTTGAGCCAGTTTTAGACAGTGTCTAGTCCTTGTGCTGGGCCTCGGCACTGGGGTGAATTTCAACCCCAGTGAAACCCTAATTCTTCCTATTGGAAAATTGCCCCAAAGGAATCAACTTACTGTACATGATCCTTCGCAAGGAATACCAGCAAAAAGAACGACCTCCAAAGCAACCCAGAACTGGTATTTAAGGATTGTTGGGCCACTAAAAAATAGCTACTAAGGACCAGATGCCAAAGTTAGATATTCTGAAACCCGCTGCGGTATGTCTACACTGCAGATGGGGACGAGATTCCCAGCCCAGGCAGACAGACACATGCTAGCTCAGCTTGAGCTAGCCGGCTAAAAATAGCTGTGTGGACATTGGGGCTGGGCAGAGACTCGGGCTAGCCACTCGAGCTCAGACACAGAGAGTCTGGACCAGTGTCCACACTGCTATTTTTAGCATGCTAGCCTGCGCTGAGTTAGTGCAAATCTGACTACCCAGACTGGCTGCCAGCTGCAATGTAAATATACCCTTCGAAAACAGACCTGGGATTGACTGGCCATGCAAAAAGGGTCTGCAATTGAAAGCTCTCCATTAGCCTGGGAGTGCTTGAGCGAACACACACTCGATACTGCATGTGATGTGCCGAACGTCCCCTGAGGATGAGAGAATCAACAGCGTTTGCCACTGCCGGGGAGCCCATTTCATAACCACCTCAGTGCTGCTAGTGTCATATCTAACTATGGCAGCCTCCTAAGTCTTGGATCAAGTGGGGGGAAATCGTCACAGGGAATAGCTATAAAACTAAAGGAGAGAAAGTCTTGCAAAACACTGGCCAACACTTATTTACCTGCTTTATAGCAACCAGCACTAAAACTCCCCAGCATTTATAGTGAGTGTGACGCTGGCAGACCCAGTGCCAGCTCTTGCCAAGGCTTTCGGCCTCAGCCGAGCACTGACAAATTCATTGCTGGAAAACAGTCTGTTTCACTTGTGTGTTAACATGAGTAAAATGGGTACTGGACTTATAACTAAGGCTGTCATGGAGGTCAACGAGTCTGTCATGGAGGTCACGGATTCCGTGACTTTCCGTGACCTCTGCAGTGGCTGGTGCTGGCTCAGGGGCTGCCCGAGCCGGCAGCAGTTTGGGTGTGTGGGAGGGGGCTCAGGGCTAGGGGCAGGGGGTTGGAGGATTCAGGGGGGTGCTTACCTCGGGGCTGGGGGCTCCCACTGGCATGGTCCTGCAGCTCCTAGGTGGTGGAGGGGTCGGGGGGGGGGGGGGTTCCGCGCCGCACACGGTTCCCAGCCAATGGGAGCTGCGGCAGCCAGCGCTTGTGCCCCTCCGCCGCCTAGGAGCTGCAGAGAGGCGGAGCCAGGTAGGGAGCCCCTGCCAGCCCCCCAATCCTTCCCCCCCAGCACCAGCAGGGTCCTGGGCCACCTCCCCCAGCACCCACAGTGCCCCCGGACCAGCCTCTTCCCCAGAGCACCTGTGGCCCCCTGCCCAAGTTTTAGTCACAGGTTTTTTTTAGTAAAAGTCATGGACAGGTCACGGGCCGTGAATTTTTGTTTACCGCCTGTGACCTGTCCATGACTTTTACTAAAAATACCCGTGACTAAAACGTAGCCTTACTTATAACAGTATGTTTAGTGTGTAGGCTTTATGAAATGCTTGTAAATTGCTGCATGCATTAATCTTATAATTTCTTTATCACATGCTATAAGGTAATATTGAAGTTTTTGATTTGTAACTGTAAAAATGTTTGCTGTGAAACTGCAAACCCAGTCAGGAGGGATCCTCTCCTGCCCATCAAGCAGGCCTATCAAAACTAAATGGGCCATGGTGGGGTATCACAATGCAAAGACTTTGCTAATTGCTCCTTATGCCCATGAAGAGGCTACCTGCAAAAAGGCTCATCCCATCAGCTTGAACTCTGGAAGAAGGACATTAAAATAGCTGACAAGAAATTTTTTCATGTCTTTTGCTGTTTGGACTCTCACAGGGCTGAAGCTACGAAACAGAAGCAGAGATCCCCAGGGTCAACCTGGGTTAGACCGAAAGGTCATTCAGAGCTGACAGATTACTACAACTCTGTCACCTTTTGAAACCATACACTGTAACTCATTTGTGTATATATGCTTGCATGCTTTAACCTTGTAATAACTCTCTCATTTTTTTTCTTAATTAATAAACCCTTAGGTAATTTACTATAGGATTGGCTACAAGCTCCTGGAGCCTCTGACAGTCAATATCAATCTCCAGCCGCTAAAAGTCCAGTGGCACAGTGGGGCTAAGGCAGGTTCCCTGCCTGCCCTGGCCCTGCGCCGCTCCTGGAAGCAGCAAGCATGCTCCTGCTGCCTGGGGGCGGGGGAGGGGAGGCGAGAGGGGGGAAGGGGTCTCCGCACGCTGCTCCTGCCTGCAAGCACCGCCCCCACCACTCCCATTGGCCGGGAATGGGGAACTGTGGCCAATGGGAGCTGCAGGGACGGTGCCTGCAGGGAGGGGCAGCACATGGAGCCACTTGTTCCCCCCCGCCCCCCCACGGGCCGCAGGGGTGTACTCCGGGAGCAGCGTGGGGTTGGGGCAGGCAGGGAGCCTCCCTTAGCCCAGCTGCACTGCTAACCAGGAGCCACCCAAGGTAAGTGCTGCCCAGCGGGAGCACGCACCCCCGCCGCACACCAACCCCCAAGCCTCCTCCCGGAGCCAGCACCCCGTACCCTCTCCTGCACCTAGAACCCCCTCCTGCACCCCAACCCCCTGCCCCAGCCCTGACCCCCCTCCCAGAGCTTGCACCCCTCACCCCCTCCCACACTCCAAACCCCTCGGCCCCAGCCCAGAGCCTGCACCCCCTCCCACACCCCAATCCTCTGCCCCAGCCTGGTGAAAGTGAGTGAGGGTGGGGGAGAGCGAGTGACGGAGGGAAGGGGGATGGAGTGAACAGGGCGGGGCAGATCCTGGGTTGCACTTAAATTCAAAAAGTTTTCTTGTGCGTAAAAGGTTTGGAGACCACTGGTGTATAGCAACCAACTGTCACTAAGTTCACCTTGCCTGGCTGACAAAATCGACTGGAATGCCCCAAGGGACAGTCTGTGACTCCACGGTAAGACTATTATCGTACTTAGGAGTTCATACTTGTTACTGGGTTGGTGAAAGCTAATTATAGAACACACAACCTGTTTGGGGTCTCTGCCCTGCTTCTTGACAGTCTGCCCTGAGGGTGGCACTCATGGTTATGAGCCACTCCAGATGTGACAGAAAGCATGAAAGGACTCCACACAAAGGTAGCAGAATCAAGAAACAATAGTGCAAAATGTACCCTTGTCACTGAAGGCATCACTTGGTCCAACGGGGCTGCCACCAAGAGTTAATAGGGGCCTGCAGAATGTTTACTTCTGATGAAGATGCATGAGAAGGAAAGAAACCATTTTGACGCTTAGAGACCAGGCTGAGCTTGAAGCTTGAGAGGTGGCAAACTGAATGCATCTGACATAGAAATCATCAAGACAATAACCATTAAACCTCACACGGTCACTTTTACAGCACCAGAGTAAACTGATATAGCTCCAACAGAGCTATATTGATTTACACCAGCTAAGGTTCTGGCTCAAAGAGTCTCTTTTCAGAGTAGAGCTGCTGGAGTACAATAAAATAAAACAATTCATGGAGTTCCAAACAAACGAACAACTTAACAGCAACCCCCTGCCCTCACTTCAAACCCGGCTCACAAAAATCTCATGCAATTAGTATGTTAATTATGTCCTTTAGAGAATATACTAATGCCCTCGCTTGAATGATTGGAGGATTGTTTAAAAATTCTACCTAAGAGGCTTGAATTTATCTGCATGTAATAAAATATTTTTTTTAAATGGCCAAAAGATGAGCTAAAGCATGTACACTTTTGACCCGTTAAGACTAGAATCCGTAAAGTTCACTACAATAAGAGAAAGAAAGAGCTCAGAAGAAAACAATGTACGTGATTCAAGGTTTAGAAAATAAGCACTAGGGGGGAAGAACAAGGCATTTTCAGTCTGGATACAAGGACAAGGGATGGGATAAATCCAAGAGTTCTCAGGGAATTTAAGACTGAAGTGGCTGAGTTATTAACAAAAATACCCAGCGTCTCAATATAATCAGCTATTATTCCAGAGGGCAGCAATGTTAAAAAGGTGCTACAGATGATCCTAATTACAGACTAATCAGCCTTTTGGTATCAAGTACATTAGTTACAGGAATTGCCAGATTGGATCAGATCTGGGGTGCAGCTAATGCAGCATCCTGTCTCTGACACTGGCCAGTACTAAATGCCTCAGAGTAAGGTTCAAGTAATCCAATAGTGGACAATTACAAAATAACTAGTCTATAGCAGAAATTTCTTCCTAACCTCCATCTGTTAGTGGCTGTTATAAAGAGACACAAGAACAACTAATTATTCTCACGACAGAATCAGCTTTGGACATAGACCAGTCAGCAAAGACGGACTGTCCATGGACCATTTACAGACATTCACCAATTATTCTAGGAAAGTTACAGGACGATCATACTTTTTCCTCTACTAAAGTAAAGTATAAAGTTTTATTTGTAGAACAAAGACACTGATATATTATTAACAGAGATTTATATGTAACAAGAGGTTCAAGCATACAGCTGCTTTATCTTCTGAACAGATTGTTTCCACCAACCCTCCCAGCGCTGAGCCTTCATTAGCTGGGCTGTGTTTTCCTCCTTAATCTTGGCAAACTCCTCTTCCAGCTTATGCTTATATTTCTGAACAAATAACGAAAAAGAAGAAACTGGTTAAGATCAGATATACCTGCCATTTCTTTTAGTTTCTAACTCCATGCCCTGCCCTGTCAAATGATTTGTGTACTGGCCACTTATTTTCCATATTTGACAATAGAGCTATACAGGTATTTAATTATTCATTGCCTTCTTTTCTTTCCTTTATTTAATGGGTACTGAAACAAACAAAATAAATATTTAAGTTTTGCTTTTAAGTATACATTGGGTTACAATGTAAGATTCTCTATCCCACTTCAATGAGTTCATATGAGTAAAGATCTACCTGTTCTAGAAGGGGGAAGGGCTCAGTCTCAAATCTGCTTTTGTCCTAGAACTTGCTAAGGCAGAGAGACGAGCTAAACTGTGCGATGAAGCTGCTCTGAGGTACATCACCTAGACAGTTGTGAACCTTCTACCATCATTAAAACCTCCAGACCAAACAAATGAGTTCTTGTTTCTTCTAAAAATGAAAACTGTTTTCTTGAACCTACACTTCATTGTTTCATTTTGCCTTACCAAACTATATTTTATTGTGCAGTATGTATGTACCATATGATATATACATTGATGAATATTACTCACATACATCTATGCATACACCATGCCTACCTCACAGGAGTGTTTTGAGGCAAGTGCTTCATTATCATTACTACATACAGGTTTGTCGCATCTTAGGCGCATTTAACATGTGCAATTTCAGCTTTACGCGGTCGGCCAAAACAAGAAAAAAAACAAAAAAACAAGAGAAAAATAACAATTTAAATACTGTTTCTGTAGTGCGGGCAATTCTGCCCGCCATTACACTCAATGTAATTTTGACTATACGCGGTTTTTGCTTTAGGCGCTGACCGCGGAATGTAACCCCAGCGTAAGATGAGACAGACCTGTATATAAAACGGACACGGTTTTATGGTCTTGCTACCTCTGCCGTAATATATATATTTTGTACTCTCCATACAAAATGATTGTTGAAATAAAGTCACTTCCAGAACTGGCCCAGCAACGTTGATCTTTTATTCCCATGAGGACTTAACAAAGCACCTTTCCCCAGCTGCTGATTTTGCTGTCCTTTGAGCTATTTGCAATGTGAGTTGGAGGACTTTGAAGTAGTCTGGAATAGAATCTGTTCATTTTTCCTACTGGCCAAAGTGACGAGAGGATGACCCTACTAGTGGCGGAAAGAGAAATCTGAGATGACTCAGGATTTACGATGGAAATGGGAATGGATCGTACCACCCATTCCACTCCAAGGGAGAATTAGCCTTGTGATCCAAGACTGAAATTGCAGACTTTGGGAAGAGAAATGAGTGCTGTATTGAAACAGCACGAGGGGGAAATCCTGACAACACAGTTACTGTCCAAACTGTAATTCTATTGACATACATCAATGATAATCTGTTCTGGCACCATTCATTGTTTTGTCCTATTGAAAAGTGGGGAAGTGCCTGATGGAAAAGGCTCTCAGCAGAAATCACTCAAGCATTTTCTACTTTTGTCACCATCATAAAGAAATGGAAATGAGGGAGGATTTCTAGTCACTGATTTTGACTATAATCTTTGAAAAGACTCGCAGTGTGCCTTGGTTTTATGAGCAGGTACATTTTCTTCTCTTATAGCCCCCTGAAATTACACCTCTCTCCCACACAAACCACATAGGCTGCATCTCTTGCTTCTTCTGCTGAAACATGACCCAGAGTAGTTTTGGCTGTTGTCACAGAGGCAGTTTCTCTGCAGAGAATATGGTCTGGAACGTCTGTGAGCGTGGTCTTGGGTATTCCTGGCCAGGTCCTTAAAACCACAAACAAGAAATTTTTTAAAAACATTTTGGTGGAGGAGGAGGAGGAAGGTAGTAGAATGATTTTACTGCTAGTTACACCTAAAGAGGAAATACAGATATTTTTTCCAGAAAGAAATCTCCACAAAAGCAGAATCTAGATTAATACTTGCCTTTCATATTCTTAGCCTGGGAGTGGGGAATTTAGTTATTAAAAAAAAATAGAACAAAAAAAATGCTTTGGTTTTTGTTATGTGCGAATCCCATTGATTAATATGTGGTCACATGATCAAAACAGGTAGGGTTTGTCCCGAGGTCGGCATTTCCCCCCTCGCTGAAGTACATTAGTTACTAGAGAAACGACATCATAATTGTTGTGGGTAGAACTTAGGAAGTTCAACAAGTGTAGTGACATCAACAAGTGTAGTAGAAAACTGTGTGGACAGTACCCGGAAGCATTTTTGACAGAACATGTGCAGAGAAGCATTTAATATATACTAGTGATACCTGCTGCCACGTTCAGTTAACGGCTTAATGTCATGGATCTCTAAAGAAAGCCCAGCTCGTTTACGACGGATTAAGGTGGAGATCTTCTCTTTCGGCATTTCAATTTCTGGGACACAGCAAAGGACAGACTTAGCAACAGCGAGACAAGACCAGCTACATATCATTGCTCCAAAGCAACTATACAAAGCTGGATACTTTTAGTTTTCAAGAGGTAACTTTGCAAGAAGTCAGTGGATCATCTGAATTCTTTCCTTTCACAGAACTCAAGGGTCTCCTGTCGCTAAACCCCATCACCAGAGCACAGAAATAGTTTTCCAATTGACCCTAGAGCCCTGTTAGTAGCATCCTGATCTGCCATGTGGTGGGACTGAGGTGCTGGAACATCCTAAGGGCCAATTCTGATTTGGTCACAAGACCCAGAGTAGGGGGTGGCAGAGGTAAAGATTCTGGGCTGCAAACTAGTTAACAGGCAGCCCTGGGAGGCAGCTGTAATTAGAGCAGCCGGGGGCTGTACCAGCCCCCATGGCAACTTAGAATCTTGAGTGCACAAACCACCATTGGATCTCACCACTTCCTCCCCCTGGTCTGTGCTGTCTATGCTGCATCTCCAAGGGGCACAGCACAGAACCTCACCTACAGTGTCAGTCAGGGAACAAGGGAGATGCAAATATGTCATTCTCGAGAACATGATCTGAAACCACAAACTCTAAATTTTTACTGGTAGTTAATCTGATAAGCAACCAGAATAGCACCCATCCAAATCTCTGGGTACTTTTTACAACACTTAAATTGCATAAAACTTCCCTTGAAACCTTTAGACAAGGAACACTATAAGAAAAAAATCAATGGATGACAGCATTTGGTATTACAAGTTATTCAGTATAATGAAATACAGCTATGAAAAGCAATAGGCATATGCAATTCTAGAAGGAATAGTGCAGAAGATTACAGAAGGAACTCTATTTCTCCTTTTAACAACATTTTACTGAAAGCATCAAGAAGGAAGTGGAGAACTGGGTAAGTGTTCCATTCAGTTGACTTACTTGCTACTTGTACATCATCAACGGTGATACTTTCATCTAACTCCAGAAGCAGGTTTTCTGTGAGGCTAGCTAGCGCAGAAACAAATTTCTGGGCACACTCAGCAGCACAGGCCTGTGGGGACACAGTTATCATTTAGGACTCGAGTATGAGTGTAGATGGGAAAAGTTCTCCCTCCAAAGAATCTCATCTCCTTTCAGAGCAGCTCTGAAGAGTTACACAGCTCTCCAACCTCGCTTTTGTGCAACAGCTACAGAGCAGCACTTTATGAAAAGCTCACAGAATGGCCTCTCTGGAATGCTCCTAATGCAAACACATCACTGATCAGCTTGATGTCAATTATAAAATGGCATAAGAAGATTTGTGTAGTTAGACAGAATCTGCCCAAAGAGTTGCACAATATGATTAAACAGAAAACTGAAACATCCACAGGGAAAACACCCATCACCTGCTGCTATTAAGATAGCTAACCAGGAGATGTCACCATTACTCCACTTTCACATGCCGTCACTACAACACTAGTTTCAGAACCAAGAATATTATCATTATGGGAGTAGACAAATGCAAGTTCATCCCTTTCCTCAGTTTGCACTGTGAATAAATACCCCATGGGAACAACAGATTGACTACAATCTTAGGAAGAAAGCATGGTCTAGTGGTGACAGCACAGAATTAAGAGTCAAAAGATAGTGTCTTTAATGGGGCTGCCTAAAACTAAAAATCTTTTTCAGTTCACTTTTAATGGGGAGGTAAAATGCACCCTAAACTCCAACCTCTGACCTTGAGCAAGAAATCAAATAGGTTCTAACAAGCCACAGTCTAGTATGTCACTCATACCTGCAGTTTCTGGGTGTTAAGGAGTATTCCATCAGCTTGGTCTTTTTGTCTTTTTAACTCCTCCTGGCACAAAACCTCCAGCTGGGGTAAGTTGTCTGGGTGCCCTAGAGCTGGACGCAGTTTGTTCTTGTTCTCAGCCTTTAATCAAACAAATACATCACTAGCATTTTCTGTAAAGAATGTGTGACTGTGTCCTAGAGAGAAAGTGTGATGAGTAGAAACACAACTCTTTTGTGTATCAGTTGTAACAGGGTGGCATGCTCTTTAATGGCTAAAGGCCTGGGGCTACCCAACCCTAGTTACTAAGGAAATACACCTGAGCAGGGATCAGCTGATTCCCCTATAAAGAATAGCAACAAGCTGCATAGAGAGAATCCCCAGGTAGATCAGAGTGGGGACAGAGAGATGACAGAGGGTAAGGGAAGCAGGTAGGCTCCAGCAGAGAACCCTGAGACATCAGTGACATTGTGACGCTTCTTAGGGGTCCCCCGGATTGCGAGGCACCTCACTATCACCTGCCCTTAGCATGAGGAAGTCTTGTTGTACCTACTGTGGGTCAGACCCTTGACTCCACCGGCCTCTGGCAGCACTAGCACTGTCCTCCAGGCCTTCGCAGGCCTTGCTCTCGCTGTACAGGTTAGCGATAGGCACACAACACCACCCGAGACCTCTGAGCGTTCCTCTAGAGTGCCCAGCCCCGATCCTCTGAATATTCACAGAACTTCCAGATTCTCTACTCCCAAAGGAACAGTGCACACAAGCTTACTAGTGTCAACTAAGGATCACCACTCTGCTTAACACACAGCACTTAGAGATATTTATAGTGAAAACAAGAATACGTTTTTTTTAATCAAAGAACAGAGATTCATATGACAGCAAGTAAAAATACTGGAAACAAAACAAAATCATAACATGCTTTTGAAAGCCTGAACTTACCTCCAAGTTTAACTATTCTAATTAAAAATATGAGACTGAAACTAGGAAATTAAATCAGGGGGTGGTTTAGGAGTCAGTGGCATAAGCAAGCAAATGAGTTTAATGTAAATGACAATAACATGTTCTGTCACACAGCGGATACTTTATACCGAAGGTATTCCAGCATGTCCATAAACCATACCTTTGCATTGTCCCATTTTTCCAGCTGATCTTTGAAGAGTTGCCGGATCTGATCAGTGGAGTGTCTGAGCTGCTGCTCATGCTCTTTAAGAAGGCTGTCGATAACCAGATGGGAGACATGAGGGAGTTGTTCTTCAAACAACTTCAACTGATCCCAGAACTCTGGTGGAAAAGGCAGCCACAGGAACATTTGTGTCACATACAGACATTGACGTCAAGGAACCAGAAACCAAACAAACTAATGTATAGTACAGGGGTAGGCAACCTGTGGCACACGTGCCGAAGGCGTCACGCGAGCTGATTTTCAGTGGCACTCACACTGCCCGGGTCCTGGCCACTGGTCTGGGGGGCTCTGCATTTTAATTTAATTTTAAATGAAGCTTCTTAAACATTTTAAAAACCTTATTTACTTTACATACAACAATAGTTTAGTTATATATTATAGACTTATAGAAAGAGACCTTCTAAAAACGTTAAAATGTATGACTGGCACGCGAAACCTTAAATTAGAGTGAATAAATGAAGACTCGGCACACCACTTCTGAAAGGTTGCCGACCCCTGGTATAGTATAAGTGCCAAAAGTGACTGGAATTTTCTTTCACACACACTCCTCTTTGTGTCCACTGGCTCAGGACCAGTGGTTGGCGACACACACAGGTCCTGAAGCATTTGTACAGGTCTTTCAATTAAATATCTTTGCAATGGTCTTTCTCACATAATTTTAGTAACTGACAGCACCCCAGTTACAGGTAATTGGCCCAATTCTGGTCCCACAGAAGTTAATGAGAGTATTGCCACTGACTGGAGTGGAAACATAACTAGGCTTTAAAACTTTGCACAATTTGAAAGCAGAGATTCCAGCCTTTTCAATGATAACAGGACCTTAAATTTATACTAAGCCTACTCTGGTTCCTTCTTCTTCCATTGGCATAGGCCCAAGACTGAATTAAGAAAACTCTGGACTTCTGATCATTTCAGTTTTCAATTCCAATTGATACATATGACAAAGTATTAGGTCCTAGGATTTTACCTATTAGGCAGGAATTATGGTAATCATCCGTCTGGCTCTGATAAGACAGGAGCTTCTGCCCAAACAATTCTGCACAATGGTCAAATGTCTCTTGCAGATATTCAGGCCTCGTGATTTGATGCTTATCCTTTCGGTAAAACTCCTTTGGAAGGTAAAGACGTGGTAAGGAAAAGGACTTGACAAAGTGTCCAATCTAAGGCCTGGTCTACACTACGATTTTAGTTCGAATTTAGCAGCGTTATAGCGAATTAACCTTGCACCCGTCCAGAAAATGGAGGCCATTTAATTCGATATAAAGGGCTCTTAAAATCGGTTTCTGTACTCCTCTCCGACGAGGGGAGGAGCGCTGATAGCGGTATTGCTGGTTCGAATTAGGGTTAGTGTGGACGACATTCGATGGTATTGGCCTCCGGGAGCTATCCCACAGTGCACCATTGTGACCGCTCTGGACAGCAATCTAAACTCGGATGCTCTGGCCAGGTGGACAGGAAAAGCCCCGCGAACTTTTGAATTTCATTTCCTGTTAGCCCAGCGTCACCACTGCGAACATATCAGTACAGTGGATCTTTAGGGCTTTCAACCTCCCCTTCATTCTGTGCCACCTTTATCCTCCCCCACTTGAGCTTTACCAGCAGCTTTGACCTGAGCTCAGAGAGGGAATGTTTGCTGAGAATGCAGATTCATTACCAGATATCAGGCGTTTTGTCAAACCTCTTTCCCTTGTAACTAGATCACATCCAGTCTCTGCTCTCAGCTTTCCCAATCATCTTGTTATTAAGGTGATGTTATGGTCTCTGAATTCATGACACTGAGATGTGGTTATGGCCATTAAAAGCAGGGCATTTTGGTATATTTATAATAGGCTGTGAAAAACTGAGCATAGCACTTTTTCACCTCCATTTTGTCTTAATCTGTGCCTACCGTCTGACCCCGTTACAACTAACAGGGTTTGAGTTGTGTTGGTAGTGAAGCCTTTCTATTACATAACTATGGCAGAGGTATGTATATTCATCCACACCTGCTATTCTGCCAAACAGGGATGGTATAAAGTTTAGTTATTGTTTGTACAGAACTTTAAGATATAAAAGCCAATGCATGTATTAAGTATTATTATTATATACTGGATGCACTAATAAAGTAAGAAAAATTATTGTGGAGCTCCAATGCAATATAGTAGAACCAAATTGCTAAGCTACTACAGGAGTAAATCCGCAATAGTAGAAATTGACTGCAGAAAATAAAGTTTTCTTACCTCAGCAAGATACAGCAAGGTATCATTACCCTCCCAGAGAATACAGGTGATAATCCCCTTAAAATGACTGAAACCAAAACACAATGACAATCCAAAAGGTACTTGGTACTGGGAATATTTCTGACTTTTTAAAACATTTTATCTCATTGAATATGAGAGGTAAATATATTAAAATAATCATAAATACAATGTAAACAACATATATTTGTACATGTTGCTGTAAGAATGCCTAAGATGACCCCATCCCCCTTGGTACAGCTCCTCTTCAAAGCAAGCAAACAAGAGTAAAATGCACATACAAAAGCCCATGCAGAAAATATTAGGTGTAGCATAACAAAAAAGCAAAACCAGCTAAATTTCTACGCTAAGGGGCATACATAATATAGTTCTATAGCTTCCCTCATTATGCTTTTTGACAGGTTTCCACACCTTCTCCTTTTGTGTCCCACTCCTTTTTATCCAATGCATCAAAGGATATAAAACAATTACACCTATAATTAACACTTCACATAGCAATGTAACTGTGTATTGGATCAATACTTTAGGAAATACGGAGCAAACTTACTCAGATTCTTTAGGCTTCTCTCCAAAGATGTGGAACTTCTTGTCAATTCGCCCTGATCTGGAGAATTTTTGTATGCTGAAAAGGCAAAGATTTTCTACTGTATTCAAAAGAATTCAGACTTTTAATACATAGTCTCTCCCCCCCCCCCCCTCCGCCAGTTGTTTATGATACTACGGTCATATAAACTTTATCAAATTTAAAAAAAAAAGCTGTGAAGATTTTTATGCCCCACATTTATTTGACATGAAAATTATCATGATAGAGACGTTCTCAGGATTCTGCTTCCTATGGGCCCTCCAGATCCTCCCTTTCCTGACCTTCCTTTAGAACAGATGATCCAATACAAGATATTACCTCACCCACCTTATCTCGCTAATATCCTGCGATCAACATCGCTACAACTACACTGCATACAGATTAGCATCTGGCCACAAAAATGCCCATTTAATGTGTCTAAGAGCCAAGTTGAGTTTCCAAAATAGGACATCCAGTTTAGGCACCCACATTTGAAAATTACGATACCTGTGCTGTCTGTGCTATCTATCAATAATATACACATACATCCATATATTTGGAAATTACACTCTGTGTTTTTATATTACATACACACAACTTTGTATAGCATCAACCTGCATCCCAAAACACTTTGTATTAACTGAAATAGGAGAGAGAGAGAGAAATTAATAGGTAGAGGTGAGGTTTGAGATGCGATTTGAAATGAGAGCGAGCTGATAAGGCACAAATACACAGCGCAGCTGTTCCAGATGGTAGGCACCACTGGGGAAAAGGCTCACACCAACAGTAGTGAGAATGTGTGGGGAGGATGGAAAGCAGGCTAGTGTTAGAGGGAAGTAGACACAAAAACACATACACAAGATGCTGGAGTTTCTCTTTCCATAGTCCTTACCTCCCCACTGAGAACTTTTTGCTTACAGAGGTAGACATCTTGGGTCCTACAGATAAATTGCCATAAAGAACAGAGTTCTGGGGACTTTCAGCATGCAGATTTGAAACAGAACCTCTCTGTGCTGTGGGAGCCTGATAAGTTGCTTGATAAATCGGCTGATAAATGGGTTGATAAATGGGTTGATAAATGGGTTGATAAATCGCTTATAAGGAAAGAGGAAATAAATTCTGTAAGCCAAATTTGAAGTCATTTCTATACATTTATACAGCATGTGTTTTCATTTCCATGCTGAGTACTCCTAACATTAATTGACACTAGTGAAGAGAAAACATCAAGATGTTTCTAAATTGGATTCAGCACCCAGAAGTCTAGGTGCTAATCTATGCAGGATGTAGGTATGCTGTCCCAGCAGGTGCCCAGGGAAGGGCTCCTTGCATCACCTTTGGGTAGGGAAGAGGTATGAGCCTCTGCCACTCCTGGCTTCCCTCCAGCCCCATCCCATCTATATGCTCATGGGAAGAGAATCTAGAAACTAGGAGCTGCCCTCTGCACCAGATGCAGACCCAAGATCCAGGTATATCTCACAAGGTGAGAAAGGGCTCAGTGGTTTCATTCCCTTGCAGGGCCATTCAAGACAAGGGCACAATCCAGCCACAAGAGAATAGTCTGCTTCACTGTGTTTTGGTATTTCCACTTCAGGTCCTGAACTAAATTAGGAACAAAAGCAAGTGGAAAACATACAGAGTAGTTAAGCAAACAGTTTCTGAACCTCAGAAACGTTTGGATGAAGATATGAGCATATTTTTGTCTCATCCAAACCAATTTGTCCCTGCCTGATTAGATGCTTCTTTCATAAGAGGTTGGGTTCTTCTCTGGCTACAGCTCTCAGCTTTCACTTTTCACACCAGAGTTTAAGTCCAACTTGAAGTACTAAGTGATCTGAGTTTGATGGCCTCAACTCAGCCTCTGGTGAATGTGTGTCCTTATAAAACTACCACGTGTTTGACACAAATGGCAGTCTGCTTAAGGGAGGCTCAGAAATGAGCATGTATGGCTAGCCCAGAGTGGACTCTCCATGTCAGAGGAGATTATTGATTAGGCAGCCTGAGAAAGCTCATATTGCATCATGTCTAGGGCCAAGGTAAGGATGTGGGAAGAGGGCTTACTCTATCACTGGATCTCCAGCACGGGTACCTTTTAGTGCTGCATGGGGTTTAGCTCTAAAACTCCTATTAACCTCCAGGGAAGTTATACGGAGAGCTGCCACTTTCAAAACCTCAATGGAATTACATGAACAGCTGTCAGATACACTTTACCTAAACCAACATAATCCTTCATTTCAAACAAAACAAAAACCAAAAAAAGAGAGCGAATATCACTGCCTTCTCCTAAGGGAGTATATATGCACTCACATACAGATATAGGGATAAGTCTTGTCCCCTGTACACTGGCGCATATGGTTGGGGACAAAGAAAGAGTGTGCAGGGGGCCTCTTTCCTTCTCATAAGCAGCAGGACAGGATTCATCCAAACCTCTCAAGACAGCACTAGGAGATATGGCTATCCAGTATGTTTCCCTGAACACCACATCTCAAAGGATGTCTGGTGCACACATACTCAGTCAACTGGCATGTATGATGCAAACAAGAAAAAATGTGGCCTGTAGTAGGCTATGTACTTTATTCCTACTCAGAGGTATAAATATATAGTCACATATTAAGAGTTGCCAGTTAAAATATATATTTCTTTCTGTCAATCCATAAGGGAGAGAACTTCAGCAGTAGAAGGACTGCTCGCATACCTCCTGCTACTGACTGTGAGCGATCATCTCTCTCATGCCGCAGTTCTGGAGATTTCTTGGGTTGCTGAATTCTGAAACAAAAATTAAGAGCTATGTGGCTTCTAAATACCCAGCTATCGTTGTCATGGTCTGAGAGCACTTTAATCTCTGAGACACTGCCTAATGTTAGGGCTAAATTTACAAATGCATGTCTAACTGCAATAATTTGCATGAGAACAATTCAAATGATCTAGTATAATTGGAAAATAGACGTTTCTGCAAGCACAATTGTGCACTCAAACATGCTACTGAAAAGGTCTGGAGCTTGCCATTTCACACCATCCACTGTCTAATTATTCATTAACGTTTATACATTTTCCTCATACTTTTACCTTTATGTAACATTTTATCTCCCTTTAATTCAAACAATACCCTTGAAGCCAGAAAACTAGTAGTCAGTTAACATCTATTTTTACAGCACTTTAGTTGAACTAGTGAAATTTAATTATAATAATAATATATGGCGATATCTCATAGAACTGGAAGGGACCCTGAAACGTCATTGAGTCCAGCCCCCTGCCTTCACTAGCAGGACCAAGTACTGATTTTGCCCCAAAACCTTAAGTGGCCCCCTCAATGATTGAACTCACAACCCTGGGTTTATCAGGCCAATGCTCAAACCACTGAGCTATCCCTCCCCCCTTAAACTAGTGAACTAGTGAAACCTGAGCCGTCCTTTGTAGGTGACAAATCTGAGGAATTCTCACAGATTGAAGTGTCATTAGAGGAGGTCTTGGAATTAATTGATAAATTTAACAGTAACAAGTCACCGGGACCAGATGGCATTCACCCAAGAGTTCTGAAAGAACTCAAATGTGAAATTGCAGAACTATTAACTATGGTTTGTAACCTGCCCTTTAAATCAGCTCCTGTACCCAATGACTGAAAGATAGCTAATGTAATGCCAATATTTAAAAAGGGCTCCAGGGGTGATCCTGGCAATTACAGACCGGTAAGTCTAACGTCAGTACCGGGCAAATTAGTTGAAACAATAGTAAAGAATAAAATTGTCAGACACATAGAAGAACATAAATTGTTGGGCAAAAGTCAACATGGTTTCTGTAAAGGGACATCATGTCTTGCTAATCTATTAGAATTCCTTGAAGGGGTCAACAAACATGTGGACAAGGGGGATCCAGTGGACATAGCGTACTTAGATCTCCAGAAAGCCTTTGACAAGGTCCCTCACCAAAGGCTCTTACGTAAATTAAGTTGTCATGGGATAAGAGGGAAGATCCTTTCATGGACTGAGAACTGGTTAAAAGACAGGGAACAAAGGGTAGGAATAAATGGTAAATTTTCAAAATGGAGAGGGGTAACTAGTGGTGTTCCCCAAGGGTCAGTCCTAGGACCAATCCTATTCAACTTATTCATAAATGATCTGGAGAAAGGGGTAAACAGTGAGGTGGCAAAGTTTGCAGACGATACTAAACTGCTCAAGATAGTTAAGACCAAAGCAGACTGTGAAGAACTTCAAAAAGATCTCACAAAACTAAGTGATTGGGCAACAAAATGGCAAATGAAATTTAATGTGGATAAATGTAAAGTAATGCACATTGGAAAAAATAACCCCAACTATACATACAATATGATGGGGGCTAATTTAGCTACAACTAATCAGGAAAGAGATCTTGGAGTCATCATGGATAGTTCTCTGAAGACGTCCACGCAGTGTGCAGCGGCAGTCAAAAAAGCAAACAGGATGTTAGGAATAATTAAAAAAGGGCTAGAGAATAAAGACGGAGAATATCTTATTGCCCTTATATAAATCCATGGTATGCCCACATCTTGAATACTGTGTACAGATGTGGTCTCCTCATCTCAAAAAAGATATACTGGCATTAGAAAAGGTTCAGAGAGGGGCAACTAAAATGACTAGGGGTGTGGAACGGGTCCCATATGAGGAGAGATTAAAGAGGCTAGGACTTTTCAGCTTGGAAAAGAGGAGACTAAGGGGGGATATGATAAAGGTATATAAAATCATGAGTGGTGTGGAGAAAGTTAATAAGGAAAAGTTATTTACTTGTTCCCATAATATAAGAACTAGGGGCCACCAAATGAAATTAATGGGCAGCAGGTTTAAAACAAATAAAAGGAAGTTCTTCTTCACACAGCACACAGTCAACCTGTGGAACTCCTTGCCTGAGGAGGTTGTGAAGGCTAGGACTATAACAGTGTTTAAAAGAGAACTAGATAAATTCATGGAGGTTAAATCCATTAGCTATTAGCCAGGATGGGTAAGGAATGGTGTCCCTAGCCTCTGTTTGTCAGAGGGTGGAGCTAGATGGCAGGAGAGAGATCACTTGATCATTACCTGTTAGGTTCACTCCCTCTGGGGCACCTGGCATTGGCCACTGTCGGCAGACAGGATACTGGGCTGGATGTACCTTTGGTCTGACCCAGTATGGCCATCATTATGTTCAAATTCTATCACTACCATTGTGACAGTAATATAGTTTAGGTTGTGAAATATCTCCCTCAAGAAGAGGCAGAAATCCCATGCTTGGGACTTTTAAAACTAGACTGGACAAAACACATGAAAAAATACTGCATATAAACTTCTCCATTCTGCACTGGCACAGAAATGGCCCGGATGATTTAAATTCAGTGGGATCTTTATGTGCTACCAGAACACAAGTAATAAATATGTATATGAATTGCTTGTACTGCCTCCTGTGCACAACATGACAATAAGACGTACATACAGTGAGCAAAAAATTAAATAAGTTAAAGGAATAACATCTTTAGGCACTGAGAGCATTTACTTACTGGAGTAAATTTTTGATAACGCTTACTGCTACATCATCAATTACTGACTTTCCAATTCTGCTTGGATTCAACAGTGGAACATTATCTATCCCCATAACCACCATCCTACTCTCCTCTTTGAGACTCTCTGATCGGACTGCAGCTGCAATGGAACCTCGTAATGCAAACTCTGTCTGAGCTGGGATGGGGTCCTGGTGGAAGAAAACAAAATCAGATATTACTAAAGAGAAGAGGCAGTTAGTTGTACTATTCCATGGAGGTGCCGGCTACCAACCCTGTTGCCCCACAGGCTAGACGAAAGAGTTGTATAACTTAGAAACATTTCCAATCGATTTTTTCCCCTTTCTGCAGCTATGAGAGGTTGAGAGTTAAGTATTCCTATAATTATTACAAGCAATCTTCAAATAAATATAATTAATAATAATGATGCCTTCTAGTTTACAAAATAAAACACTCTATAAAGATGTACCAACCAATAAGGAAGATTAATCACCTGATACAAAATCTGCTATCCAGTCAAAGCCTTCAGCAAGTGCATCTGAATTCCTTAAAGAAACCTTTAAAAACACACTCAAACACACACACACACACACACACACACGCACAAGCACGCAGCCCCGCCAAGGATCATCTCCTACAAAGTGCTGAGCATCTCCTGAGTAGTCCTGAGCACCCTCAACACTTGGTAGCCTCATTGGTGGTTGAAGGCACTCAGTACCTTGCAAGATTGGGCCCTATATAACCACCTCTTGGGCAGTTTGTGATCATTTGAAATTCAATAGCATAAGTATGTTTTACATGAAAATTCAAAATATGGATTCTGAAAACCTTTTAAAATACAGGAGTAATCAAAATAGTTTGCATTTGAATAATAAAATTCACCCAAAGATTATATAAAATACAGAGATTCCAGCTAATGTTATCTTACAGTACAGAAGGGGATGATTGTATTTACCAGCAGGCAATTGAGATACTTGCTCCTTTTTTTCAGTTCTTTCATCACAGTTTTGGCAAAGTCATACAGTTCTTCCGAAGTCACAGCCTAGTTAAAAAGCAAGGATAATATGGATAGTATTTTGCTCAATATGGTAGAAAATTTAGAATGTACCAAACATGTTGACATATCACATCTGTCTGTCGAAGATGTTTCTAATCTGTTCTATCACTTTTGTATCTAGGCAGGCGTGGAAACCAGGGAATCAATTCACTGCCTATAGAAGCTGATGTTTTTCTTTTTTGAAAATAATTTTAAGTGTGAATATGCTGCTCAGGAAAATGAAGGATTAGTGGTTTTAGTGTCTCTACCAATGCAACTTCTTATGACTCTTATCAGCTGTGATATAGTAGGGGGAGGAAGCATGGAGAAGGAACTTCGTTGTATTAATATCAATGGAATAAATGGACCCTGAGAGTCAAAGGTGTTAACCTGACCCCGTCACTGAAAAAACACTAAACAGCTTAACATGATTCAGCGTTTTGAGTACAGAGACCTCGGCCTGCTTAGCCAAGGGCAACAAATGTCATTAAAAATCATTATAACCTTTTTATTAAAGATATAGAAAAAGGAAGGAAAAACAGTTAAATCATTTAAAATGTAAAGTATTAAGAAAAGTTTTCATTTTAAAAATATCCCTTATTCTTTTTTTAAACTGTAGAGCGTTTTTGTAGTGAGAACCTCCTGTTTGACAGCCTTTTAGATGGTAATAACTGTCCTTTTCAGAGAAAAGAGAAAAAACTAGCTGAGATGGTCTGGAACTGATGTTGCTGTTGCTGAAATCCAGTCCTGTTTCCTTTAAGACTACACAAAACAAACACACACAGAAGGGGACAACAAAGACAGAAAATGCAGCATCTGTCTCTGGTGATGACTTTCACCTGCAACCTCACTGCTAGAGAAACACTCCAACACAGCCACTCCAAGACCTGGCAAACTTCTTGTTTAGGGCATTGGTTTTAGCTGCCTCATTGGTCATGGGCTCACGGCAGTGTTGTGATAGAGATAGTCTTGGTCAGCTAAGCCAGATTCTTATTAAACAGAAGGCAAAAAAGAGAGATATAGGAAAGAGAAGAAATAAGGTGGGGAAGGTAAAGGACACATGACACATTCCAGGTGTTGATGTGTGGGTCCCTTTTTCTGGCCTAGTCTGGCCAGGACATCTCTCGGGATCAGGTTGATGAAGGCCCAACAGTATCATGGTGGACCCTGAGTCATAGGAGATGATAGGAGTGTCAGCCATAATGATAAAGCTAATTCCTTTCAGTCTGCTTCTCCTTCATCCTGACATCTTCATTCCCTCCCCTGTCTCTTTTTAAGGACCCCAAAAGGGAATAATGGGTGGAATAGCCATCCCCTCATTATTTTGTTCACCAACTAAGACTTCCTTCCAACACACCAATTTTAGTTAATTAATTTCTGATTCCATTCTCCTTTGTTCATCAGTCATGATCTTAACACAGTCCTTGGGTAGTGGCAGTAGACTTTTGTGTCTGGCTTTCTTGAAGTTTGACTTTCTTCAAGTTTTGCTGACTTTTATAAACAATTTTATGTAACAGGCTGAGTTGGCCTTTTGTTACCTTGGACACCTTAGAGTAAGACCTCTGCACAACAGCTTCTTGAGCAAAGAATGCCATGTCAAATTGTTAGATGTGTACAAATGGAGACTTATTTTAGGATGAACTAATTTTCACTTATGAACAAGGTCAAATTTTAGAATTTCAACTCAGTGCTCCCCAAGTAAATTGCCTGCCCATGCACTAACCTACTGTGCCACATGATCCTGGATGTAGCTGATTTTTTATTATGAATTTTTCCTTTGTTAAACAGTAGGCAGCCTCAAGAATATGATAGTTCACTGTTCCAAAATAAGGTAAGAAGACTTTCGGATAATTTAAAGAGGATTGATTGGCATTGCCAGTTTTTCAGCCTCATTACCAAAATTAATGTTTCTCAAAAGCTTTATTTATAGTCTTTGGTATTTTTCTTGACTTTTAAAAAATAAAATCTATATATTTATGTGTGTGCACTTCTCCCATTGCTGGTTTGGCAATATCCTGCTTTTCCCTCTATAGTTCAATACAATATATCATGCCAGTTTGACTACAATGAACTGTGGCGAATACTAACAGACACACAATCATGCACATCATACAACTACACCTCTACCCCAATATAACGCTGTCCTCGGGAGCCAAAAAAATCTTACTGCGTTACAGATGAAACCGCATTATATCAAACTTGTTTTGATCCACTGGAGTGCGCAGCCCCGCCCCCCCCCCCCCCGGAGCACTGCTTTATCGCGTTATATCCGAATTCGTGTTATATCGGGTCGCGTTATATCGGGGTAGAGGTGTACGTGATGTCTCTTTGGAACTTACTTCTTTATCCGCAGTAGGATGAGCACAAGCATCTATTTTCTTAAGGAATTTCTCCAAAGAGGAGTTTAATGTCTGTGCCTGTAAATTGGAGTTCGCCACCTAAAACAGAAGCAGATGTTAGTGAAATGAAAACTCAGTTGAGATAAATGAACACTCAAACATTAATAATAGAACTATCAAAAGATTTCTCCAGGAGGGAGCAAGCACAGAGATCCTCATGAAAGAGCACACGATTTATTTTCAAAGAACAAAAACATTGAATCACTGGTACCCAAATGGAAGCCAAATTCAGTGATTCACAACAGCAACTCTTTTTTCATGGCCTATATTGCATCAAGCAGATGGCTGGTCTATTTAGTTGTAGGTGGTTAGAGTGAAGTGCTGCAAACCCAGGGCGTGATCCTACTTGACCACAAGAGGAGCAGGATTGGGTCCTAGATCCCTAGATTCAAGGCTGGCAATGGCAGAGGAAAACACAGTCCTTAAATAATAGATAAACACACTGTACCTATGTCCCATCTGTGTGTTTGCCTCTTCAAACCCAGCCAAAAACCCTTTGGATAGAATAAGTGAGATATATAAATGATTGAGATTGAACCAAACGAAAGTTCTGGAATTTGTATTTGTACCTCTGATTTGATTTTCACTTGTAGATTTGTTAGAAACCGCTGGATTTTCTCCATGAAGAGACGATCCATTGCAAGATTATGGAATTTTGTTTCACACTTGTTGATAACCTCAGTAGCCTCAAAAACAAATGCCAAAAATCAGGAGATAAATCAGACTTAAACCTGTCCTTCTTAGCCTTTAATAATAGCACTTAGCATTTATATAATGATTTTCATCATTATCATGTCACACAAACATTAACTAAATCTAAGAAAGTCTCACAACCAAAATCTATTAACACGGGGGATTAGAATGGTTACACTAGCTGCAGCCAGGAATTTGAACACTAGAAGGGAATGAAGATCTGTTTACTTGCTCTAAGTAGTTTGACTCCATTTTATCCATATCAATCATGATTAAGCCTTCAATGAAGTCAATGCGTCCGGTTTCTTTCTCCAGACACTTACAAAACAACTCCACCTCTTCTGGAGAAAAGTTACCTCCCTCTGAAAATAATCTGAAAACAATAGGTGAGAAAGGAAAGTAATTGTCTATTAGGGTTCTTCCACTTCCTCAAAAGAATCCTTAGATGAACAGTCCCTATTATACATATTTATTCAAACTATTATGATATTAGTAGTATACTTTTTTAAAGGATGAACTTGAATTTTATTGTGCTGACTTGACAATAAATTACAGAATGTAGGTAAGGAGACAAGGAGAGCGAGAGAAATAAAACTATACAAGCCAGGCGAACAGAGATTGATATAGAAATAAACACACTCACACCTCTCCCTTATACCTGCAAGCTTTAAGAAAGTCCACGTTTGAATCTCGTAGTTTCCCCAAGGCTTCTTCTAAATAGTTCCGGTAACTCCGCAGGGATATTTGGATAACTTCTACATGATTAAGCAGCTCTGAGTGCAGAGAGTTGCTTAGAGCAACCAACCTAAGAGCAAATAACAAAAGACAGCTTTGTCAGGGACATCTCTGGAAGAGCAGACATTCCTTTTCAAAGGCTGCTGGGTCTTGGAGGTACCAGAACAATGAGAGTTTAATCAGCGCGCTTCTGCTTCCCTTCCATTGTGAATGTTTTGATGCGGCACCAGACACACTACTAGCAAACAGTCATTGCTATGGAAAAGGACTCTCATAGAGGTGTTATCATAACCTAACTTGACAATTGCTACTCGTGTACAGGATAGGTAGCCTGAACAAAATCTGGATACATGAAACAAGCTTTTTCTACTTTATTCTAAAATTATTATAAAATTCACCAATGACTTTAGTTTCTTAGCAGGGAGATAAAGAAACCCTGGAGAGGCTTTACTTTTGCCTATTCATATCTATGAGGTAACACATTAAAGAGTAATGGCACAGAACGTGGTGGTCTTGAGATATTAACTTCCACTTCTGCCAAAGGGACCTGGAGTAACTGACTTCATAGGACCTGGGGTTTCTAGGTTTTACAGTGCACTGAGAGAGGAAACAGAGAGTCTAACTGAGTTAACCAACGGATTCTTTGTAACAAAGACTCTCACTCAAAGGAATGGAGATTAAAGTGAGAAAAGCATTCCATGTGTCTCCCTTGCAAAGGATATTATGGAAAAAAGAACTCAGCATAGTCCAACCTTAATATTTATTCCATAGTTTGGGCACCATCACTGTTATGAGAAATAGTTGTGTGAACTAAGTTAGTACATACACACATGGCCGCACACAAATCAATGAATGTAAATGGAATTTTCCTCTTATTTATTTACACTTTGTCATTTCCATTTGTTATTTCATTTTTGCCCAAACATTATTGGACATGCCTTCTAGTATCCTTGGGGATGATAAAAAGTGTTTGTATTTAGTTTTATTTTTCACATCATCGTTCCCCTCATTATTATAATTGCTCTAAAACATGGCTGACAAGCCTAAAAGTAGCAGAAGAGCAATAAATACTGTACTAAGGCTGGATAATGATAAATGTCTCAGATACATGAGCTTTTTCATCTCAGTGTGTTCAAGTAACTGTTACTCTATGCTGAAGCTTTTCTGTTTTAGATTACAGGGTTACAGAGTCATGTGACTGTACATTAGACAAAAGAACCTGGTAAAGATTGTCCCACTCAGAGTTATTGACCAGCTGAAGGTGGACAGGGCAATAATTAGGTCAAATGATCCTACCTCAATCAAATGAGCTGTCTGGCAATCAAACAGTAAGATAAATGCTTCAAACTATCCCCGTGGGAGAATGACAATGATACATGCTGCTGTTCAGGAAATCTGGGATAAGGCAGATTCATGATGCAGTCCAGGAGTGGGGAACCTCACAAATCATGAGACTCACGCTGTGCTTACTTTTCACCCTTAGTGGAACTGAGGAAGATGGCCTCCATGTCCTGGATCCTTCTGCGGAAGTTCTTGCTGATGTCATTTTGGTCCTCTCGGAGTTTCATAAACTCATTTTTCTCCTTGTTCAGAGCTTCCACCACCCCTGCACAGTGACACTCCAGACGCTCTTGGTGAAGAAGCAGCTCCGCTGAGAGGAAAGTACGTACTCTTATATGGCCATCGCCTCAAGCTTGGATTGAGCCCGAGCATGACGACATGACCTATCCTGACTTCCAACACAAGTGACTATGGCTTACCCCAACAACTAGCCACTATGCTCAGTAGAAGATGGTTGGTGGTGTGAAGACTTGTAGATATTGTGGGGAGGGGGTAGTCTTGTTAGTCTGTATCAGCAAAAACAATGAGGAGTACTTGTGGCACGTTAGAGCAAGGGTCGGCAACCTTTCAGAAGTGGTGTGCCAAGTCTTCATTTATTTGCGGTAATTTAAGGTTTCACGTGCCAGTCATACATTTTACATTTACAGTGGCTGGTGGATGGAACCCCAGACTGGCAGCGGGCTGAGCAGACCGGCAGCTGGGACCCCAGGCCAGCAGCGGGCTGAGCCGCTCAGCCCACTGTCGGTCTGGGGTTCCGTCTGCTGGCCCCTGCCAGCCGGGGTCCCGGCCGCCGGCCCCACTCAGCCCGCTGCCAGCCCGGGGTTCCGTCCATCCAGGCTGGCAGCGGGTTGAGCGGGGCCGGTGGCGGGGAACCCAGGCCGGCAGCAGCATGTCACAGTAAATCAGCTCGTGTGCTGCCTCTGGCACACATGCCATAGGTTGCCAACCCCTGCATTAGAGACTAACAAATTTATTTGGGCATAAGCTTTCGTGGGCTATAACCCACTTCATCAGATGCAAATTTGCTAGTCTCTGAGGTGCCACAAGTACTCCTCATTGTTTTATGTTAAAATGTGAATTTCTCCCCTTTGCTCCCACGCTCTCTCCTCTCCCTCCCTTCTCAGTCACTGTTGACATCTCCACTATCCTTCCCATCACCCAGGCTTGCAACCTCAGCTGGCTGGGAAATTTCTTGTCTGAATGATTGTACAGCAGATAATGCTCCTTTTGCAAAGCCAAATTTTTCTGTGGGAAAATTTCAATTAAAAAAAAATTTGATTTTCCATTAGGAAAACCAAAATGATAGCTTCCCAGCTCTCTGCCTGAAGGGGAGCTGCAGCCAAGCTTGTGGGGAAGCAGGAAGGCTGAACGTCTTGGCTCTCTACCTGCCCTCTCCGGAGGGGAAGCAGAGAGACTGAAAGATCGAGAGGCAGAGAGCCGGAGTGCTGGATATAGGAGGGAAAGACATTGATAAGAGCCTTCCAGGCAGCCAGACAGCAAGCCGACCTAAAATGAAGTTTTTTGGAATGTCTGTCCGGCGAAAAATGTAGAGGTTTTTATTTTTCGTCACAAACTGAGACATAATTTTTTCCTACACTTTAACATTTTCCACAGGATTGAAATTTCAATTTTCAGCCAGCTATAAACCTAAGTGATATCGTCAACACCTCAATCCTTCTCCTATATCCAGGCTCTTGTTAAACTTTGTCACTTCTTTCTCTAAAACTATTCTAAAATCCCCCCTTTTTCTTTTGTCTGCCATGACAAAACCTTATGAACTGAATTTCAAAGGTACTGAGCATCCAGTGCTCCTATTGACTTCAATGGGACCTGTGGATGCTCTGCATCATTAACAATCAGCTCAGAGGGCCATTGATGAATCTCTTCTTAGTGTCAACCAGGAGGAAACAAATGTGAGCTATGAAAAAGGAAAGTTAACTCCCCCCCGCCCCACACAATATGTAAGAAACTAGCAAGTTTCGGGTAGGAGCTAGAAAAGGCCCCTTGAACCCACATTATTCCCCAATATTGAATCAATTAACACTAGCCACTGCTGTGCCAGGTTATGACTCACACCTGGAGAGCTCTAAAAAAGAGACGTGATGCCCAAAGTGAATATATGTACCAGCCCTGACATTATGGACATCCTTTTCTATGCGCTCGCGCCTTGGCTGATGCATGTGAAGACGCAGTTGCAGCTCCGAATTCAGCTCCTCTTTCTTGGCAGTTACAATGATCCAGGAGTTGGACAAGGATTGGGCAAACCACTTCTCGAGGTGCTCAAAAAAGCAGAGGCGGATCCTATGATTGAAAAGCAAACACATTGCTTTGGGAGAGAGAGCGCATGCATGTGTGTGAGAGACAAAGGATTTCATTTTGCAGAAAAACTCTTCAAAGACCTCAATAAAAAAAAAAACAAGCTCTGAGGAGTCTGACTCCACTGAGATAAGGTTTCTCACCAATCGCACAACAGTGACGCTACTGTTTCGATCAAACATAAATAATGTTAGCCTGCCCAACTTGTTATTTCTTTACAGCATCTCAGTTCAATCATCCTGCCATGGATTTCTCTGATATAGTTAGTCCACTGCTTTCAATAGAAATGCAACTGCTAAAATGCAGAAGAGTTGGTGCTCCGTCAAAATGAAGGGTAAGAAAAGGGACGTGGAGGGATGGGATTCACAACTTTGAGCAAGGAACTGGAAGCTAGATGCTTTGAGTTCATGGCTCTGCCAATGCTTTGTTGTGTGACTGGACAAGGCAGTAACCTTTCTGTGCCTCAGTCTTTAAAATAAGGATAACACCTTCCTCACAGATGTGCAGTGAGACTTAAATGTTTGATCGAATGCATATAAAATGTTTCTTATTATTCTTTTGGAAAGGTCATAAAAGGGGGTAGCATACAGATAACTTTTCAATGCTCATTCAAACTTTACCTCCAAACCTTCTGAGGTTTGTCAATTACTTAGGGGAAAGAAAAAAGGACAAACTACACTCTACTCACCGTTTCTTAAGCTCTGTAAACAAGCTGTCTGGTACAAGCACATTCTCCAGGTACACAGGAAGTGTTTTTTCAGCAAATTCAGCATAATAGATCTCAGAGGTCTTGGTCTTGCCTGTCTCCTCACGTCCAAGGACTGAGTAAGTGTTCCCACTAGAGGTGGTGAAGATCTCTGCTATTACTTCACAGCTTTCAGCCTCACCATAATCATGGAACAGAACCTAGGAAGGTAACAGCATAATTTGTTATCTTTGCTACTGACAAGTTTTGAAAGACCTATTAACATGGGCCATACACAGGTTAATGCTGAGAACCTATGGATTTCAAGAACCATAAGCCATGTTCTGATTCCTAATTTGGAAAACAAAGCTATAATGAGCAAGCAAGTTTGTGCATCTCAGCATGCTGATATTTTGCTGTTAGCCTAGCAGTGTTTGTGCAGGGCAAAAAGTAGAAGGTGGTCATTCCATTTTTTTCAATCTACAGAGAAATGAAGATTATCCTAGTACTTCAGGGTGGTCATTAGACTCAGGTCAACAGTACCTCTGTCAGTGTCTCCAAGAATAATACAAATGAAACTTAACAGCATAGCCAGCAAAAGGTTGGCATGGTTTGGATTTTTTTTTAAAGAACCTTCTTAAGATGCTCTGGATACAGATATATCCTCTTTGCTGAGTTTTATTATTATTATTTCAATCCCTTTGAAATATGAGCTGCAAATGCTCAGATATATGGGCTGAAAGGCTGTCTAGTTTCACTATAGATTTTGTAACTGCCTTTGTAGTTTTTTGTTGAAATACTTTTTTGTAACTTCTTAGAGAGAGATTCCTCAGCTATCCCTGTGTTCCCAAAGCAATATTACAATTAGGAACTAGTTTTTCTTTCTGTCAGCTGTAAAATACACAAAGCAAAGAGTGATTTTCAGCTGAGACAACCTTTGCAAAATGCTTACTGGTTCCCAGTTGGGTTGACCTAATAGGATCATTAATGCCAGGGGATCAGAAGAATTCCAGTTCAGGATTTTGCTGCTGAAATGTGCAGAACACACACATGGCAATGCCAGACATAGGATGAGGGACTAGTACTACACTAATTAGTTAACTTTCTTTTAATGTCTTGCCACCAACTGCTAACTATTCAGAGGCACCCCACTCACATAAAAGGCTCTGTTACATTGAGGCAATGACCATTTAGGTTCTCTACTAAGTACAGACCTGAAAAGAAAATACTGAGATATAGAGATAGTGTTATATCATCATCTTGGGCTGACAATACTAAATGAAGGAAGGAAACAGACCCATGTTGGAAAAGTCTCTTTTTGGCTGTTTCTTGGAAAAAGGACAGGAAAAGTGCATGAAGGAATGGTCATGCACTGATGTATGGGCTTCACCATCTCACATACAGAATCTCCAGCTGCTCTAAATACCTAATGGTATGTATTACAGAACATCACTAAACTAATGCAGTAAAGACCCAGATGTGTTTTGGTTGTATGAACATCAAAAAGATTTGCATTTGTGCTGAAGCTGATTTACCTTTATGAAGAAATCAGACCTACCTCAGACTCAGGAAGAATATCTTTCAAATAATCCATTTCTTCATACTCTTGTGCAGGACTGTCTCCATCCTCAAACCTATTTGCTTCACTTTCTGCACTGTCCTCTAAGTGTTCAGTTTCTTCACTTTCTGGAGCTGTGCTCTCCCCATCCCCTGGTTTTTTTGCTTCCTCAGTTTCTTGTACAATGCTCTCCTCATTCTCAACTGTATTTGTTTCTTCAGTTTTGTTTGTGAGGCTCTCAGCCTGCTGCTCTGCTTCTGTACTTCCTTGTGGAAAGCTCTCAGCCTGTTGCTCTGTTCCTTCAGTTTCTTGTAGAAGGCTATCCCCTGTCGTCTCTGCCATATTTTCAACTTCTGAGTCTTCAACAAATACTTCCCAATTAAAATAAGACAGAAATGTCATCAGTCAGATTCCAAAGAAGCACAGATTGAAAAAATAAGACTTGTACTCTGGAGACATTACCTTGCTCTTCAAATGCAGAGCCCACCTCCCCGGGTAAGATTGAGAAGGAAAAGAAACAAAAGGTGCAAGTTACTTGTTTAGAATAACATCAAGTTCACTTCACTTTCCAAAATTAATGTACTCCATCAGCATTTGAAAGTTCAAAGTAATAATGTACCATTAAAAGGAACTCACTTCTAAAATGTAATCCAGATTTGGATGATTTTTTAATTCTAATTTTTCTGTTTTAAAATGTAGGTGAAGTTGTTGAAACATAGGCATGAAAATGACAGATTTGAGACTAGGACAGAGGTAGGCATAGTGTGGGCAGATGATGCAAAAAGTCTCCCTCACTCAGCTCTGCCAATGAACCTCAGTCCTATGGTGGCCAAAACTCTCTTTCATTTGATCTAATCTTTGATTGATCAAGTCTAATGGATTTGAATGCAAGATCCCCAACAATGAAACAACAATGCATCAGCCAGGATTTCAAATCATAAGAAGTTTGTTTTCTTTATACCTGTTTATAGACTTCCTTCACGCCAAAATACTGGCCAATGGATGAACTATAAGAAATCAATTCCTTCAGTATAGCTTCTGGGTAGGACGCTACTATCTTCATTAGGTCTTGGTGAAAGGCCTCATACCTGTCAAATACCAGGTTGCTATTTAAGAGAATTCATTCCATAATGTAATAAAAATTAAATATGAACATAATATCCATCTGCATCTAATATGTGATCTAGAAGTGAAGTTGTTGGCATAAATCAATTTCCTGACCTACGTAGTCCCATTATCCAAGATCTTTAATTTCCAGGGCTACTGCAATGTTCTTGTGATTAAATCATTCATTTATTATGCTAGGATATCCTGGACTAGCTTAGCACAATACAGAACACTAATGTCAACCCAAGAAATTCAAATGAAAGAATTTTTTTTTTTAAATCACATATTTATTTGTTTGTTTCCCCAAAAAACTCTTTAAAAAAGTGGAGTTTTGCACCAACAGTTTTTTGCCCACTCTGAGCAAATGCAATAAGACAGGAGAGTACATTATTTTACATTAGTCTTCCTGAAGGTGAAGTAGCTAGTGCAATTTTGGCTTTTCTACAAATGCATTCAAAATGCAACACAAATGTGATTGGAATTGTCTTATCAAGCTTTGGACATCCTCCACTCAGAAAGTGTGTCACATTTTCTACAATCCAGAATACGTACCCAGCTCTAATGACATCCAGAGAAGCAAAGGCCTTTCCTAAAAGATTCTTCAGCTTTCCCTCAGAGCTTTGTGTTCTCAGTTTGTCCAAAATTATATCCAGATTAGCTTCCCTTATCTAGGCCCATATGAAAAACAAACAATAAGCATAAAGCTGTAAGAAGCCCAAATGTTTTATGTCTATTTAGGATTCAAGAAATTAGTTTCATGTACATGTCTGTATTTTAATTATACATTAGACAGTACTTTAAAGGGACATTATTAAGATTAATAGGCTTAAAATTTGATCTATCTTGTCTCCAATTCCTTATGTCTATTTACAGACAGTAGGTTTTCCCCCAAATCAGAGGCATCAATGCTCTTTAAAAAAGAATCAGTGATCACAGCACTGTGTGTATTTGCCCATGTGTGTAAGAAAGAGAATAATGGAGGGAAAGAATATATATAAGGGAAGAGAATTTCAGTTTCAAGCTTTCAAGAACTTATTGTAAATAGCTAGCACATGCCTTGTGGGAGTTACATGCATTTACTCCAAGGCTATTGCTCTTTTGCAAACACAACATTTGTCACTGGCCAAGGCAAGTGATGTGAATCCCAGCTGACCAAAACTACTCACTGCAGTCAGGCACTCCAGTGAACCACAGGAAGAGCCAAAGACTCCCCTCTGCTTCTGGAGAAAATGGATGCCTCAGCTATCTCCAGAGTCTCACTGATACCTGGACTAGTCATGGTGGCCCGTAATTTCAGGACCAAAGTAGTTACTGAAGATTCTAATGGGTAGAATTTGCCCAGGCAAAAGAACAATGAAGACTAGATAACATGTGGGAACACCTCTGTTTCAGCTCGCATCTGGGATGTTTGGCCTGGTAAATTCATCATCAAGCAGCACTATCTCATCCACTTCTTTGGGGCTGTATCAAGTGAGATTGTGATTGATGAACAACAGACATCCAGAGTAGGCTTCTATATCCAATAATTCAGTCATCATTGGCACTTACTGCTTCCCCTGCCAAAGGCACAGGGAGATCTGGGAGATTGCACAAGACATTCCAGAAGGGGTAAACTGATCTTACACAGAGAGGGGAGGCCATGCTGCTTTCTTTCCAAAAGTTGGCAGGTATGAAAATCATGTAAAGATTCTGAACAATGCCTTCAAAATATCCTTTTATCAAGCCACAGAGCACAAATATGATGTGATAATTTTCCTTGTGAATATGCATGCAACTGTATATGAGTAATGATAACGTTATAGTTGCTAGAGCTGGAAAATACCAATTTAGATAATGAGATCATTCCCCTGCCAAGAATAAGATATAGTCCACCTCAGAGGATGTATCAGCTATTAGACTAATATACTTAGCAGTATGCAGCCACGTTCCAAAACACAGAAACCTTTAGAAACACTCCCACTTTAAGTTGTACTTGCTATAAAGGATTCTTTGAATACCAAAAGCATCTTTTTGCTAGGAAGTGCTTTCTTTATACCGCACCAACGTTTTAGACTTTTGATTGTACCTGATTTAGGTTTTCATGTTTCCGCCGGCACTCATTCAGTTTCACCTGAAGTTCGTTTTCTTGCTGGGACAGTTTGAGCTGATGTTCATCCCAGAGGACAATAGCTTGCTGGAAATATTTGTACAAGTCTTTGCAATCCTGTTCAATATGTTTAGCCAGATCCTCAAAGTCTCTCTAAAACAATCAAACGGATAGAACAAATTATCATTAAATTATTATTAGACTATTATCTGGGAGTAGAGATGCATGAGCAGTAGGGGGATAGCTGACTTGCCAAGACTGCCTAGAGGAATCCTACAGTTACCTGATAAAGCAGAAGGTATATCAAGAATCAGAGAACACCATCTTTTTTCATGTCACTAAAATCCATTCTGTTCTTGCAACTGTGCTAGTGGGAATTACATTACCATCAACAATATAATTTCTAGCAGCACCACTTTCAATGACATATCAGACGATTAGAAGATAGCACCACAATGCTGTTTGGACGGGGGTGGGTAGGTAGTAGTCCAATACCTACTTTTCAGACATTGGAAGCCCTTAGATACCATGACAAAGAGCAAGGCATGAGAACCTGGAAAGATATTTAGAACTTAGTGTGTGAAAGAACAACGGCACAGCCTCTGAATTTGAACTACTCTTTTTTCCTTTCCAGTCCTGTAAATTCAGTGAACATTTTTCTCACCACTGATAAAATCTAAAACAAAGTGCCAAAGTGGATGAGCCTTGCACATCACTTTTCAGATTATGATATTTATAACTGATATCAGTATACGTACTATAATGCTTTATTAGTCCAAGACAATGGATGGAAAAATAGATTTCTAACATCTAATATTCATGTGTAAATACATCAAAACAAAACATATACATATGGCTAAAGCTCAGATCATTTACCAAACAAAAAAATATTCACGTCATCGATCGTTGGTGGATAGTACAGGAAACTCACCTCTTTTCCCATATAAATTAGCACAGAATTAGCACAGCTAATGTTAAAAACAATAGCTAGTGTAAACAAATAGAAGAGGCCAGCAAAATTATAATATTTTGCGCTTTACATCATGTTCCATCTTATGATCTCAAAAGGTCACGCAACAAGTCAGTGACAGAGTCAGGAATAAAAACTAGATTGTCCAATTCCCAGCTAGTACTTCAGCTAAAAGTCCATCCATCCCTCACAAGAGTAGCAACCACAAAGTTAAGCTCTGCATGAACCCTGAATTATTTAGCCATCTAGAACCTTGAGCACAACAGGCCAGTTGTTTTCATATAAAGTCATTGTAAAAATAAAACCAAAAGTTATGAACTATCATTGAATCACCTCAAGCGTCTCTATTTACAGGTTTCAGAGTAATAGCCGTGTTAGTCTGTATCCGCAAAAAGGAATAAGAGTACTTGTGGCACCTTAGAGACTAACAAATTTATTGTAGCATAAGCTTTCGTGGGCTACAGCTCACTTCATCGGATGCATGTAGTGGAAAATACAGAAGGAAGATATAGATATATATATATTACACACACACACACACATATGAAACAATGGATGTTACCATACACATTATAAGGACGGTGATCAGTTGTTAGCAGGAGAGAAAAATAAGTCTTTGTGGTGGTAATGAAAATGGCCCATTTCCAGCACTTGACAAGGAGATATAAGGAACTGTAGGGGGCGGGGGGGGGNGAAGAGCTGGCGCCACTACTGGATGCATGTAGTGGAAAATACAGAAGGAAGATTGATTATATATATAGATATATAGATATAAACAATCTATATCTATATACACACCCACATATATATATATATATATATATATATATATATATATATATATACANGGATAAGTAGTCAATGATATAATTGCACACTCTCTAACAGGGCATCAATAGAATAATGAAATGAAATGTGAACTTTTAAACCAGCATAGAATGCAGGATAGATGTTAGATTTGACTATTCTGAGGATGTAATAAAAAGAATGGCCTTAGTAAACGTACATCCATCTGCTCCAGCTCCTGTTCAAACCGACTCTGCAGCCTTCCAACCATCTTGAAGAAGTCAGGATTCACAACCTTTTCAGCCTCTTTCTCTGTGCAAACTTTTAAACTCAACAGTTTATTCTAAAGGAAAGGAATATTACGTTATTGACATGTACCTGGTATGCAGTGTTGTTGTAGCTGTGCTGGTCTCAGGATATTAGAAAGACAAGGTAGATGACATAATATCTTGTACTGGACCAACTTCTGCTGGTGAGAGAGACAAGCTTTCGAGCCACACAGAGCTCTTCGCCAGGTCTGGACCAGAAGCTCTATGTAAGCTCAAACACTTGTCTCTCTTACCAACACAAGGTGGTCCAATAAAAGATACTACCTCACCTACCTTGTCTCTCTAATGTACCTGGCATCCCAGTTAACATGTTGCATAGTTCAACAGAGTTTGTTTAACCTCAACATGTATTCTTTTCTTTTAAACTGGTAGTTTTAGAAATAAATATCCAACTTCAGTATCTTTTCCTGAAGAAACCCTAAGTGGAGGACAAATAAAGCTGGGAATAGGCAGTGGGTGTGCAAGGTGAGGAGTTGTTTACCCCCCGCCCCCGCACAGGAAGAGCACTAAGTCTTTGATGACATACTGTTTATAACAATCAGTAATAGTTTCAGAAAATGAATGCCTGTGATATTTGAGTCCTGTGATTGAATTGTAAATAATCAATGCTTTGTATTTACACATAGTCTTTGTCATCCAAAGCTCTCAAATCCCTTTACAAATGTGGATTTAAGCCTCAAAACCACTTTATGCAGCAGGTCAGTAGTATTATCCCCGTTTTATATATGGAGAAATTGAGGTACAGAGGTTAAATAATTTCCCCAAGGCCACAGAGCGAACCGTGGCCATGCTGGGGTCCTGACTCTCAATCTCCTAGCCCAAGTAGTGGACTCTCTTTGTAGGCCAAAAGCCTAATGGGGAGAAATTGTCTTGAGTAAATTGTACTCCATTTTGCTTAATACTCCATCTTGCTAGCTTTGAATTAGTAAGAAGAAATTGTTCTGAGTTTATTCTTTGCTGATTGTGTTAATGATTGTTCTTAGAAGGATAGAAGTTTTGTGGCTGTAATTATTGCCTTATTTACTGTTTGGTGTGTGAGTGAAAAACGTATGGTATACTGATTAACTGAGAAGAGACAGCTGGGCCGGATGGTCAAGAGGGGAGTGGAGAGGCACCAACTTTATTATCAGAATCACCCGGATAGCACATTGATGACTCTAAAGCAAAGGCATACACCCCAGTGACAAGATAAGGAGTTAAGCCAGAGGGACAAGATAAGAAACAGCTGCGGATCCTCCCAGTAAGCAAGCTTGAATACCTCATGAATGACAGCTCTGGTGTAACACAGCACGGTCCATAGACTTGTATGGGAACTTATTATTATAAAAGAAGGGTGTATTGCCATAGGACTTTGGGGTCATTCTGCATCAACATCAGAGCTTCGAATGCAGAATGACAGAGGCCCAGCTCCCCTCCCTCTTGTGCAGTTTCAGCTGGCCACTGGAACTGACCAAGCAACACTAAGGACTGGTAACTATAAGATCCAGCTACAGAATCTTTGTGTGTGTGTGCGCGCGCGCGCATGCGAATAAAAACATATACTGATTTTAATGCTTAAATTGTACTCTCAATAAACGTGGCGTATTCCCTTATCCCCTTTAAAAAGATTCCATGTGATTCTTATAAGCATAACATCTTCCCTCCACTAAGTTAGTATTTGTTGCTGCTATTCTACATGTTCCAAATAAAAGTGTCACGTTATTGTGAAGAAAAGTACACAACATCGTTTTGACTAACAGGATAAAAGAGAACTTTGTGAGTAATTTGGGTTGTCATGCCGAAATAGTGGGTCTCAAACCAGACATTATACTGGATGATCTGCTGCTACCAAAATCCTTCATTGGGTCTCCAAATTCAGCAACTTTCAATCTCATGACACTGACCTTGCATAGCTGTACATTGGCCAAACATTCCTGGCAAACTCTCTCATATTGGATGCGAATTATCATCATATGCTGCACATTATGGGTGTCTTTAGAAAAGAAGGAAAGGAAATAAGAGTCCAGTGTGAAGACTTCACCATTTCACATTGTAGCACATGTAAATATGACTGAACAGTTGTGTCTTGAAAGTTTATAGTCTAGAAGACACACATATAGAAAGACAAGGCATACTGCAAAAATTAGAGAAAGGAATCACTTTAGATAATTTTTTTTCTCATTCTAAAGAGAAAAAAAAACCTGAGAGACCAAGATCAGGGCAGCATATGTATGTACAGACACACAGTACAGTTCAATCATGGCCTTAGAAATAAAATGATTGCTTAAATCCCAATTCATTGTCGTGAATTCCTTGCTTACCTATATACTTGTTTAAAGCCACAAGAGATTCGTACCATTCATTTATCTCAGCTTTTGAATGTGTCGGAGGCAACAAATCACTATCAAAATAGGAAACAAGAGACACAATGTCATACATAATCCATTCCAGTTCTCAATGGGTTAAAACTGCAAAGTAGTATAATAGCACTATTGCTTTTCCACATTTTGTTTGTTAGAAGACAGATTTTTTCAGCCAAATCAGCAAGGCAAAACCATAGAGATGGCTGCAATTTCTGCAAAAAATCTGCCTTCTGGAAAACAGATGAATTGTTATCTGTTTAGTTGCTATATTAATTTTAAAATGAAAAGGAATCATTACTTTAAAATTACAATATTTTAATAGGTTATACACACAGCAAATTTTCTGATTTAGAATGGAGGGTGTCCCAGATATACAGTATGAGATTTCCTTTGTCTCCTCTGCTGATTATTTACTATAGATACTAAAATCTCACACCATTCCCAAGAGAGGCACTCAAACTTTTCAGTCAGGCCAAGTTAGGGTTATGGGATTTTACCTACCCATTCATCCTGACTTGCCACTATTTATACTGTACTTTCAGAGCCACTGATTTCTGCTCTTTAGAGTTGTTACATCAGGCTTATTCAGAGAAATTTGGGGTCTGGTATATCATATTCGCTAGGTCCCCACCCCCTTCCATTTCACTTTATCTACACGGATGTTACAGACATTTTGGGGGGCCCTGAAATCCAGTCCCTGGTACAATTGTCCCCCCTTTCCCTCCTTCTTATCATCTCTGTACATCACTACTTGCAGCTCCTTGACGTTCCTAATAATGAAACATTTAATGACCCCTTCATTCAACACAACCTGCCCACTGAAAACCATGAGCATCACCTCACCGGTGAAAGATAAAAAGAAGTTTGGGGACTCATTTAGTACTGTGTTGGTCCATTTTACAGTGGTAAATCAGGTGCATTATTCACTAGAGCAAGAAACATTTTTTCTGTCTCTCGCTTCATACCAAAGTACTTGCAGAAGTGCCATTCTCTTTCTACTAAGTGAAATCTGGTCCTTTATCATGTTCTCCAAGTCTCTTTTTACAGCTGTGGGTTCCTGTACTTCCTTCCTTGCCATAAATTCTCTGCAGGACACAAGTAACCATTTAAATAAAGATATGTTTGGGACAATCTGTATCTTCACATGTAAAAGTTATTTTGAACCAGATAGATTTAACCCCAGTCACTAAAAAGGAGCATAAACGCCAACATAATTGCTAGAACACGGTTAGCTTTACAAAGAGAACAGAATCAAAGATTATTCTGTAACAGAAACACAAATGGGGTCTTGTTATTTAGTTTTAATCCTACTAAAATATAATCTGTTGCAGAACTATGGACCTGAAACTGCAAACCACATAGTCCTTCTGTATGATTTTCCAGTCCTTCAGCCTCTCTTGCCACTTGAGCCATTGAGACAGCTCCCGCTTCAGGTCTGCCTCCATCAGATTAACAAACAACTTGGCTATTGCCCTCTGATTGGCTAGTAGGGCTTGGTTTATCATCTGTGTATTGGAAGATACAAACAGGAATAAAGGGCAGCACAAAGCATACAAACATTTGACAGCTATCGTTTTTTAATCCAGTGCAATGCACTGAACTAGAAGAGACTGTTAGAGAGACAGTGGGAAAATGGGGAGTATTTGGTACAATACAGAACATTCCTCCTAAACTGGGATGACTGATATGTTTGAACAACAGCACTGAACAAATCACGAAGTCACAGATTCAGACATAGCACAATAATAGCCATATGCAATTTGGGCGGGTTTTAGACTTCCTCTGAAGCACAAGGTATTAGACAGTGATGACCTTGTCTACAGTCAGGAAATCTCCCATAGCTGTGGAGCTGCAACAGTGGGAGATTTCTTGAAAACTGCCATCTTTTAGGCACAGCCTTAGAGGCAGGATACTAGACATAATGGCCCAGTTGCATGATCCAGTAAGGTAAATGCTATAAATATAAAAATATGTTGAAAGAAAAGCCTTCACACAATATGCCCAGTTGAATTACACGAGTGAGCAAATGCTCTGATTTTGATCATATCGCTGTCAGCGCTTAGCTTGAGGGAACTGTAAATATTAAAAGTGAAGGAGGTTTTCTTTCCCTAATGGACAGTAACAAGGTATGGAAAATGGACCTATATGTTTCAGAAAGGAATGATTTGTTCAGTACTGGAAAATACTGATGTATGTCAGAGAGATAAGGCGGCACCTGCATGGAGGAAATCTGCAAGTGAAAAAAGTTATGAGAAATGATGATTCAGCTCTTGTATCTTTTCTTTGTTAAGAAAGTGTGATAAGTTTGAAAGAGAGGTAGAAGAGTGACTAACACTTCCAGACTGAAAGAGGAAGAAAATTAATCACTCCTTACAGTACACAGGGAATATTCCATCTTGCTACTTTCTCTATAGCCTCTCAGACAAATGAATGACTGCATATATCAATATGAAAGATTTACCATTGCTTCCGTATGTATGAACCTGTGCACATCAGAGGGTGAGAAATAAGAAATATCCTCCAGAATCTTGGTATATTTCCTCAGTAAATCTTTTATCTGGGAAACCAAAGGAAAGAGAAAAAAGAAAGAGCCCAAAAAGTCAGTATTTCTTAAGATAAGTGATCTGAAATAAGACATGGATGTTTTGTTTTCTTAAAAAAAAAAATTCAGTTGACTGAAATACACAGTCATAGCACAGATTCAAAGCTGTATGTATGACTTAAAATAAAACAAACTATTGTATTTTTCTTCTAAAATGTGATACCTTTAATAAATACATGGTTGTATCAAATATTTTAGTAACTAAGACTAAAATCAACTGCTTCTTAATATACGTCACCCTTTAGATCGGTGGTTCTCAACCAGGGGTAGGTGTACCCCTATTCATACACAGAGGTCTTCCGGGGGCGGGGGGGAGGGAGGGGGGGTTAACATCAACTCATCTAGACATTTGCCTTTTTTTACAACAGGCTACATAAAAAGCACTAGTGAAGTCAGTACAAACTAAAATTCCATACAATGACTTGTTTATACTGCTCTATACTATACACTGAAATGGAAGTACAATATTATATTCCAATTGATTTATTTTATAATTATATGGTAAAAATGAGAAAGTAAGCAATTTTTTAGTAATAGCGTGCTGTGTCACTTTTGTATTTTTATATCTGATTTTGTAAGCAATTAGTTTTTAAGTGATGTGAAACTTGGGGTACCTAAGACAAATCAGACTTCTGAAAGGCGTACAGTAGTCTGGAAAGGTTGAGAGCCACTGCTGTAGATCACTGCAGACAGGTGGCAAGCCAAGTCAAACATTTGAATCAACTTCCTGTTAGACATTTACAGCCAAATCCCAGGCCCCGTTTAAACAACAGCACTGGGCAAACAAGCCTCTTGCTGCTATATACGTGTTGCTAAGGCACAGGACCAGGGCCGGCGCAACCCATTAGGCGACCTAGGCGGTCGCCTAGGGCACTACTATTTGGAGGGGCGCTGGCGCCCCGGCCGTCCGCGGAATTTTGGGGGCGGGACCTTCTGCCGCCGCTGTCGGGGGCGGCATTTTGGGGGCAGGACCTTCCGCCGTCTAGGGCGCCGAAAAAGCTGGCGGCGCTCCTGCACAGGACTGGAAGTCAAACAATCTGAGCTCTATTTCTGGCACTGTCACAACCTCCTGTGTGGCTCTGGACAACTCATCTAACTCTCTGATCCTCAATTTACCCATTTGTAAAATAGGAATATTATTCCCTGTACATCAGAGGTGTTGTGAGGAGATCCTTAAATAGGGATAAGAAAATAAGGCACTTATTTGTCCCATTAGTATAGCATCTGAGCACCTCATAAGCTTTAATGTATTCATCCTCACAACCCCTCTGTAAGATGGGGAAATACTAGTATCTCCACTTTACAGACAGACCTAGGGCCCAGAGAGAATAAGTAACTCGCTCAAAAGCAAAAAGGAAGTCTTTTGCAAAACAGGAAACTGAAACTAGGCCTTCCATATCCCTGGCTTGCACCCTAAAAAATGAACCAATGAGTGTTTTCTCTCTAAACACTTATACCATACTTTTCATCTGTAAAATATACTATTGTATCTTTTAAAAGAGCTTTGAAAAGATGGGCAATATCATTATCTCCATTTTACATATGGGAAAATTGAGGCACAGAGCAGTTTCATGGCTCATATGTAAGAAGCTATATGCCTGATCCTGATACATGCAATGACTTTTTATTATGAACAGTATTGTATTTCATATTTTGATACAGTTCATATGAAAGACTGGCAAAACAGAGTTGTATATTATCATATTATAACAAATAATAGGTTAAGTGATAACCAAATGTTGAAGCTTGAAGTAAAACTGTTCATTATCAATGTTACAGGAGATCTAACATACTTCAGATGATGGGTACTTAAGTGCCAAGAATGATTTTATTTGTTTACTTGTTTCCATCATGTATAGAATTATTTAGTGAATGACTCATTACAGCCAGGCTTCTTTCTTTTCCCAGGTTCCTCAGGAATAAGTTGAGAAAGATATAGCATGGGTGAAAGAAAAATAGCAGTCCTGATGAGTTGAGAAGATTCTGTCGTGGACATTGGTTCGCACTGTAATACTAGCGTGTGTTTTTGTATGCAACCGTTTGCATATGTGCCTAAAGTGAAGCATTTTATAAATCGAAATAAATAAATGATGAGCAACCCTTCCTTCTAAAGAGGTTTCTATTGCTTAAAGGTTGGAAATGTTACACTGGTAGTCACAATGGCTAATCAGATAGTACATAGAAGTTACTAGTGGTGGTGTTTAATTTGCATACTAACAAATACTTTAGGGCCTGATCATGGCTTTACCCTAAAACAGTGGTTCTTAACCTTTACTGCAGCCTGCACCCCTTTGGTTCTCAAAATATGTTCTCGCACCCCTTATCAAAAATCATTGAAGTAGGTCAGTTCTTTAAACCTCGATATATCATAACTATAGAATGAAAGAGATAAAATAAATATGTAATTCTAATTGTGCAGTAAAATTAAGAATACATGAAAAATTACACACTTTTTTAGATTTAATAAATACATAGGTTTGAGGAAACAAAGTAGTTATACTTACGTACCTGTGCTTAATTTGTGTTTTCGATGATTTACCCTCTAAAAAAATCTGGCATGTCTCACACCCCCAGAAAGAGCATCTCGCACCCCCAGGAGGTGCGTGCACCCCAGGTTAAGAACCACTGCCCTAAAACAACCAAGCAGCGGCAGAAGGAAGAATCAGACACCTCACATACACCTAAATGGCCTCTTCATATCTTTGCTGCAGGTGCCGGGACTGGGGAGGGAGGAAGCAGAGGCTGTGAACATGGTACACATCTCTCCCCACCTGTGCAGGTGGGTAGAGAATGATCGGATAATCCAGCAAAGGAAGGCAGTAATCCGCTACTAGTCAGGGCCTGTAGCAGAATACTACCCAGAGGGAGCAAGTTGCTTCCTGCTCCTTACCCAGGGTTAGGAACAAATTCTTAATCCAGCAATTAATTAATAACCATTCAAACTTTAGCTCACTTTCTCAGATCGAGCCACTTCAAGCTTTATTAAGGTTTCATCCATCTCTTTAATCCATTGCCTTCTATACAAGGACTCCTGGGAGATGGCATCCCATAGCTCCCCAAAACTCTGTAAGAAAAAATGTAATGTCAGTCCGATTGAAAAACTAACAATGAAAAATATGACTGCAGAAGGAGGTAGAAATAGACATTTTATATACACGTGGCAAGCAAAGAAAAAAGGAGAGACAAGGGCTTGAGCTAGAGAACTAGATTAAATCAAATACACTCCCTTACTGTGATTGAAAAGGCTTCCAGATCAGTGTCACTTTCAATCTTTTTGAACAGAAGTTCAATAGCTCTATCAGATTCTGACAGTTTTGTCAAAAGCAACTTTCCAGACTCCAAAATGAAGGGTTCCATTTCCTAAAACAGGCAGGTATAGGAGTCAGATCTTGGGTATTAGGCCTTGACACTTATATAACACTCCAGACTACCTAGAGTCTCACCCTCCCAATGCAGGCTAACTCCTGCTGTAGCACTGCCACTGCTTCATTATGACGGCCTCGTCTGCGCTCTGAGAGGCGTTCAATGATATTGCTGTTTGTCTTCTCAGGAACTGCCGAGGAAGAAAATAAAGATGATGCAGACTGGATGTGTTGCTGCAGAATGTCTAATGTAGTCACCAACACATTACTAAATCAACACTAAGATCTCTGGGCTTTGTGCAGCAGGAAAGATCCATAGCCTTACACAATACAAAAGGGCACAGATTATAATAGCACTCTGCAATTATACAGCACTTTTTATCCTATGATACTAAAACACTTTGAAGACATTTATTAAGTCTCACATTCCCTCTGTAAGGTAGGCGAATATTATCTCCATTTTCACAGATGGGGAAAATTATGCCAAAGAGATGTTAAGTGACTTGCCAAATAGTAAAGACACAGAACAGAACTCAGGAAATATTGACTCCCATTCCCCTGCTCCAGCCTCTAGAAAACTTTGTCTTAATTTTCACACATGAACAAGTTTTTGAGTGAAAAACTCAGAGGGAACCTTGAACCAATATTAATGCAGTATCACATAATTATCTGGAGAATATTTGCAGTGGAGAAAGAGCAGGGGCCCTTGGTATACAATGGAAAGATATGGATTTTAATAGGTGACACACTAGGTGAGATATGGGAGCTCAAAGATAAATATTTGCCCATTACAATTTTATAAAACAATGCTAAAATGCTTTTCATATCACAGAAAGTCTGCAAGGGTAAAGGTTAATACATACTATATTGTAAAGAATGGTTCTCTGAAAGCCAAATATTGATTTTTAATGTTTGTTATTAATCTTTGTTTCTGTAATAGACAAAAGCACACAAGCTATTAAATTCACACCTCAGATAAACAGGTGAAAATCCACTGACATCAAAGGACTTGTGTCTGCTTATACTAGGGCTGAATTTGACTTTACGGCTATACATTCTGAGTAATCAAACAAGTACAAAAATACAATAAATGTTTCTGTGATTATTCCCTCCCCTCCATGTGGGAAATTCCTAAAGAATCATAAAAAATAACAAGATTAAGTTAGTAAAATTTACTAATGAAATCACTGAGGCCTCTGACTTCCCGGGCTGCAATCACATCTTCACTTTCTTGAGCTTTTCGAAATGTAATTTCCCTGAAATAGAAACAGAGATGAAAGCCTTGACCTATGCCATAAAAGAAAAAGTAGGGATCTCCAAAAGGCATTGCTTCCCAATTTGTAAATTAGATTCATTTGTAAAAAATCTAAATGACCATAAGCATCATCATAACTTTAGTGAATTTGGAGGGGCTACTGTTTCACAGAATGAATGTTAGATTTTCCCAGATGAAGTGGGACAAATTAATTAATTATCATAGCTCATTTGGTGAAAATAACCCAAAATACGATGGCATAACAGCAACAAATCCCAGATTTAAATACATACTAACTATAGAGGCAATCTGCAAAAAATAAGGCAAGCTTTAGGCAAAAGTACTTGAAACTAGAACATTTTTCTGCCCTCTGACTCTTCCATTCAGTGGGGCACAATGTATTTCTCTATGTGGTTGTTCTCAGAATTAATACTATGGGGACTCTACAGCAACAAGATAAAAAAAAAACAACACTAGTTGGATAGACTGTTTGCATCACTTCTAAAACTATCATCTTCTCATGTTCTGCTATGAGAGTGATGACCAATTCTCAATTAGGACAGATCTGACTTTCCTCACAGATAACAGGTATTTGCCAGCAGGAACATCTCTCACGTTTTACAAATGCATTGGAGACAGAAACCTTTCACGGGAGGTTTAAAATGTGTCTGTTCTGTTAATGCAGGTATCACCTTTGTATAACTTGGATTTTAATTTTACTTCCACTTCTGGTCATGGCTATGGTTACACCCTGAACAGCATATTTGTTCTCTTTCAGTGATAGTCCAGATACAATATTCTTACTTTACAAGTTCAAAGATTATTTTGCTCATTGCAAAGTCCACCTAGGATCTGCAAATCCAACTATGATTTCTCTCCCTCTTACATCTTGACTGTTAATAGAGGTTCTGCAATTAGAACTTAGCAGACACTTTGTTCAGGATGCATGAAGCAGAACAGACTATTTTCATTCTTCCATAGCTGATTTACACCAATGGTTTAACAGGAGTAGAATTTTGTTCGTAGTTAATAGGTGCATCAGACTTAAAGGCATACAAGATGCTAATCTATTTAGCAAGGAATCCTTTTTACATAGTCACTTTTCTAAAATGCAATTTAAAGTAAGACCAATGAAAACTGTGCATAGTTCTAGACCGTTTTAAACAAAAAAGTAGTACAATACCTTTTAAAAATGAAAACCATAATATGCAGCCCTCTACAAACATTGACTAATTAATCCTCGCAAATCCATGTGAGAAAGGCCAGTATTATCCCTCTTTACAGCTAGGAAAACTGAGTCACATGGAGGTTGAGTAATGCCCACTGCTACAGAGGGAGTTATTGCCAGAACCACGATTAAAATTCAGGGAGTTCCTAGCTTCCAGTCCCATGCTCAAACTTCACTGCCCCTTTTTGACCTGAGTAGCTAGGGCCAAAATTTGGGGTCTAGTGGGTTGTTTTGGTTAGGAGGAGAAATTGATGTTGGAGTCAGGTCTTTTTTTGATGCAATCCTGTTTATTTACAAAGAATGTACAAAGTCCTGTTTCCCTCAACACAGCAGGTGACAGTTTCTTTGCTCACAGTTCCAAGCCCCTTTCCAGCTAGCACTTAGACCAAAAGTTCTCTCTCTAGGCCTTTCTCAGGGCCACATTCCCCGTGCTTGCTCTGGCTGCATCCTTGGCTTTCTGCTGTTTCTCTCTCAGCTTCTCTGCTGTTTCTTTTTCTTTTCCTCTCCTTCTTATGCCTCTCCCAGTCCATAAAGACAGAGACACACACTTTCACCAAACAATACCTAGTGACAACCCTCCACCCACATGTGCCTTGCATGTGCCTTTGCTTTGGGTGGTGACATGTGTTCTGGGTGGAAACTGCTATTGTTTCAAGCTAGTTCCATAAAGGAACTTAACTGTTTCTTACATTTATCAGTAATGAAGGTTGGCTGTGATACCCACTAGTTTCAAAGAGGTTTAACCCAACCCATAACCATACATAATTATAAATGTATACTTCCAATATATACCTGTACAACACTGGATTTTCAGTGAAGTCATCATTGGGCATTCCCTCAACCCATTTCTGCTGGCGATGAGATAACAGTCCTTTCCCAGCACACATTTCCAAGTCCCTAACCACAGGAATCCTTCCACTGTTCACAGGAAACTTATGTTGCTCTGCCTTGTTTCTCACTTCCTCCAGAGAGCGTACTAAGTGCACCTTCATAGAAACATAATCAAGGTGTTAAAATTCTCAGTAATCCACTGAAGGCAGAGAAGATCAAAGAAGCTGTACTGAGTAAAAGTGGCTGAATAGGAGATAAAGTAATAAACAATTCTTTGCACTTACATAACATCTTTCATCCAAGGTTCTTTACAAAATGAGCAAGAACATCCCCCTTTTAACAGATGGGGAAACAGAGGCACAGAAAGGTTATATGACTTGCTTAAGGTCACACAGCAAGTCAGTGGCAGAGTCAGGAACAGAAATTAGGTAACCCTGACTTCAAGTCCCATGCTCCAACCACTAAGCCATGCTGATTTTCCTTTTAAAAATTAAACCAGCTGTATACACTAGCCAAATCCTTCTGAGTCTGGCAAACTAAGCCTCTGAATTTATCCATCATTGCCATGTCATTAATATAGCAAATTTTGGCTTTGGCAAATACATTCTGAGGTTCAAAAGACACATAGCAGGACCTTAAAAGGTTTGTTGGGGAGTGCACCCTGACGACATTAAAATTATTTTCTGCTAAAACAAACCAGAAATCCAAAAGGTCCAAATTCANCAGTCATACTGCTCTCTTACATACAAAGCAACTCCCCCACCTTTTCTGCCCTGCCTGTCTTTCCTGAACAGTTTATATCCATCCATGACAGTACTCCAATCATGTGAGTTATCCCACCAAGTCTCTGTTATTCCAATTACATCATAATTCCCTGACTGTGCTATGGTTACCATGGTGTAACCAGGGTGTAACCATGGTTACCAGGGTGTAACCATGGCTATGGTTACACCCTGAACAGCATATTTGTTCTCTTTCAGTGATAGTCCAGATACAATATTCTTACTTTACAAGTTCAAAGATTATTTTGCTCATTGCAAAGTCCACCTAGGATCTGCAAATCCAACTATGATTTCTCTCCCTCTTACATCTTGACTGTTAATAGAGGTTCTGCAATTAGAACTTAGCAGACACTTTGTTCAGGATGCATGAAGCAGAACAGACTATTTTCATTCTTCCATAGCTGATTTACACCAATGGTTTAACAGGAGTAGAATTTTGTTCGTAGTTAATAGGTGCATCAGACTTAAAGGCATACAAGATGCTAATCTATTTAGCAAGGAATCCTTTTTACATAGTCACTTTTCTAAAATGCAATTTAAAGTAAGACCAATGAAAACTGTGCATAGTTCTAGACCGTTTTAAACAAAAAAGTAGTACAATACCTTTTAAAAATGAAAACCATAATATGCAGCCCTCTACAAACATTGACTAATTAATCCTCGCAAATCCATGTGAGAAAGGCCAGTATTATCCCTCTTTACAGCTAGGAAAACTGAGTCACATGGAGGTTGAGTAATGCCCACTGCTACAGAGGGAGTTATTGCCAGAACCACGATTAAAATTCAGGGAGTTCCTAGCTTCCAGTCCCATGCTCAAACTTCACTGCCCCTTTTTGACCTGAGTAGCTAGGGCCAAAATTTGGGGTCTAGTGGGTTGTTTTGGTTAGGAGGAGAAATTGATGTTGGAGTCAGGTCTTTTTTTGATGCAATCCTGTTTATTTACAAAGAATGTACAAAGTCCTGTTTCCCTCAACACAGCAGGTGACAGTTTCTTTGCTCACAGTTCCAAGCCCCTTTCCAGCTAGCACTTAGACCAAAAGTTCTCTCTCTAGGCCTTTCTCAGGGCCACATTCCCCGTGCTTGCTCTGGCTGCATCCTTGGCTTTCTGCTGTTTCTCTCTCAGCTTCTCTGCTGTTTCTTTTTCTTTTCCTCTCCTTCTTATGCCTCTCCCAGTCCATAAAGACAGAGACACACACTTTCACCAAACAATACCTAGTGACAACCCTCCACCCACATGTGCCTTGCATGTGCCTTTGCTTTGGGTGGTGACATGTGTTCTGGGTGGAAACTGCTATTGTTTCAAGCTAGTTCCATAAAGGAACTTAACTGTTTCTTACATTTATCAGTAATGAAGGTTGGCTGTGATACCCACTAGTTTCAAAGAGGTTTAACCCAACCCATAACCATACATAATTATAAATGTATACTTCCAATATATACCTGTACAACACTGGATTTTCAGTGAAGTCATCATTGGGCATTCCCTCAACCCATTTCTGCTGGCGATGAGATAACAGTCCTTTCCCAGCACACATTTCCAAGTCCCTAACCACAGGAATCCTTCCACTGTTCACAGGAAACTTATGTTGCTCTGCCTTGTTTCTCACTTCCTCCAGAGAGCGTACTAAGTGCACCTTCATAGAAACATAATCAAGGTGTTAAAATTCTCAGTAATCCACTGAAGGCAGAGAAGATCAAAGAAGCTGTACTGAGTAAAAGTGGCTGAATAGGAGATAAAGTAATAAACAATTCTTTGCACTTACATAACATCTTTCATCCAAGGTTCTTTACAAAATGAGCAAGAACATCCCCCTTTTAACAGATGGGGAAACAGAGGCACAGAAAGGTTATATGACTTGCTTAAGGTCACACAGCAAGTCAGTGGCAGAGTCAGGAACAGAAATTAGGTAACCCTGACTTCAAGTCCCATGCTCCAACCACTAAGCCATGCTGATTTTCCTTTTAAAAATTAAACCAGCTGTATACACTAGCCAAATCCTTCTGAGTCTGGCAAACTAAGCCTCTGAATTTATCCATCATTGCCATGTCATTAATATAGCAAATTTTGGCTTTGGCAAATACATTCTGAGGTTCAAAAGACACATAGCAGGACCTTAAAAGGTTTGTTGGGGAGTGCACCCTGACGACATTAAAATTATTTTCTGCTAAAACAAACCAGAAATCCAAAAGGTCCAAATTCATCTCTAGTCTAACTCTACTGAATTCACAACAGCAGGAACAAAATAGTAAATTTGGCTTAGACTCTGATGTTTCTGTACCTCATCGTCGAAGATCTGCCTGTAGACTTTCCCACTGGGGACAACACGTACTGCTCCCACCAGCACCATGTTGCAAAGTGCTCAGTTCTTGGCTTGTTTGCAGAACAATTTCCTTGTACCAACTTGTGGGAGGGGGCACAGAGAGAGGGAGGCAAGAGAATTAAATCTTTAAAATGACACCATCAACTTTAGAATTAGACATTGATCTGAAAAAATTGCACCTTTATATCATTATAAATATACACTACAATTACTATAACTTAAAGATGGAAAAATATTAGTGGTTTCTTTACTTTGTGCATTTGACAGGACTGCCCTGGGTGGGGTGGGGACTTGCCTATCACCTAGCTATTCTGCAACACCCTACAAGGGCTATTCCAGCAGGCAAGCAAATTGGGACAACTTTCATGGTTCTCTAATCTGTGCCAGGCATCAAGGCAATCCCAGACAGCCCCCAGGATAGGAAAAGCACCTTGTCCTCATTGCCTCTCCCAGTCCATAAACTTAAACTCAGCATTGGCACAGGGGTGGATTTGGGTTTCTGGGTGTAGGCAGTTTTGTCCTTGAAAGACCCTTAATGAACAGGGCAACAGAAAAGCTTATACGTTTTTAATTATTTTTTAAAAACTCAAGACAAACTCTTAAAAGCATACTAAGAAACAGACATATTTTGAAGTCAGTCAATTAAAAAAATTCGAGTTGCCATTATCCCATGGAAGAGAAATATTGTTCCTTACTGAAGGCTTTTAAAAAAAATAATTACATAGGCCCTGATCCTGTAAGTGACTTCATGAGAGTGGATCCCTGTGCCTACATAGTCTCACTGAAATCACTGGCACAAGGATCTGCCAGGCAGAGTCATCAGGGCTTTAAGAGAAATGGTATAAAAAGCTTCTACCTACAGAAACTCAAAAAACAATAACAACAAGGAGTCCGGTGGCACCTTAAAGACTAACAGATTTATTTGGGCTTAAGCTTTCATGGGTAAAAAAACCCACTTCTTCAGATGCATCAAAAAACAATGACGATGACCATCCCAAAAGCTATTAATGAAGACCACAGCTGTGAATTTCCAGCGTTTCTTCCATAAGCTAGTTTCTGGACAGCAGAGCCTCGCTGATTTGCGCTGATGGCCCAGCAGCTATTGTGGGTTACAACATTTTCACATTTCGTAAATAAGCGATCAAAACACATCGCACTTGGGGAGTTTGTTGCGTCAGGTCAGGTGTGCCTTCCTTTTCGTTCTGTTAGGAGACTTCAGAGGACTGCATGTGTCGCACAGGATAGGGTGTGAACATCATGGAGACCGAGTGATATAAACCCACAGGAGAAGCAGCGAGGTTCTGATGCGATGAGATGGCGACGGGGAGGGAATTCTACCAACCCCCGGGCAGGACCAGAGCGGGACACACTCCACCAGTTCCCCCAGCAGAGGTAGCGGGTCACTCTCCCCAGCACCCCCTCCCACAGCAGGACGGGGGCGGTTAAGCTCTCAAGCACCCTACTACCTGAATAGCCGCCCAGCTCTCAGCGCAGCTTCCCGGCTAGGCCAAGAGTCTCCTCGTCGCCATAGTAACCCCGGTCGCAGGAGACAGAGAGAGCGCGAGAGCTCCTCTTCTCGCGAGAACCTTTAAACTCCGGCACGAGTTCTCGAGCGGTTGCCTGTTGCCATGGAAACGCTGGGATGCGGGCTGAGGCTTGTGTTGTCCCTGAGGGGCCTGCTGCACCGAGGCGCTGCCTCCCCGCCAGCTGATGCCATTTGCTGGTTGCTCAGTGGCCTCTGGGAAAGGTGGTGCTGCTCTCAGTTCTAGTGGACCAGTGTTACTTGCGGCACCAACAGGTCTCCGCAGAGCCGGATTTAGAGTTAGTGGAGCCCTGTGCTCAGCTTCATTGTTGCCCCCCCCCCACGGGGAGCAGTCTCTTTTATCTCCCCCCCCCCCAGCAGTCTCTTTTATCTCCCCCACCCCCCGTTTTTCATTCTTTTTTTCTCTATTCTCCTCTTGGGACTCAGGGCTGGGTGTGTGTGTGGGAGTTAGGGTGCAGGGTCTGGGTGAGATGGTGCAGGAGGGGGCTCAGGGCTGGGGGTGTGGGGTCTGGATGGGAGTTAGGGTGCAGGAGCGGGGTGGGGGTGCAGGGTCTGGGTGTGGGAGGGGGCTCAGGGTTGGGGCAGGCAGGGGGTTAGCCTGTGGAGCGCTTACCTGAGGCAGCTCCCGTTTGGTGCAGGTGGCTCTGCGTGCCCCCCGCAGCTCCCATTGGCTATGATTCTCGCTGGTGCTGAGCTGCCCGAGTGCCCGGCCCTGGGGCCCCCTGTTGTTGGGGGGCCCGGTGCCAGGGCATCCTGTGTTTAATGGTAAATCCGCCCCTGGCAGAGGCCAAGAACTGAATGATCCACTGAGTCTAAACCACATTGACGCTGCATGGACTCTATGAATCTGGGTTTGAGTCACATAAGTGAAGCAATTTGGTAGAAGCTTGTACTGCTGCCACCTCTGTAAGTACTTATTGTGTGAATAGGAAGGAGTCTTCAGTTTTCAAGGCTGCCAAGGCAGCAGCTTCCACCACCAGTATGAAATTCACTTATAAAAAGTTCTGCTTGTCAAGAAAAAAATGAGCAGATTTTCTTTGCCATTCACTGTCTGCATAAAACTTTTATTTGGTAGATTCATAAATAATGACAGTATCTACCTAGCATTTTACAAACTGTGACTATTATTATTCCCATTTTGTTGATGGGAAAACTGAGGCACAGTGAAAAATGTCAGAGTCAGGATTAGAATTCAGAAGTGTTTTAATTTATATTTTATTGAAAAATATCTGTTTCCCCTCACTGCTAAATAAGGAGAGAAGGGGGGGGGGAGAGAGAGGCGGAAGAGAAAGGCAGAAAAGTAAAGGAATAGGCAGAGAGAGAAAGGAGAAGGAAATGGGGCAGGGAGAGGAAAGAAGAGCGACATCTTGGTTTCCATTCACTAGGAATTAATCACAGGTTTCTAAAAAGTCAGACCAAATCTTTTCAAATTTGTCTGAGGTCCCTCTTCTCCAAAACATTATCTTCTTTTTAGCTGCTAAGTCCCCGTATTACTGTGCCAAGCTTCTATCCCCAGAAGCAATTTGCAAGCTGTTTGGCTACAATCATTGATCTAGAAAACCAAACTTCCTGTGAGTTAGAGCATTTCCAAAACACAGTTCTGGGAGGTAATTTTTAGAGATGTAGCCACTATCATATTAATCCTCCTACCTATTCTAGCCAAACGAATTGTGTCCTGGGATAGTCCAAAACACGTGGGCCAGTGTGGCTCCAGGAGTCTCCAGCAGCAGTCTGTTTTGGCAAGGCCTATGCACTAATTGAAACCTACATGGGGACCAGTCTGAAGGAAATATAATTTTCTGCTGGATCAGCCTTAATCATAGATCAGTAGTAGCAGAGATTTTAATGTTTTGCAAGACACTTAATTATTGACAAGGATATACACAAATCTAAATTAGGGAGGTTTTTTGGGCCAGAAGGAAGTTATAATAGGCTACAGCCATTCAGGTGAATGTAGATGTTTTTGGCTCCCAGGCCAGTACTCAGATTACTAGATGTTGCTGCCTCTCATGTTTATTGTACAGTACTTTAACCAAGGGGTTCTCAAACTGGGAGTCGGGACCCCTCAGGGGGTCATGAGGTTATTACATGGGGGTTCGCGAGCTGTCAGCCTCCACCCCAAACCCCGTTTGCCTCCAGCATTTATAATGGTGCTAAATACATTAAAAAGAGTTTTTAATTGATAAGGGGGGTCGCATTCAGAGGCTTGCTGTGTGAAAGGGGTCACCAGTACAAAGTTTGAGAAACCCTGTTTTAATCACTTGCTTTTGCACACTCCCCCAATAAACCATTTATTAGTACAACAGTGCATTCCAGGTTGCCAGTGAATGTATAAAGGCACACCTTGAGTGTATCGAGAAACTCAATTGTACCCTGGGGGGGGGGGGTATTTTATAAATATCTTTCTATCGAGGTCACCAACAAAACTTGTATGGACTTAAATGGGAGCAGATTTGGGCAAGTCTTGTTTTTGCCTCTTCCTTAACTGATCTTCACATTTTCAATTAGAACACCCACTACAGCAGGGGTCGGCAACCTTTCAGAAGTGGTGTGCCGAGTCTTCATTTATTCACTCTGAGTTAAGCTTTCGCGTGCCAGTAATACATTTTAACATTTTTAGAAGGTATCTTTCTATAAGTCTATAATATATAACTAAACTACTGTTGTATGTAAAGTAAATAAGGTTTTTAAAATGTGTAAGAAGCTTAATTTAAAATTAAATTAAAATGCAGAGCCCCCCGGACTGGTGGCCAGGACCTGGGCAGTGTGAGTGCCACTGAAAATCAGCTCGCGTGCCGCCTTCGGCACCCGTGCCATAGGTTGCCTACCCCTGCACTACAGGGAAATAAATTGAATAGACCTTGTTGTGAGGGAGAAAATCTTCCAACATTTCTGTTCAAGCCACTTCAATTCGCTTCTACAAGTGACACTGAGGAAAAAATTCTCTCTCAGTTACAACCTGCTAACCCAACTGCATAGATACCATGGTGATAGGTGCTATTTAAAAACCCAAGAGAAACTAATAGAGCGTAACTGGAAGCAGAATTTGGTGCAGAAGAGGGCTCTACCAGTCATCTTATTCCGACCCATACTGTTATCCAGGTGGAACTCATTACATCCTCATTTGGTCTCTTTTCCTGACATTTGTTAAGCAATCTTTGGTGCAGAGAGGCAACATCTGTCTTTTGAGGGCCCAAAGATTTGTGAGGTATTAGGAGCTCTACCAATAGCAGATGGAGTTGCTTTCCATTGTGATACTTCTCCAGCCATTTCTCCCCAGGAAGCTAAGGTCTTTTAACCATAGTTCTGTGTCCTTCAGGAGAGAAAATTAATTGAAAATAGATCTGGTAACCCTGAGCTTTCTTCATTATAAATTGGATGAAAACCTAAAGATTTGATATCATTCTGGGCCAGCTGAGATTGAAAAGATGGATCCAGATAAACTGTTGAGACACAAGATTATTTCATTTTCAAGTGTATTTTGCAAGGCGGAGAGCACCACAGGATTGGAAGCAGAAGAACCTGGAGACGCATTTCAAGTATCCTACAGATTAGGGGCAGCCCAAACCACCTAGAAAAATCAAACTAACTAGATTTTTTGCTCTTCTAAAAAAAAATTCTCTGGTTCAATTTCTTTCCTTTTTTTTTTTTTTTTAAACACACAGCCACACAGAGATTTTGGCTCTGGTAACAAATAGAAATACCAAAATATCTCTTATGTTTCCACATCAGTTCTGACCTAAATAAAACCAGGAAGCACTGGAAGTTTCATGAAAGCTTCTTTGCATCAGATGTCCAGCCAAGAGCGGTTTGAATAAGCATCTGAATCTACAAGTCTCTTTATATTTCCCCAACACTAGACACAACCTATTGCTCGTACAGCTCTATTGCAGACAAATACCAATGTATTTTTGGCAAGGAAATTGTTGGAATCAGCAAACTATCCTTATGATGTCAAGTATCAGAGGGGTAGCCGTGTTAGTCTGGATCTGTAAAAAGCGACAAAGAGTCCTGTGGCACCTTATAGACTAACAGACATATTGGAGCATAAGGTTTTGTGGGTGAATACCCACTTCGTCGGATGCATGCTTTATCCTTATGGTAACAGTGTCATCTTGAAACCATTCCCATATCCAGAAATACTGGGGATGTCAAAAAAAGTTATGGAGCTTTTACCAATTGTCTGTATATTTTCATCAACCAAGGAAACCTACAATATCAGTTATGTTAGTTCGCACTAAGACCAGTCTGAGATGAACTTCATTTATTTCTGATTGCAGCATGGTTCTTTGGTACAGCAAGAAACCTTCTTTTCTTAAGGATCTCTCGCCTACCTAGATAGTCATCCCACAGGTATTCTGGAGAAAGTATTTTGGTTGGTTTGTGGTAAACAAAATACTTGTTTAAGTGACTCTCTTCTTGCCAGATTGCCTCAATTCCTTTGGCTTTGTCCATCATAATGGCTTCATGGCATTTCTTGGTCAACTTGTAAACTTCCATTACTGTTCCTCCAAAAAAGCCTCCGGCATAGTAGAAGTCACCCTCATCTCTGGGCACATAAGCTTGAGAAGCAGGTCGACGTTCATAGGTGAAAGACTGACGCTCTGCAGCATAGAAACCTGGGTGTAGTGTGCCAAACAAGTTGCTCAGGATCTCCACTCCAACTTGGTCATTAAACCTCATGTCTACATCAACACACACTAGGTAGCTGACCTCATTAATGAACTGCTGCTGAGAGAAGCAGCTGATCATTTCCATTCGTCGCATAGAGATTTCTTGCCACCTAGGGTAGTTTTGGACTTGCAGAACCACTACGTTCCTTCCTTCTTTGAGCGCCACTTTAGGAACTTCTTCTGGTCTGTCTGTGAAAATGTAATAGTTCACCCTATGTCCAACCATAAAGTACGTCTCTGCAGTTTCTAAAAATTTCTTGAGGAAGACTACATACCTAGAAAAAAAGAAAGTATCTATTAGAAATAAAAGGCACTGTGGTAGAAGACTGGAAGAAGGGGACACAGAGAGCAACAAAGTGAAAGGATCAACAAAAAGAATCTTTTTTAGTCAGAAACAATGTTTTTAAAATATTTGTTGCTAGTTTCCTGGTTAGGATTATTTCCTTCCAAATACTGACGATCATCAGCCTTCATCTCTTGAGCCAGGGCATTGCACGTGACTCTCATGGAATCCATGCTGCAGGAGCAAGTGAGGTCTTAGGTACTGCGGTGATCACGAGTGCTCTGCCCATGAACACATGTGGAAGTGCTGAGAAATGAACCATAGACACCATGTCACTCTGTCCCTCCCAAACAGCCAGGAAGGGAGTCTCCCTGGGAAGGACGAAGAGCTGACCTGTACCCTGCCTGAATTTGAACCTGTGGCTCTAGGGACTTTCAAAGCAAGGTATTGGTCATCTCCTGAGAGATACTGAATATCTTTAACTCCATTAACTTCAGTGAGAGATAAGGGCACGCAGCACCTCTCAGGATTGGGCCTATATTGCCACTTAGCCAACCTTGCAGTGAAAATGAGAATTTTCTCTGTCATGTTCACATTCCAGCTCCATGCACCTTCCAAGCAAAATGACTTGCCTGCGCGGCCCAGGTGCAGCTGCATTTCAAAGGTGTTCTGCCTCGTTACCTGCTATTTCAGCTGTCCTGCAAATAACCAGCAGGTGTAATGTGTTACAAGAGCTGCCCCCCACATAGCCAGCTATGAGCCAAGATCTCTGGCAGCGGTTTGACATCAATGGTTGGGAAACAGCCAGGGCGCTATGACCAACAGCACTCAGAATCCTTATCCTGCTAGAGTATTGGAGAGGGTCAGCAAAGGAACCTCTAGAAAAAAACCATCAACCCCCCTCCCCCCCAAGAGTAGAGGGGCCAGTGGAGGCACTACCCTCTTACAGAATTCAGCTCAAACCCAACAGGAGGGAGGGGCCATTTACAAGGTTTCATGGCAAATATCCAAGCCCCCTTCATTTCACTATGGGAGGGATCAACATGAGAGTTGTACACTGTACACTGTTAGAAATTAACATCAACCTCATTTGTCATTGGTTCGCCTAGCCCAGAGGTGGGCAAACTACGGCCCGCGAGCCACATCCAGCCCGTGAGACCGTCCTGCCCGGCCCCTGAGCTCCCGGCTGGGGAGGCTAGCCCCCGGCCCCACCCCTGCTGTCCCCCGGCCCCCGCAGCCTTAGCTCGCCGCGCCGCCCGCCACTCCTGCCAGGCAGTGCAGGCGGTGGGGCTGTGAGCTCCTGCTACTCTGAGCAGCATGGTAAGGGGGCGGGGAGGTTGGATAAGGGGCAGGGGGTTTCAGGGGGCAGTCAGGGGGCAGGGAGCGGGGGGGGGGGTTGGATAGGGGGTGGGTTCCCTGGGGGCCTGTCAGGAGGCAGGGGTGTGGATAGGGGTAGGGGCAGTCGGGGACAGGGAGAGGTTGCATAGGGAAGAGGTTCAGGGGGGGCAGTCAGGGTACGGGGAACGGGGGGGTTGAATGGGGCGGAGGTTCTGGGGGGCAGTCGGTACAGGGAGCGGGGGAGGTTGGATGGGGCGGAGGTTTGGGGGGGGTCAGGGGATGGGGAATGGGGGGGTTGAATGGGGTGGAGGTTCTGGGGGGACAGTCAGGGGACTGGGAGCAGGGGGAGGTTGAATGGGGCAGAGGTTCTGGGGGGGCAATCAGGGGACAGGGAGCAGGGGGAGGTTGGATGGGGCACAGGTTCTTGGGGTGTGTGTCAGGGGATGGGGAACACGGGGGGTTGGGAGTCCTCAAGATATTATTGGGAAGAAACCCTAATTCATATTGATTCTGGGGCAGTTACAAACCATTGTGCCAGCATAATGTTAGGGGGGGGGGTGTTATGTTGCTTCGGGTTTTGTCTTTCAAAGTCCTGATTACATGTAATCATTATCAGTCCCATTCAACTTTTCACAAGAGTAGGAGTATCCTACCCAGTATCCTCGACAAATTCAAACTTCAGTTCTTTCATTCCATCTTCCCAAATTAGCCCTATATTTTCAAAATGGATCTGCTATTCTTTGCTTCCTATCCTATTTGTTGTGTCTCATTGATGTACAATGTTGAAAAGTTGCTGCATCTCACTGGTGGCCAAATCAGCCTTGCAAAAATGTTATAAATATTTATCAGCAGGTACAAAAACCTACTTGTCCATTCTTAACAGGATCATAATAATAAAATAATCAGGATATTTTACTATACTTTGATCTGGAGTCCTTTTGATCTTTAGCAATACATTTTGCAAAAAAATTCTGTTGGCAGGCAATAGCGCTTATAACCACTGGCTGAACCTATGCTCCATGACTAACAAGGACTTGGTTGTAGCAGGCACAGCCTTTGGAAAACAATAATGTTATTAAATAGTTCCTTAATCTGTGCTGGCATAACTGGGTACGTCACAAACCATGCTAGGTATTTTCCTTCATTTACAAATCAGATAAAGCACTGCTCAGCATGAAAGTCAAGTTCTTCCTGTGTAAGAAGGACTCTTGAAGGATGTCTCTCTGTGCCCAGTTACGTGGTTGTATTTCTAAATATTCCACCCCAAGTAGAATGATAACAGTGTAGAGAGGAGATAGAAGACCACCTATCGTGAAGTCAGCAGAGCCTAAGGTCAAAAACTTTGTTCCCAGAGCAAAGGGAAAAGAGGAAAGTACATCACTCAACTTCCATAGTTGCCAATCCCTCCAGTCCCCCTCCCTCAGATACACACAACAAGCAGCTTAATCTGACCCTTTCTCACAGCTGCCAGACCCTCCTAATTTCCTCCTCCACCACACTGGAAAAGCCCTGTCCTTTTCCTGTCACTGAAATGTGTGTTAAGTCAATCAGCAATCTTCCAACAAAACTCCTGCTTGGGAGGGTGAGGTGAACAAGGGATACACCATCACTACACAAAAAATAGGTTCCCTCACCTCTTCGTTGATTAAATATCACCTTTCGTACCTAACATATAGTTCTGTAATTAAGCCAGACTCACTTTTTGATAGCAAACACTGTCAGTCCAACAGTGACATTCCTTTGTCGGAACTGCTCATTCAGGATCTCGGAGTTATAGGTCCCTTCCCAAACTATTGGAGCAAACCATGGAGTCATCATAAGGACGTCACATCTCCTGTGGAAGAGGAAGTTTTCTTTAGAATCACACTGTAGAAGTAAGAAATACGGAGGCAGTTGCCTTCCCTACATATAGAAAGACACTACCAGAGTCATGTGTTAAAGTTCAAAAATAGATAACTAACAGCTGTAAAGAAATATAGAACTCCATAAAGTCACAAGACTTGGTGCAGTAAGGCTATTTAATGTATCAGGTTATTGGACCTATCAACTAATTAATGTTTGCACTGCACGAGCATCTACCCAGCATGTCTGAGGTTTGTAACTGAACAAAACATTCTGGCTTGTACTTCGTATAAAGACCCAAGTGTTTCTGAGATTTTGTATGCCTAAAATTAAACAGAGCAAGACACGTTCAAATCCTTAAGGAAGTTTCTTGGTCAGATTTTAGTCTCTTAACTTTAGTTATATCTTGGATGTAACAAAACACTTATTTTTAGTTTTACTTACTGTGGCTTTAGAATCTTTGGCTTTGTGTAAATCATTCTAAAAGAAAAGTAGGAAAACAAAAATGATTTCAAGTTAAGGAAAGATTTCCATAGCTCTTTAAAAAATCCTTCTCAAGTTTACAGATAGATAAAAGATTCCCACCAATCAACTCCATTATGAACTCAGTAACCCATACTCAGAACTCCAAAGGAAAGGGTTTTAGCTTTACTGTACCTCTGGGTGACTTGAGTTTAAATCCTGGTTCAGGTCACATATGAACATAAGTTTAGTGGTCTCTCTCTAGTCCCGAATATTGGTTCACATCACAAAACCTCTATGCAGTGTGGCTTGATTGACAATCTATGCTCATGAGAGGCTCAGAGGGAGACATTAAAAGTCAGGAATGAGGTGCATTAGCAAAGTGGTGTGAGCATGCAGGATTGGAGTAGAAAAGTTTTGCAGGTAGGGAATGCGGAACATTGATAGAGCTGTTTGTGTGTGGCTCAGAACTTGAATAGTAGAGCTTCCTGGAGGTCAGAATTGAGGTGCAGACTGGTGTAACCCAAGCAATGTGAACATCCTTAGAGGGGAGGGGAATCCATGAGATCACTGCTGAGAGCTTTCAAAGATAGTTAACATCTAAGCTTGTCTAAATCTCAGTGTCATTATTCCGTATTGATGATTCATAATTGTAGTCAGGCGGTGTGGCTCCCCGCCGCCCCGGAGCAGGACTCGCCCATCCGGAGACTGGAGTGGGTGGAGCTAGGGAGCTCGGAGCCCGCCCCTCAGAGGGTCAGGCGGCGACCCGGAAGTATAAAGGCTCGCCCTCAGAGCTCACTAGGGAGCCAGCTGCTGGGCAAGCCAGACGTCTCCCACCTAGCCCACGACTGGGAAACCCCCGTGGCCCAAGGTACACGCCAGGACTGGCCTGCCTTGCCCCGCGCTCGCTACCCGGAGGAGCTGCCGGGCCGGGCCTGCCCCGCGCTCGCTACCCGGAGGAGCTGCCGGGCCGGGCCTGCCCCGCGCTCGCTACCCGGAGAAGCTGCCGGGCCGGGCCTGCCCCGCGCTCGCTACCCGGAGGAGCTGCCGGGCCGGGCCTGCCCCGCGCTCGCTACCCGGAGGAGCTGCCGGGCCGGGCCTGCCCCGCGCTCGCTACCCGGAGGAGCTGCCGGGCCGGGCCTGCCCCGCGCTCGCTACCCGGAGGAGCTGCCGGGCCGGGCCTGCCCCGCGCTCGCTACCCGGAGGAGCTGCCGGGCCGGGCCTGCCCCGCGCTCGCTACCCGGAGGAGCTGCCGGGCCGGGCCTGCCCCGCGCTCGCTACCCGGAGGAGCTGCCGGGCCGGCCGCTTGCCCACTACCCCGAGGAGCCCATGGTGCTGGACCCCCCGGAGGACACCACCCTGACCCAGGTACTACCCGAGGGGGAGTCTGGAAGTAGCCCGGGGGCAGCCGACCCTAGTCTGGCTGCAGCACTGCCAGAGCCCATGTCAGTGTGTTGCGGCCGGGATCCCCACTGCTAGGGCCCCGGGCTGGGACAGAGTGGAGTGGGAGGGCCTGCGTCCCCCCTGCCACCCACCTCGCAGGTGGCCGTCTCCCCCACTCCCAGGCCTTGGAGCCTTGGGCCTATTGTTATTGCTCAGCCCTGCCTGAGGGCCTGAGCACCCGACTCACTGTTGCCCCGCCCTGACCCAGGGCCTGGGCCTACAGTGCTTATTCCAGTTACTGCAAGGACCGCCAGGAAAGACTCCCGCGGCCGGACTAATTCCCCAAACCTCAGCAGTGTGCAGTGAGCCGGTGTGTCTCCCCTCCGCCCCAGAGAGGGCCGAGCCCCGGCCAGCACCTCTACATGAATACACAAATGTAATTCTAAAATAGAGTACTGGAGTTCCACAAGCATAGATTATCATCCTTCAGGAATACCAGAGCTCTTCTGAAAGCAGCTCAAACACTTAAAAGAAACTAATAAAAAGTTCTACCTTGGTAATTCAATTTGTAGTAAATCTTCCAGGATATGGTTGCTATAGAGAAAGAACAATGGAAGTTTGGCTTACAAAAAGACAGCATTCAATAGAAAGTAACTAGTCCAAGAAATCATTGAATTAATTCATGTTTACCAGCATCTAAATATTAAAGAAAAAGTTCTGTCTTAATATCTTTGCATCTTGAAAGTCATTGTGATCATATATCATGTTTGTTTTTTAATAGAAAGAAAACATTGGAAGTTTAGTTTACCAAAAGTACAGCATTTTTAGAGCATAACTGGTTTAAAAGTAATACAAGTCCAAGGAAGACAGACCTGCAAACCTATACATGAATACTCATTATTCACACAAGTAGTCCCACTGAAGTAAATGGGAATTATCATATGAGTGAAGGCCGCTCAAGTTAGTGTTTGCAGGATCATGAAACAGACAGTAAGTGGAATTAACAAAAGGTCCCACCTTGGTCGCTTTATTTTGTGAAAGTCATCCAAGTCCTGGGAATTACTGTATGGAAAGAAAGCATGTCACATTTAGTGTTTGGTTGTTTTTTTAAACACAGCAGTCTTTAATTACATGATCACATACTATTTTTTCCACAGGACCCCTGGCTCATTCAATGCATAGGCTATATGGTGCCATACAAATTAGTTTATATCAGGGGTTGGCAACCTCTGGCATGTGGCTTGCCAGGGTAAGCACCCTGGCGGGCCAGGCTGGTTTGTTTACCTGCCGCGTCCGCAGGTTCAGCCGATCGCGGCTCCCACTGGCTGCGGTTCGCCGCTCCAGGCCAATGGGGGCAGGGGCAGCTCTATGTATTTTGCCGCCCCAAGCACAGCAGTGAGGCAGCCTTCAGCGGCATCCCTGCGGGAGGTCCGCTGGTAATGCGGATTTGGCGGCATGCCTGCGGGAGGTCCGCCGGTCCCGCACCTTCGGCGTACCCACCGCCGCCGAATTGCCGCCGAAGCCGCGGGACCGGCGGACCTCCCACAGGCATGCCACCAAAGGCAGCCTCACTGCTGCCCTCACGGCAACCGGCAGGCCGCCCCCCGCGGCTTGACGCCCCAGGCACGCACTTGGTGCACTGGTGCCTGGAGCTGCCCCTGAATGGGGGCAGCGGGAAGCCGCGGCCCGCACATCCCTCGGCCCGCGCCGCTTCCCGCAGCCCCCATTGGCCTGGAGCGGTGAACCGTGGCCAGTGGGAGCCATGATCGGCCGAACCTGCGGACGCGGCAGGTAAACAAACTGGCCCAGCCCACCAGGGTGCTTACCCCTGGTTTATATAAAGGGTGCCAGAGGTTGCCGACCCCTGGTTTATATAAAGGGTGGGTGTACACATATTGAATAGCTGCTTGTTAATTGAGCACTAACACTTTTCATTTCATTGCTTTTTTGAGTGGTAAGAACTGAGAATGAACTGTTTGAAGGCTGAGAGGTATAAGGGATGCTGGGAGTCCATGAGGGAGTGAGAAGCTGAGGGGGAAGAGAGGGACATACAGACAGGTCTGGCTGGCTGGCAGGAGGAAATGAGGCTTTTAAAGATGGCCCATAAACAAACCATCCCTCATTAGAGAAGGAACGGCAGGCAGTGTTTTCAGAAAGCAATTAATGACACCTTTGGATGCCAGCCCAAATAGTGCCATAGATCCAATGCAGGTGAGAGAGAAAATGGGGGAATAGGCCTGCACAGAACATCCATAACCAAATCCCAAACCGTGCAACTCTCACCTGCTTCTGAATTCCATTGCAAACTCAGGTCAGGTAGTCAAGGCTCACACATCTTTGCCCAGTCCTTACTAACATGGCAGCCAGTTTGTGATTTTGTGTCAAGATCAGACAACAGGTGAAACTCAACTGTTTATCTGTGGCTGCTGGTGTCATTAGGAGGTTGGTAGATGACGTGAACATAAGAAAGGGCCTTTCAGAGCCAGTTTACAGAAATACGTAAAGATCCTAGGAGAAATGCTCAGCAAGCATAGATAGCTCCATTGAAGTCAGTGGAGTACACTGACTTATACCAGCTGAGGACCTAGTCCCTTAATGTATCTAATTCAGAAAAAAGTAAGCACTGGAGCAGTGCTCTCCCCCTCTTCCTGCCTCTGAGGAGCCACTACTAGTTTCAATTGAGTTTTCATTTGAAATTTGGTAGCAAACCCCAAGTCAAAACTAAAATAGAAGTGGTTAGGAATCTCAACAACGTGGAACTGATTTCCAGAGCTCTAATTGAGAGACCTCAGCTGCTCACAAAATCCAGACAAGTCCAACAGGGAATAGTTACTTCATTGTGTTGGAGATCTTGATTGGTGTGTCCAGCCAGGTACCATTGGACGTATTCCTGCAATAAATCCAAATGTCATGTCAAACATGGAGATCTAAATAACATAAAAACTTTACACTAAAAATCATCTAGTCCAATATCTAGGCATCTTTAAACCTCACAACAAACAACCAAACCCAGCGGTTTATCCTCACAATAGAACAGAACCAAACCAAACCAGCCAAACAAAGGAGAAAATGCAAAGGTTGCTAGAATGCTGTGGTAGGTGAAGCAAAGCAGTTTCATATTATTATCTGTCATGCATGGAGAGTGCACTCAGTGATCTCTCATGGTCTCTGCATCAAGGAGCTTACAGATTAAATCAGCATTGGAATGCCAAACTAAATGATAATTGAAAAGAGTTATATGGTAAAACAGATGTACTGCGTTACTAACCAAGCTTGTGAAGACCTTACACTCAACAGTATTTCTGTCTGTATGAATGTTACATGAGAATGCTTCAACTTCTGTTTCAAATGCTCCTTTGCTTTTAAATTTAGCTCATTTTTATTATTTAAAAAAAAAAAAAAGATGAAAAACACCCCAAAAACAACCTGAAACTGAAAACAAAACATTTTGTTTGACCCAAAACTTTTTTTTTTGGTAAGAAACTGAAAAAAATTCAGTTTCAGTTCGAAACCAACTCTTTCTTTTTTCTGTTCAGCACCCAATCTGAAAAATCAGTTAGACAAGCTTGGGAACTTACATTCATAACTCTGCTAGACACTGAAAACCATGGATTCTGGCTTTATGGCTCATTATAACAATTTGTAACACATTGTACTGCCAGCTAACCCTCAATTGCTGACTTCGTTTTAGGTGGTCTCCCACAGCATGCGACACACACATCCCCCTTATGTGTAACAATCTGTCCCAATTTAGCCCAGATACTCTGGTTACTTTCCCCACCTGAAGAAGAGCTCTGTGAAGCTCGAAAGCTTGTCTCTTCCACCAACGGAAATTGGTTCAATAAAAGATATTGCCTCATCTACCTTGTCTCTCTCATATCCTGGAACCAATGTGGAAAATCACATTGTTGACTCATACTCAATTGGTGATCCACTATAACCCCCAGATGCTTTTCAGCAGTACTACCACCTAGCCAGTTATTCCCCATTTTGTAGTTGTGCATTTGATTTTTCCTTGCTAAGTGTAGTACTTTGCCCTTGTCTTTACTGAATTTCATTTTGTTGATTTCAGACCAGTAACCCCTCCCAGCTTGGTGTCATCCATTAATTTTATAAGTATACTCTCTACTTCATTATCCAAGTCATTCATAAAAATACTGACTAATACTGGACCCAGGACAGACCGCTGCAGGATCCCACTAGATACGCCCTCCCAGTTTGACAGAGAACCATTGAGATCTGCTCTTTAAGTGCAGTCTGTTAATCAGCTTTGCATCCACTTTATAAGAGTTTAATCTAGACCACATTTCCCTACTTTGCTTATGAGAATGTCATGTGGGACTTTGTCAACAGCATTACTAAAATAAAGAGAGATCATGTCTTCAGCTTCACCCATAGCCACTAGGCCAGTCACCCTGTCACAGAATCGACATGTCTTCAACTTACATGTCTTCAGCAGCCAGAGCCTGGCTGGAAACCTGCTGCTTTCACATCCCAGCTGCAGGAGGATTGCTCTCGCTGAGCGGTGCCCTTCCCTCTTGGCATGTGTCTAGGGTGACCAGATGTCCCGATTTCATAGGGACAGTCC